>CAOLHI010000686.1:0-546149 GCA_948474755.1 Ctenosaura bakeri
TGGGACCTTGGTTTTAAAAAGCAGAATTCATAATATCATTCAGAACCTACACCGGCAGCGACATCTGTTTACACTGTGTATGGACTCTTCTTTACCACGCCATGTTTTTGTCACTATTATTTTCCCAAATTCAAGGTCAGAATTCTGTTGAATCATTACAGCAATGCTAGTTGTACTTTTTTGCAGGGGTGCTGCCTAAGAAAGCAGAGAAAACAGTCAACATTGTCAGGAAGGAAATACTGCTGGTTCTGAACAACCTGCCTTAGCAATGCCTAGTTTGCAGGTTGTCCTTGGGACAGGCAATTTCTAAGGCAGCTTTCCCTGAACATGCTGGCTTTAAGGACTCACTGAGCAGCCAAGCAATGCTAAAACAGGGTGATCCCTTCCCTTCTAATGGTGACCACAGTGATTTTCTCCGCTTGTGGCTGCAACCTTCTTCTTCCTGCCACCTCCTATGCTGAGACAAAGGGCCTTCCCATACTTATAGTGCTATTATTCTACTTTCAACATCCTGTGGAATTCTGGGGTTTGTAGTTTACTGAGGCCAAACTATTCTCTGGTTGAGAATTGTAAATGCCTCTCCCTAAACTGCAAACCTCAAGATTCTATAGGATGTTGAAAAAGGAATAAGACTATAATATATTAGTGTGGAAAGGCCCAAAGTTACACCAGTGTAGTGGGCCAACAGAATTGCAGCCAAAATCCATGAAGAAGGATCTTGTACTTCTTAGCAGGGCTACTCCTATTAACTAGCATGGTGCCTTGAGTTCTTTAGTCATAAGATCTTTCTGCTTGAGAAACTGACCTTGTGATATTACTGTGTGCTTCAGCTTCAGGGCAAACTACAAATACTAAATGTCACTCTCTATACAAAATGATTTAAAAAATAAAAACAAAACTTCAGCACTAGCTGGTACTGTACTCTTCCTTCTAGGATTAACGCTATATAGAACGATACCAGATTTTCTCCCCCTTTGTTCAAAGCAGTTTCATAAAGTACAACCTTCCACAGATGGGGTAGTATTGTTCTCATCACACAAATGCAGAGTTGTGTACACAGAAATGTGGTACCTTATCCAAAAACTCAAACTGAGTGAGGCAGCCAACCATGTAATATAAGCCTTGGGGAATTTGCTCCAAGATCCAAGTTCAAGTTACTAGGCCATGGTTACTTATTCTCCTACAACTATGTTTTCTGAATTATTCAAATAGTTTTTCAACGATAGATTTTTAATTTATGGAGTGAGACTTGAAATTTTTAGGTGATATTTAAAGCTGGAAAAGAAACAGCTGTTAGACACATTTTAGCAAATCAGTAAGAACACTAGCTCTGTGTCAGTTTTTTTTATGCCAAGTTACATTAAACAAAACAGTTTTGGCTGAGAAACAGTAGAATTGTAGTGTGCCCCAATAGGGCTATTCCCAGAAACAGCTAAACAAACAACAGTTACTGACTCCAGATTATCATTACTGAACAGATATTATTAGGGAAAGAAAAGATAAAGTGTGCCAAGTGGCTCTAATGCAAATTCCACAACTCTCTCAAAAGAATGGTAAGAATTCCAAGGTACTGATTTTTAAAACGCAAATATAAAACAAAGACATGAAGCCCAGAATTCAGAGATCTGTAAACACACACACTCACTGGTCAATCTATGCTACCCTCTCTGAAAAAAATGACCATTTAAATAAAGGATGAGCACTGCATTCTGTCAGTAACACCTGAAAAAGCTGTCTGGCTTGGACTTTCGACTGGTAGAACTTTGAGAAGCAAGATTTTAGGCTACACAGCCATTTCCCACAGCCATCATGCCCACGCTATCTAGAGCAGAGCTTTCCAAACTTTTCATTTTGGTGACACACTTTTCAGACATGCATCATTTTGCAACACAGTAATTCAGTTTTACTAGCAAACCGGACGTTAAACTAACCAATTACACAGAGGTGTATTTAGGGTGGGGAAAGGTAGCCTTCCCAATTCTGGCCCACTGCCATTGCCCTCACCAAGAAAGATCCTGGTGAAGGCAGCGGCAGTGGAAAAGAGAGCCCCCCACCCGATCCTGTCCTGCTGCCTTTGTCCTTGGCAAGGAAAGACTCCAGCGAAAGCAGCAGCAGTGGGAATGGCTCTGGTGAGGGGGTTCTTTCTCAGCCCAGGAAGACAACATGCTTACATACTTCAGGTGGCACACTAATGTGTCAGGACAGACCATTTGGAAAGCGCTGATCTAGAGTAATCTAAGGACTCTAGTTAGAGATGCCAAAGTCCAAGAAAAAAATGGGGGGGGGAGAAAACTGGGGAAAAAAACAATCTCCCTCTTGTCCCTGCCTCTGGACAATTTATCAATTTTCCACTAGAAAAATGGAAAACTATGGGGAACACAGAAAAGTCTGAAATGTTTTCCTTTTGTTTACTAAAATTCTTTTAAAGATATTTTACTCAGAATGTCAGAACTACGTCTTATGAACATGTGCGTGCAAGACAGCTTACGCAACTAAAGAATGATAATTCTTGCACGTTATCGTAGAACTATAATGTTTTAAGAGACCAAAGAGGACATTTTGTTCTTCTTCTAGCATGGGAACTTACTGCCAAAATAAGTATGATTGCTGGGCATTCAACCCCCATTTATAAACCCTCAATGTACAAGAGTCCACTACATTAGAAAGGAGTCTATTCCACTGCCCAACAGCTCTTGTTGCTGCTAACGGTTGTCAAGTCAACTTTGATTTATTGCAAGTCACCCTATCATCAACAGCCCTGCTCAGGACTTGCAGACTCAGGGCCCTGGTTTCCTTGATTGAGTCTACCCATCTGTAATGTGGTCTTCCTCTCTTCCTACTGCTTTCTACCTTCCCAAGCATTATGGTCTTTTCTTGTAAGTCATGTCTTCTTGTACTCTTAGTGCCAGGAAATTCTTCCTAATGTTTACTTTGAATCTCTTTTTTGTAATTTAAGTCCAGGCCAGTGGTTCATTGTGTCCTTGATGCTCTGGAGCACCATTCTTACAATAAGGAAACATACAACAGCTAGACACTACTGCTGGAGCAGTTCAATCTAAACTGGGCTTTTATTTATTGCTTTTCTATAAATGATTATGCTCAGAACTCAGAAATGTTGTTTTTGGACTACAATTTCCCAAGTTCCACAGCCAAAATAACTTTTCCAAGCTCCGATGAAGAGTGGTGCTATGATGGTCATCAATGCCACTGAAGAACAATTAGAATGTGCCAACAGACTATTTCCTCTCAAGGATGTACGGTAAACAAAACAAACTCCATTGTAACATTGTTTGATTTGCAAAAGGTGGTAAAACTTTGTCAAAATAATTACAGGTGGGCTGCACTGACAAAAGAGCATAAACCACTGAGACCTCCAGCACAAGTTTGATGTTACTGCTGTCAGCTCCACTCTTCTAAAAAAACTATTTTTATTTTCATCGTCTCCAACAGATCATTGCCACATGATGTGAAAAAAGTGTTTCTTTCTCTCTCTCCAGCCTAAGGCACTCAACTTTAATACTCAAGATGTGACTCATTAAAGTAGCTGTTGCATAATGAGTAATTATGTTCCATCTTTACTACATGGATATACTATACTTTGAAGATTAATTCGTTAATGATTCCAATATGCTTTATATCTTGCAAGTTTTATCCATAAATGCTAAACGTTATCATTTTCACATTCCCTTTGAAGTTTTATAACACTCTCTTCACAAAGGGTTTGACTTCTGTTCTGTCCTTCACACCAGTAAGGTAATTTGTAATCAGAGCAAAATAATAGAGCTTTTGTATAGGATTTTGTAAATCTTTATCTCCCTTCCATGGTTCTGACAGCACTGCACCAAAGCTATGCACAGTCAGTCAGTATCCAGCATACACCACCCCCAAGCTTAAAGCTGAAAGGCTGCCAGATGTCCTACACTTAAAAGGGATGACTTCAGACTCAGCCTTTTTGGAAAGTCAAGATTTCATCTTGAGTGAGCAATACGCCTACAGACAATAACACTGTTTCTAAGTATGTGCAAAATTATTTTCTTCACCATTGGGAAAAAAAATAAAAGAAAGAAAAAAACTGTTGGGGTACCTTAAAAGTGGGCAGATTTATTGTGGCAAAAGCTCTTGGGGTGTACTTCAGAGCAGCAGCAGCCTTTGTGTTGTCCTCCAAATGGGGGCAATGGTCAATACATCTAGAGGGCATCATAAAGTGGAGGGCTGCTTTAGAGCTCTGATTTCTTTGGTTCCAAATGTTGTTGGACTGCTGTTGTTATGTGCTTTCAAGTTGATTCCAACTTATGGAGACCCTATCATAGGATTTTCTTGCTGAGAATTATTCAGAAGAGGTTTGACACTATCTTCTTCTTAGACTGAGAGAGTATGACTTGCCCAAGATCACCCAGCGGGTTTCCAGGGCTGAGCAAAGGATTCATACCCTGCTCTCCCAGGATCTTGGTCCAACACTCAAACTACTATACCATGCTGAGTCTCTTCTTAGGTTACCTTTCCCATTCTTCTGAAACAAAACAATCAATGATCAGGGTCAACAGGTGCTATAGTCCCACACTATTTGAGTAACAATGATTGGTAAATCCTACTTTAAATTCTACCATCTATCAAATACATGAGTGATTCTCAACTGACAGATATGTACATACATTTTTGGAACAGAGAGAAAAATGTAAATGGAGGATTCCCCTGACCATGAAAAGCTAGCTTGGAATTTCTAGGTGCTACATTATTCCACAAGAATGAGTTCCAAACACAATATGATTGGTCACTCTTGCTAGGATATTGCTTGCCAATAAGCACATATAATTAATACTATTAGATCTTCTTAAATTAATCTCTTTGGGAGTCAGTCCTTACATAATCATTGCATAGCTTTCCATGAAGAAGAGGATGTGCTGTATAAGAATGAACAGAAGCTAAAAGGTTTTTGATTAATCTACATGTCAGGATAGCTACAATGGCTGCTGTCTTAGCAAGAGTCCTATAGCACCTGGCATAAAATTACAACGAAAACATTCAGCACGGTTTTATACTGACACTAGTTAGCTTATGATTCTTGAAGTAAAAGGCAGCTTGACAAACACAGCTTTAAGTTGAAAGGCAGTTACCTTGCAACATCTTTAGTCAATCTCTTGTGAGTATGAAACTTGTCCCCAAACTGGTTTTGCCATAGACATGAGAGCATATTAAAGTACAGAAAAGCATTTTAGAGATTAAAAAGCTTGGAATGAGGAAAAAAATAGAACCCCCAAAGCACATCTCTTAGGGTTTGTAGCAAGGAAGAAAGTAAGACATCTCTGTGGGGAATTCTAGCTGCTTTAGTAGATGGAAAATAAAAGTGCACCTGAAGGAGGAAAAAAGCTTATTTTTTCAGCTGAAGTAGTCTCTGCTTATCTCACAGTAGATTGTACTCTGTGGTCATAGAAAAATAAGCACAGGGTTATGGCAAAACTGGCAGCTCTCCCTAGGGAAGGCAGAATGAACTAACTAGCTGAAGGCAGAAAATTGGAACTTTCTAGTGATAAGGAAGAAAGGTATTGGGCCTGCGATCAATTGTGCAAACTTGTTTAAATTTCAGAAACAATGTGTCTGTTTGGGAAGACCACACTCCTTTAAAATTGCACAAGGCTGCTCACCAATTGATTTGTTAACAAAACAGGTTAGGAATGATGAACAGTTATTTAGTGTTTTAATTTCAGGAAAACTGCAGTGTTTCCTTGCCCCCTTCCATGAGACTAGAATGCAGATAAAAAGAACACATTCCAGTCTTCAATAAAGACAAAACATGTGTTGTTATGTGGTATTCTCAATGCTTGTAAACAAACATGCTTAAGATAATAATGATGACATTTAGCATTTCATTCAAACTTACTATGCTGAAATTACCCAAACATGAGGGGTATAAATTTAAAATCTGAAGATTAGATTGACGACACTGCTGGAATATTACCAAATGCAGTATTATGAAACGTTTATGAAAACAATTAAATATTCTTTGTAAAAGAAATGCCCACAACAATAAATCAAGCAGCTGTAATGCACACGCACAAACACACATGAACATTTGCCTTTTGTGTTTATCAACATCCAACTATCTTTCCAGCCCTAAGCTACAGCTCAGCATAGGCCTCCAGGGACAGCTGAAAGGCCCTTTGAACATCTTATGCTTCCTCGTCTTTTTTTCCTACCAAGTTAAACCAACAACAGGCAAATAAGACGTATCCCAATACTGTAGTAAGAACAGCTTTAACCCTCCACTCACATGATGCATTCATCACTAGCTATGAAACTGGCCAGAGCTGAGCTGGCAAGAGAGGTTTTTGCCAGTAACGTCAGCAACTCAGAAACTACTACTTGCATATAATAGGCAACACACTAAGGATCAATAAAAGATAGGAAGCAAAATGAGGGTTTAAGGTGGATCCTTTTGGCTTGTTAATGGGACTGTGGCAAGTCAAATTTAGATTCTACTCTCCCTTACCTCATACATATTCTACTGGGGGCTCATTCACACCACACAATTTCAGTACTATTATTCTGTTTTAAATGCCATTGGTTCTATCCTATGGAATCCTGGGACTAGCAGTTTAGACAGGGACATTTAGAATTCCAGCGCAGTCTAGCACATCCCCAAACTACAAATCCCAGGATTCCACAGGATGGAACCATGCCAGTTAAAAAATGGAGTAATAGTGCTATAATTCAGTAGTGTGTGGCCACATGTTTCCTGATGCTACTACTAGTAATAGCAGTGAAACGGCATTCTTTAAAACCAGGGGAGTTTCCATTTCATGTCAATTGATCAACTGATCTTTAGGGAAAGTGTGGAGGGCCCCACAAATATTGGGAGTGACACAGGAAACAACCAAGGGCCTTTCTGCACTACACTGTTATAGAGTTATTATTCCACTTTCAACATCCTGTGGAATCCTGGGGTTCGTAGTTTACTGAGGCCAAAGAGCTCTCTGGCTGAGAATTCTAAACTCCTCTCCCTAAACTGCAAACTCCAGGATTACATAGTATGTTGAAAAGTGGAACATTAGCACTATAACAGTGTAGTGCGGAAATGGCCCAAATTGCCCACCACTGCTTAAACCATCTAGTACTGGGGATTTGCTGTATTTTGTGTGGCTTACCCAAGGGAGACCATTTTACCCAACTAGGAATCATCTAGAAGTCAGTTGAAGAAAAGGCCTTGGCACAGGCAGGAGTGAGAGGTGGAAATATGGCAAAATCCCCAATATATGCTCCAAAGGATGAAGATTTACAGAAGAAAAATAGGGTGTGCAATTGAACCCCTGGGGTACTGCATGGACCACGCTCTTCCTGCTTGACTTAGCTTCAGCTTACAGTCTACAGTTCTTTTGTTTAAGCAAAGTGGAAGGAGTCAAATCAAAACCATACAGAATTTTTTTTTAAAAAAAATCCCTTATATAAAGAGAGCCTTCCATTTAAAGTCAATTTATTTCCATCCAAAAGACAAGACAAGCTTGCGTTAACTGACCAAGGAATGAATATCTTGCGGAAAATCTTAACAGCCTCAGATGGTAACCACGCCTCCCAAGGTTTAAAACAGGCCAAACAAATGGGTCAGTTCTCAAGACAGAAACTCTAAGGCACATCAAAGGAATGAAATATTTCAGGGCTTCATCACATATCAGCTAATGCTGCAGAAGAACATGCACATTAGACAAATTCTGAGATCAAAGAGGCAGCTTAGGCTATCACTACTGAAAACTAACGTAGCTGATGGCAGGACAGACAAGATATACAGGAAACAAATGGAAGTTGCTATAAACCACAAGAGATTTTTACAGAGCATGCTGGAATAAATAAACACCTAGATAAAATCATTATCTTAGGAAATCATCTGTCTGTCATTAAACCTCAAATTACAAATCATGCAGCAGTTTCAAGGAGCCATAAAATTCAGTTGCTATGATACCTGATTCTCTGTAGCAAGATACAGCAACTTACACAAAACAAGTGTATTACTTACCAGAGTTTAAGTCACGGCCAGGATTGAATGCTCTGCTATTCACAGTAGTGGACAATCTATCACAGCTAATTGTTCTAGATACATTGGTGTTAAAGTTTCCATCAAACCTGAAACAAACACAAAAGGCAGATTAATATGATTAGTAAAGCTGATACTACTGTTTAAGCATAGATTCCTTGAGTTCATATTAGGGGAAGACATTCCCCTAATCAGTTTAGTCAGCTTAGTCAGTCACTTTCGAATGAGCAGGCAGCTTAAATCAGTTGCACAATAGTTAGTACAGATAAATAGAAATCACAGTCAAATGTGAAGTATTTTAGAGCCACTAAAATGTATCATGCCGATATTTAAGCAACAAAATAAGGAAAAGGTGTATGCAAATTGGGGCCATGGCTAAGGGGATTTAATTCTCTGCCACCTATTGTCATCCCTGTCTAGACTAGGAATGCCATATCTGCAATTTGCACTGGGGAAATGTCTGGATTTTTTGTGTTTTTCAGTGGATCACTGCGATTACCTACAAACTGTGCTAGACTGGGGAAGACCAAATTTTTTTGCCTCGTGAAAACATGGGATGTCAAGAGTATATAGTGTTAGATAATATAGTTAAAATGTAAGCATATAAAAACATATAATTTAGCAGCAAGCCTCAACATTCAATCATTTTTGGTTCAAGTCTGAAGTATAAATATATCCTAGTATTTCTTTATTTATTACATTTATATCCTATCTTTCTTTCAAATGGGATTCTAATTCTCTTCTATTACTTTTTCTTGTAGGATCCCAACTGAAACTACAAAGAAGGAAAACATTTAAATATATCTTGTTTTGAAACCTCTTACCTTATGAAATTCATGGAGTCACCATAAGTTAAGAGGCAACTTGAAGGCACATATACACAGATAAAAGAATTAAGTCTTCTTTTATACTGGTAATGACTGATTCACCCATTGTGATGTGCACTTTGTAAGAATATGGTCATTGCAAGGATACTTTCATCCACAAGTCAATCATGGTGATTCAAAGTGCTGATTGTAACACAGCCGGGGTCCAGATTACTGTATTTAAAAGACTGCATCTTTCTCTATGAGCTGGCCTGAGTCTTAACATCCTCAGGGGACGACTTTTCCTTTGTCCTGCCACCATCACAGGTTCATTTGTGAGGACATAGGACAAAGCCTTCTCAGTGGTTGCTCCAAGGCTGTAAACTTCCTTCCATGGGGGCCTGGTTAGTCCCCCATCTTGTACTTTATTTCCACCAGCAGGTTAAGACATTCTTATTTATGGAGTCATTTGATACAGTTTTAAATCATATGGTGAACAGTGCTGATATTGGTGTGATGAGTTTTCATGCTGCTTGTTTTTAATTATATTTTAAATGTATTTTAAATGTTTTTTAACTACCTGTTTTTAATAGTATTGTTCAATTGTTTTTAAGTTTTGTAATGTACATTTTCTGTTTTAAATTTTGTAAGGTACCTTGAGTGGGGAAAAAGGCAGAGTATAAGTGAAATAATAAATAAAATAAATAAAATAATCATAATGCTTACTCAGAGATAAATCCCACTGAGTTGATGTCTTAACTTTATAGAGAGTTTCTACTGCCAATTAAAAAGTAGAATGCTCCAGATGTACTTGAAGATCTCCTGTGGGCTTTCAAGCTGCCTGTCGACTTATGGAGACCCCATGAGTTTCATAGGGTTTTCTTAGGTTAGGACTTCCAGGTAGTTTTGCCAGTTTCTTCCTCTGAAATATAGCCTACAGCACCTGGTATTTGTTGGTGGCCTCCCATCCAAGTACTAATCAGAGCTGACCCTGATTAGCTTCCAAAATCAGATGGGATCAGGTGTCTTTAGGGTATTTAGCCTATTATGTGCCAATAAACGCCTTCATAATAGTAAATGAAGGTGTGCCCACTGCTTCATGGTACTGCTTCCAACATCTTTATTATTTCTGCTTCTGTCTAACGATTGCTCAGTCACCTATCAGTTTTACTTTTCATCCCTTCCGATACACTCTTTATGCTTTCAAACGTATATTTTAGCTGAAACAGACACATGAGGATGAGTGTAGCCCCTAGTTCCTTTCCCCTCCAGAATTCCTTTCCTTGTGCAAGAAAGAGACACTGTGAAGAAGTGAGACTCTTCTATTTTCAGAGTCTAACTGCACAATCTGGAACACTGGCTTTCTCCTCATAGGAAGGTAGCCCTTCTTGCACAGAAAGTGACTGAAGCAACAAAGCAGAGGGCAGGATGAGAGCATGCCCATTGCTTGTGGGTTTATCTTACCTACTTCTCCTACCACCTAATAAAGATCTAATAAAATAATACCTGATAGTATCCTAATTATTATGGCACATATTTGAAAAATATAAAATGAATTCTAGATCTCCAAACAAACACATTCAAGCAATCCGGAAACCAGAAGGAATTTGTTTAGCTGGCTCATCTCTCTTCATAAAATAAAAGAATGTAGGTAATCACACAAGTCTCAGAACCTGATCTCTATTAACAATTCCTGAAGGTCAACATATAGTTCCAGAAAATGTGGTTCTGCAATTAGAAAGGATCGAAACATGATCTTAACTTTAACTCGAAGAGAATGTAACATACATTCCCAGCCGCTCCAACCTTCTTCTTTCCCCCTTTCCCTTTCTATATTATATGAAAACCCTTCCTTCTGGATTCACTTTAATGAATAACTGATCGAAACTGCATCCCAAGGGAGAAAACAGAACTGTGACTCCCACTTTGATCTCTTCCCCATGGAGAAATTCGCTCCCTGCCTAGCTTGCAAGATGTTCATTTGATTGACGTTTGCTCTGATGTGCAAACTGCTTTGAACTTCAGACATTTAATTCCCATCAGGCACCAGTCATTTTTATTCTCCTTCAACAGGATTTACAAGCAGAAGATCAGCAAATGTAGAAGATAAAATAAATTTGCAGAAGCTTTGAATCTTACATCAAAACAGTGTTCAAGTAAGCTCCAATTGGATTTCATTCAGCCTCTGTTCACAAAGTAAATCAACTTCGTCTATGTGGTTTCAGTTTTGGAAAAAAGAAAGAGAATGTATATATAAAAATGACACTCATCAGCTGAGGTTTAGTTATGGCATTAAGGCCCATCCCTATTTTAATGTCCTTTGTTTAATTTCTACAAAGATGTTCTCTTCCATTCAGGTAAACATAATTATAACTACCTAACAAAGTAATTCAAATTCACTGTTTCTTTAGAATGCTAAAACTTGTATGCTTTATTAATGCAAAGCATATTCTTACAATCAATATTTTATTTGCATATTATAGCACTGAAATGTTGAAAGGCAACAGAAGCATATTTGGAAAATTCCAATAGCTTCTTAATTCAAACTAATAATGAAGGCCTCATTCAGAAATCATTTAGCTTGATTGGAAGACATATAAGCATAATAAGCCACAATCCATTTTATTAAACTAGGGGATGTCTAGCCTACACATTTGGATAAAAACAGCAGTTCATAAGGTTGACTGGTATCGGGTTAAACAGAAGCTCACTACTTCTTATGTATAAAAATAAATAATTTATTCTTATAAATAAGATTACTATTGTGATATTTATAATACTAAGAATAACTAAGAGCATCACACATATTGGTGCGTATAGGGCTCTAAATATACAGTGAATGAATGAATCCAGTTCACCTCAAGAAAAGTAAGAGGGATAAAGTAATAATTCTCCACTGCAGGGTATTTTTTTTTTTAATCATGCTAAATGTGCTGTGGAAAATCCCCTCAGCCCTAATGAATCTCCCACCGGCTTAACATTTGGAGATCTGAGGAAAAGAAAACTCAGATTTAGATGGTGTTTTGTGTTCTTCATGGACATCTTGATGGATTTCCTCAGTTTTGTTGGATACAAGGAGAGAATGAGGATGTGTCCTTGAGCATGGAAGGCAGGAAACACCAAGAGAAGGGTCCCAGCACTGGTGTCTAGTGTGATATGTTCTGTTCAGTCTGGCTGAAGTCTGAACATAACATGGCACAACAAGAGTTCTCCTAATTAAAATAAACTTTGAAAGCAAACGTTTGTCTTCTCTGGCTATGAAACAATACAGCAGAAGGACAGCAGAATCAAGAAACTGTTTTTTAAAATACTTTGTGTTAAATATATGTTAACTTTGCATTTTATTATTTCCTTTATTGTTTTTTTGGCTCTTCTCATGCAAAAACATTTATAATTTTGAACCAATCACAAACAGAATACAATGGGTTGACTTTATTTTTAAATTCTTGAAAGTTAGCATTTCTCTTCTGTATACTTTTAAATTGGGGGGGGAGTGTGGACTCTGGATTGCATGTGGTCTCCAAGGTCCCCCATGCTCCCCACAAGCTGATGGCAGGTTAATTTTTTCACCCAAATGTGGACAATAGTGCTCAGTAACCTTTGGGCACTGCTACTGTTTATTTGGAGGGTTGATGGGAACTTTTGCTCCTCCAATCTTTTTTTAAGCCTGGACAGGGTTTCTTCCCAAACACAAAGTAACTGATCGCTTTTGTTCAGAAATATAGTCCACTGGAAGTTGGAGCAGGTGAGTGAGTCTCAGAATGCCTCCAAATTCAGCAAATACATTGTAGAGGCAGGCTACTGGGGACCCTAGTGACCACTCAAATGTTAATTCACACTCCCAAAATACCATTAAAGGAGGTTAGCTCTCCTGGGTGCCTCAACAAGCTGATGTGGTTCTCAATGATTACTCAAGACAGAACTAGTCTGCAGCTGGAGAAAGAAGGAACCCAAAGGCAAGGTTGCATCCCTCTTTTTCCTCCTTGTTGGCTTACAGATTTTATTTTGCATTTAGGTTGGGAGTGAAAATTCATCTCATATGTGGGGAGGGGGAGAAAAGGACTTCCTTTGCTGATCTTTACCTACCTTGAATCCTGAACATCTTTCCCTATTTTAAGAATCATTTTGGAGTTATGTGCACATTTACAGCTTTGGGGGACAATTATTTTATTTTAGAGTTCTTTTCAAAACTTGCAGACATTTTCTTGATTCTTCATCCTTTGTGGGTTTGACATGCTGACAGAGATCCTCTATACCTCAAGCTTGAAAAGTATACATGTTTCCCATTTTCTTTGATCTGCAGTCCTGTACATGCTTACCTCTGAGTGCACTGTGCAGGAATGACCTGAAACTAATTGGCAGAACAGGCTAGTTTTAGGCTACTGAATGATGGGACTGGAGAAAAAGTAGAATTGGTTCGTTCCAAGCCTGTTTCCAGAGAGATTGCTTTGTCAATACTTCTTATTACCTTCATAGCGTTTTACTCCTGTATCCATGGCTTCCAGTTTAAATAAGTTCAATACTGGCTTTACTGGTCCTGTTGGCTCCTAAAATCTCACCATCATTTTAATATCTTAACACTTCTATATTTTAAAATCTTCATTCTGTTTTAGTTGATTTACATGTTTTTTTACCTCCAAATTTGTGACTGCATTGGTTTCTTTTATTTTTATATTTATAAATTGCCACAAGGGCATAAACAAATGGGCATAAAATAAATATTTTAAATAAATAAAATTTATGACAGAAATTTCAAATAGGGGAGTAAGCAAAGAAAAAACAAACTTGTTGAAAGTCAGGTCTTCCAAATGTAATGAGGAAGAAAGGTCTGCCCTCTAAAATGAGTCTCCTCAATTGAAGTAAAGGTATGAAGTTTCAGACAGAACAGCATTTATGTCTGCTGAAAGCACAAAAAAGATCCATTACATTTCTATAGCTAAATAAATGTGTGTTTAGAATTTTTAAAGTGAAGATTTAAAACACCATTCCACATGATTCTGATTCTGAGTTCATCTCCACACACACACATATGAAAACTGACTTAAAAATCTCTCAAGTATTATATATCCTTTCACTGGTGGTATTTGGTTTTCTCTACTCCATGCCACATAAGGATTCACCTACAAATTAACAGCTAGTTTCTAAGTAGTGCTTGTTTGTACAATATACACACACCCAAGATTTTATCAGTTTATCAGTTTCCAAACTTCTTTTGCATACCCTTGAAATTCCATTAGGCTGACACCAATCCAGTTTAGTATTCTTGCAAATGCAGCTCCACAACCAATCTGAAAAATCAGGATGGGAATCCCCTTATCTATCAACTTAACAGCCCATGAGAGGGCAAGTAAACAAAAGAAAAGCAGTGATAAAGCTAAGCTTCAACAGCAAATATTTGAGGGGCCATTTAAAAAAGGCAAGTCAGACCACTTCTAAAGGAGTTATCTCATTCTTGAAGTAAATGATCTTCAAAAATAGATCTGTAAGTTTACTCATGTAAATATTACATTAATGAATCTAAGGTAGAGTTGTCAAGTAATATGTTACAGTGATAAGAATTTCCTGTGTAGCTTTTTCATCAAGTAGGTAAAAGCACTCCTTAAAGCCTTTTCTTTTTTAATTCAGCAGAATCAACTAGGGGGCAGAAAACAAAATAAAACAAAACGCAGCAAAAAGTATGTTGAAGAATATCAATTACCAAGTTACCACATCTCCATTCCCACATTTCCTTTAACTTCCTTAATCTTCTCTACAATCTATACCTAACACACAAGGATGTAAAATAACATTCAAATAACACCTAATACAGGAATACTGTCTATTCCAGGATGTGCCACAACATGTTAGTATGTCACCTGAAGCATGTAAGGTGTGTTGCCTACTATCTTGGAAATGCATGTTTTTTATTTATAAAACAGATATTTTAAAAAATATATGAAAGGTTTTCCTGAAATATGTTGTACCCCCATACATTTTGTCATGACAACTACTGTATGTGTCTGTATCTCTTATAAGGGGTTAGTTTAACCTCTGGTTTGCTAGTAAAACTGAATTACTGTGGCACGAAATGATGCATGTCTGAAAAAAGCATGTCATCAACATGAAAAGCTTGAAAAGCTCTAGTCTATTCTTTACTATGATCAGTGACGTATGGAAAGCAGGGCTGGGAGAAGACCACTGCTGAGTCCAACAGAGGTTCAACTCTCACCTGTACCCAGAAGATATTGCTTGTCTTGCTTTCTATCTTTTCTCCAGGTTATGTTAATGCAGACATAAAAGATGAATAAGCGTACAGTGTAAAGACAAGGGGTAAATGCATAACACTCCCAGTTTAATAATTTCAACCCATAAAAATGGAGCCGTATGTTGCTTCCATGATGAAACCGGGAATGGAGCTCCAGGGGTCACCTTACAGTCTTATGTTCTTACTTAACTAAGATTCACATATTAATATTTTTCATAGTGTCAAGCAAGTACTCAGTTTTGCAATTACTATGCATTCATGACACATAATTCATATTTCAGTCCTTAAGTTCATAAAATAATCCATTTCCTACACTCTGCATTGAGAAAGCAGAGATCTGTTCCCTCCCTCTGCCAAATTCCAAAAAAGAATTCAGGGTCATTCAATTAAAAATTGGTGAAAAATACATTGATAGGCAGAAGACAGACCTAATAGAATTCAAAACTACAAGATCTGAGGATGGCTGCTGGTTCTGATGCAGACCTTGGAAAAGATTTTTACTACAGCACCCAGAATGTTCCAACTGACATGCTGGCTGACCAATTCTTAAGAGATGAAATTATTTAGATGCCTTTAATGATAGACTAGATAATTTGTAGAGTCAGTCATCATAGTGAAATAGATTTTCCTGAACTGGATTCATGAGCTAGTCTTCTCAAAAGCATTGGAACTTGGATGCTGGCAAGAATATCCTTTGTCCAGTAGCCACCAGGTGTCTTCTTGGGTTCCCATATGTCTATTAACACTCAGGCTTGTATCCCTTGCAATTTACATAAGTGCTGACTCACCATTGATTTCATGGGTCTATCCTAGTTGAGACCACCAAAATCTCTGGGTTCCATGCAATCATACTCAGGAAAACAAAGTTATGTGGTAAGCACTCAGAGTTAAGGGGAAATTACATGGGCCAATGAGTGCTCATGCATTAAGAAAGAAGTAAGCAGTAAATAGATTATGCTGGGCCAGTCCAAATGCTCATCTTGTTCAACATCCTGTTTTGTACACTAGCCAACCACACCCCTATGGGAAGCCCACAAGCTGGACAGGGGGCTTATCATGGAAATTTAAACGCCTTAACAAAGGTAGGTTAGATGAGTTTAGGTTTACTCCTGCAGCAAGATAGAGACAACCAGAAAAATGATGGAGCTTTTTGCCTCCAGAAAGCACGGTGCCAGTTTTGAGCAAGTGTAGAATGGTTCACAACAGCCCCTACCCCTGTTGTTCCCTGTAACTGCTATACAATGTCACCCTACGGTATAGAACCCAATAAGTTAGTACATACCTTTGTTATCAATTAATCTATCTAACATCCTTTTCAAAGTCATTTAATCTATACCCTATACTATACTATACTATACTGTCAACGGCAAATTCCATAGATTAACTAGGCACTGTATGCCCCTTTTATCTGTCCTGGAACTCTTCTCATTCAGCTTTATTGGTTGCCTCCAGGTTGTAAAAAGAGAAGTAGAAAAAAAACCCTGTTCCTTGTTTATCTTCTACACACAACACATAATTCATGCTTAATTCCACATGTTCTGCCTTTTTCTAAAGTGCAAATCCATGAAAGCAAAACAGTGCAAACCCATGAAAGCAAAGTCTCTTAACTGTGAAATCTGATCCATATTTTCTATTAAATAGACTAAAAAAAATTAGCTGTTTTATCTCAAAAAACTATCTGTGTATATTCAGTTATCCAATGGCAGTCTTCAACTATAGCTTCTCAGTGTAAAAATATTTTAATTTTTGCAGAGATATAATCTCAAGTAGGACAAAAGGTAAGATGGAAATTAAATGAGACTGCCATATTGACAGTATTTGTCACTTTTGCTTTTCTTTGAGCAAATATCGCTCATTAAAATTTAATGTGCAGTAAATAACTATAAAATATGACAAGACTGCTGGCACAATAATCAATCTGAGCCTAACATTTCAGGCAGAACCCCAGATTTCATCTGTATCTCAGGTTTTACAATCCAGCCCTCCTGAATTCTTCCTGTCATTTAGTTTGTACAGATGCTGACAATGGATTCTGAACATGTTCAGCCTCAAGCTTGGAAAAGTTACTTTTTTTACCACAGTTCTCCAAAGCCCCTAGCCAGCATGAGCAGTGATACTGCTGGCTAGGAGATTAAGAGAGCTATAATCCACAAAAGCAAATTTTCCAAGTTAGAGGCAAATTCTACAGTAACAGCTAGTATTACTATTATTACTTTGAATGCTATAGTGTTTAGTATTTTTATTCAGAAAGGCTGTGAGGGCAACCTCCATTTAAAATATGAAGCTACTCTGTATCATGTCAGATGCATTGTATTTGTCCTCCTAGTCCGAATACAATTTAGTTTGGTTTCCCCCAACCCATAGTGCCCTGATGGTGGTCAGGAATTATGGGAGTTGTAACCCAATACATCTAGAGGCCATGACATTGCGGGTATCTGACAAATTCTTCAAGGACAAAGGCTCTCAGGGAAAGCAGGCTATCACCTGCTACCTAGTCATTCCATATACTTGTTTCTTAGATATTTCTGGTCTCTTATGTGTTCACTCTCTAGAGTTAATTACCGGTAACCAAACTAAGTACAGTGCCCCCTCCGCTTTCACAAAGGTTTGGGGCATGGAACCCTTGTGAAAGTGGAAAAAGTGTGAATAACTCCCCCCCGCCATGCATGATGCCTCTTCTGTTCCCTTCTTGGATTCCCCGCTCCCATTCCCTTGCCTTTTGCAATGCCAGGGCTGGGGGGGCTATGGAAGGGAGAAGAAAGGCTGACATGAGCCTTCTCCTCCCCATTCCCTTGCCTTTTGCCTCAGTGTGAGTTCTCAGCACCAGGGCCAGAGGGAAAAGAATGGGAG
The DNA here is from genome assembly GCA_948474755.1 of Ctenosaura bakeri. Classification (NCBI taxonomy): domain Eukaryota; kingdom Metazoa; phylum Chordata; class Lepidosauria; order Squamata; family Iguanidae; genus Ctenosaura; species Ctenosaura bakeri. The sequence continues at coordinate 17,924 of CAOLHI010000686.1, forward strand.
AGGGGAGTTCTAGAAGCCAGAAAGAAGGCGCACACATTCCCCCCCACATTACCTTGCCTTTTGTCCATGCACTTGCCTTCCTTCTCTGTTCCTAGCAAAATGCAAGGGAATAGGAGGAACAGAAGTGAGGAAGGCCCATGTGTGTCTTGAGAATAATCAAATTGGTGAAGGTCAAACCTGCAAATGTGGAGGGAGGACTGTACATAATTCTTTCTTGTAGACCTCTTATGACAATTAAAAGCCTGTGTTTTGTTTTGTTTTGTCATTCTGCTCAGCCTTACTCTACATTGTATCTCCTATATCTCTAATCCGCAGTAATGCATCAGGCTACCTTGCTTTTTGCCTGATTACCTCTGTCCGTTTTGCCAGTATATTGTATCATGAAGAACCGTGTGTCTCCTCCCCAGCTTTTTTTTTTAATTGGTACTTAATGCTCTGTTATCTGGCAAGGCAGCAGTTTATGAAGTGGTACTGATGTCAGGATCATTGTTTTATAAAAGGAGGCTATCGCCATCTTCAATAGGGCTAACCAAAGTGTGGCAACCCTCAAACAGCCTTTAGGCCTTTTTCATGACTTTCCCACAGTTCCCTACAGTGCCAGAAAAAATGAGGGGCAAAATGTGGTTATGATAGCCAGGATGAAGGGTTGCTGATTTGGTCAGATGGGGATCCACACCGGCTCTCTAAATCCTCAAGAGTGGAACCCAAAGTGGCCACATGGTCACTTATGGTTTCTTTCTTTTTTCCCTTCTTAAAAAGTTTGATATTTGCTTTATTTGCTTAGTGAGGCCTGCAACCAGTATTGGGGCAAAAGCTTGATTGCTTGCACTGCTAAATTTCCTTACCCTTACTCTGTAAGGTGTCAGGCAGGGTTACAACATTGATGAAAAAATACTCTGCACATTCATACACCAACTCTTTATATTGTGGTTTAATTTACACTAGTGTATTTACCCGGCATTGCCTGGGATTTTATTTTCTCATAGATAATACTTGTTATAAATACCTTAGGAATTACCTTACCTTACCTTAGGAATTAGATGCAGGTGAAATACACAGATTTCAAATCCTGTATGTCCAGCACGTGTAACTTTTCCCCATATTCCCCAATCCAATCTGTATTCAGAGTTGTTAACATACAGAGGTTAGGTTCCAGAGGGAATGCTCTGTCTTCCTCCTTGCTGCTAGGTCTCATCTCCATAGCAACTGGCCTATCCCAGTACCTGTAACTTATCCCCATATTCCCCAATCCAATCTGTATTCAGAGTTGTTAAAATACAGAGGTTGGGTTCCTGAGGGAATACACTGCCCTCCTTCTTGATGGTAGGCCTCATCTCCATAGCAACCAGCCTGAGGCCCAAGAGCTCTCAGCTGAGAATTCTAAAGTCCCTTCCCTAAATTGCCAACCACAGGATTCCACAAAATCTTCACAGCCAGCCAATCATATGAGGTCTTCTCGCCTCACACAACCAATCGTATGAGGTCTTCGCCTGCCTGACGCAGACAAACAGACAAACTCAAAGACAAACATTGACTTTTATATAGTAGATTAGTGATCGACAGATTTTTGACTAACAATGTGGAAGTGAGCAGCACTTCATTTCTATATTTCATTTTTTTCCAGTCAGTTTTTGGTATTTGTGTCTATGTGTATGAATTTATACTCAAATTGCTGCTCTTCTTCATACTTCTGTTGAATTGGAACCCAATGTATGTCCACACAGTGTTGTGTGTTTTCAACTCACAACTTAAGCATATTCAGAAATAAATGCATAACCATTTGAATGTTTCCAGTATACAAGGTATGGTCAGACATCTGAATAGCAGCTCCTATGAGACACAGCCCCTGCTATTTCTAGGTTATCTTAAAATAGTCTGGAAAGGGTGAGGTTGGTAAAGGAAAAAAATGCATGCCGATCTTCTCAAAACCACACTATCAAAATAATTCCATAAAAATTAAAAGCAACGCAAAGAAGAAACTTATCACTAAATTTGTAGCCATGTTCCAACAATTGCTTTATGAATGTAATTTAAGTAGTCTTAAGCTATTAGGCAGAGGTATGTTTTTGTAGAACAATATAAAAATCATCTGTACACAGCAAACTTTCTCACAATGATTGGTAGACATTCATTTAGACTCCCGAAAATTATCTGCAATGCATAATTTCAACCTGGGACATACAAATCCCATTGTTTTTAATTTACATACTTGTAAGCTGTCTTTTTGGACCAAGTCATCTTCTCTTTCACAAAGACAGAGGAGACATACAAACAACATTTTGTGTAATTTCTCTGAATCTAGTTACCTCTCTTATATAATGCATTATTACTATCTATTTACAGAATTTTACGTGGGTTAATTATCTTGATCAGCCAATGAAGAGACTTTGTATGCAGCACTAGAACAGACAGCTTTTTCAACTTTTACGGTGACAGTATTTTTTAAAAGTAGAAGCATTAACTGTGTTTCTCAAGCTGTCCTTTCACGTATAAAAATGAAATTTAAAACTTCTGCATTTTATTTTTTCTTCTTACAATACCCTTACACCAAGATGCTTTTTAAGCTTTTCCAATGATACCAACCAAATTAATGACATTAAACTCACAAAACCAAATGCAGCACTATGTTTAAATAGCTAAGCTTTTGTATAATGCCTAAACTTTTACCTGGTAATCCTGTATATGCTCTTCATACCAAATATATTGATTTTACACTGTTCCATAAACAGAGAAAGACTGGATCACACATATTATGCTAGAGAAACTTGAAGGATAAGCTAACAGTAAAAAACACAGCATTTCCATGACTTCCATGGAATCATTATTCATCTTGGGATAACATTACATAGTTTGTTATTCCAAAGCCTTGTATGAGCTGTTCTCCTTGAAAATCATATCAAGACAAGCCTAGCATAATGGGCTTTAAGGTCACAACATGGCTTGAAGGCACACAATAACAATAACAACAACAACTACAAGGCAACAACCACTGGGAATACTTACTCCATCATAGATGGTGGAATGGTACAGCAGTCCTGAATTGCAGTCAAGGGTGATGTCAAATGAGCCGTGTATGAAGCTTCAACCACATGCTTGTTTCGATTGACCACGTCTAAGTAACGGTTAAACTTTTCTCGAATTTTTTTTGCTAGCTAGAAATTTAAAGAAAAGAAATATACTGAAAGATGTTTTCCAGCACATACATTCTACACTTATTGTCTAAGCCATAAAAAATAAATAGCTAAAAATGATACAGAAAGCAACACATCATCTCTATTTTCCCATTTTGTACATGAATCCTTAATGAAGAAAAGACATTTTGGCATACTTGTCAAGGGGCAGGGTATAAAAGCATTTCAAAAGTCTGAAAGGACACATGTTATGTTTAAGGTGCTTCTTTCACTGTTTATTTGAGCTTCAGCTGTGAAGAGCTATGTACCGATTCTTTTTTCCTGCCATAGAATTATTGCATTCAATGTCACATACAATCAGTTCAGAAGAAGTTCTGCTGAAATCCAATGGACCTCAGAAACTTCCACAAGTTGCAATCCTAAACATATTTACATGAAAGTCAGTCCCCAGATATGTATAGAGAACTTCCAGGGAGGACAAGTCATGGAATCCTTCCATCCTTCTCCCTCTGAATCTACTGTGGTGGTGGCAGAAGCACAATCACAATCTTTTGCAATGTAAACTAAGAGTGTGGGGCCTATATACCTTGGTTTATGGTTGGACTGCACTCTCAAAAGCCTCTAGGAAGCACATCTCAGCTTTAAAACAATCCCAAGTGCACTTTGTTCACAGTGCAAAAGGTTCTAACTTTGCCATGACATCAAATTCAGCAAACAAGGTCATAGGGACCTGGGGGCGGGGGCAAAAATGCAGAGGGAGACAAAGCATACATAATTTTGAACTGTATATGCATTTTCCAGATGGTGTGCTTCAGCAGATGAACCAAACCACTTGTTATCTATGCAAAGCAATTTTAGAGTGCGGAGTACTACTAGTGCTTATGAAGTACCATGACCAGCATGGATCACAGAACACTTAGTTTTGTGCCAAAGTGGAAAACATAGCTCTTTAGCCCTACAACAAGACTTAGCCTTTTCTTTGGGTGCTTCCATTGTTTTTCACCTAACTATACAACCTTTTTTACAGTTCCATGAACTAACAAGATTCTCTCTCTTTCTCTGTATGTGAGTGAGGTGTGTGTGTGTGTGTGTGTGTGCTCCATCTCGGCCAGCTACTAACCCCCTTGTTGCATTGCTTTCAGAACCCAACCCCTGAAAGTATCTAATTAGGCTTAGTCCATTTTAAAGACTTCCTCAGAATTCTTACAAGAAGCTTCCTACAGCTTGCAGCCCAAGTGAAGAAAGAGAATAATCTTTTAACAATTTACAGCTCACAGCGAAATGTTCAATATCACAGTTTAATGCATTCTGCCTTCAGAGACAGATAAAGTTCTTTAATTAGTAATGTCTAACTGGCTGGCTTTCAACACTTTCCAATCAGCAGTCCCTTACTCACACATACAATCTACCTTAAGGAGCAACATGAAAATACAACTCAATTTGTGTACTGAAATATGTAATTGGTCTATTCACTAGTCTCTGAGACTGACAAATGTCCTTCTTAACTATTAATAGCAGGTCATTTCATCATGATTTAGCTTCTTACGTGAATAATGAGGCCAACACTGATAAGAATAGAGACTTTGCCTCAATTGTTTCCATCAAATAGTACAGCTCAATTACAGGTCTCCAAGGGACATAGTTTTTAGCAGAATGTTGTTCCAATAAAATGACTTGAAGAATTATACTTAATTGGTATTGTAGAATGATTTATTACTAATACACCAGAGGACTGCTAATTGTCCCAACTAAGCTGTGAGTCCAATACCCTTAAATAGTTTTCACTTAGGATGCAACTGAATAGGTTGCTTGTTCTTCCCCATCCAAAGCAATAATTTTGCTGAATTATACTCTTTCAATTTAGAAGCATAAAGGTAAAATAGCTTGTCCTTACATGCTTGAAAAACAATAAAAACTTCTAAAATATAAGTGTTACAAAAACTGCTAAAAGGTGTTTTCCTCCATATGGATAAATACAAGCAAGATTGATCTATGTATCTGCCTGTCTGTCTCTGTGTGTGTCACCTTCGATTTCATATTACATAAATTTGTTAGCTGTGCTAACTCCTACAGAAGCTACTGCCTATTTGGATGTTCTACTAAACCACAATAATTTAATTAAGGTAATCTAATTATTTAAACCATAGTTTAGTTTGATATGAAAGAGTCTACATGATTGTACAGCATGAACCTTCTCCCTTAAACTTCCAACGCAGCTTTTGGGTCTGTTTTTTTCTAAAAAAAACACAACTTGTGCTTTTGTTTGAACCAATAAACTGGTTAATGTTTACTATGGTTAGTTTGAAAGAAGCAACCTGAAAGCTTGTTCATAATCCAATAAACAATGCTTTAGTGTTGCATACCTATGTCAGCACTGTAACTAGAGTTCTGAACTTCACGGTTAAGCTTTGATCTCCCCCCCACCCACCGTCACTTTTAAAATATTGGTACAAGCTATTAGAAAAGTTCTTTTCCCTTCAATTCTTTTCCCTTCAATTGCTTGGTCCTGAAGAATCATTTATCTGAAGACAGTTTTGCTCAGAAGGCTGATAACCCTTGGAGAAGAATTGACAGCTTACTGCCACTTCTCCCTCTTAGGACTTGTCTCCAACTACACGACTAAATTTTAGTTTTAGTTCCAAGAGATTTTGTTTACAGTGAAGAAGAAAACAGAAAATGGTGGTTTACATTTTTAAAAAAATAAAAAGAGAACTGTGTAGAATATAATAGCTTTCGGTGCCTTTTTTGGGACAGTCAGTATATAAGACTGTAGACTGTGACTGCTATGCATATACTCACTCCACTTTGGATTTTATTTATGTCCATATGTAAAAGCACTTAAAATGCTACTATTCCTATTTTCAATATTTCATCATAACATTTTTCTTCAGAGGCAGCCTACATATTTGCATATACCCCTTGAGCTTTAAATGCTCCTTTTATTGCTAAACTCTCTCTGATGTTTCCTCCCTCCCACAACTCTTTGTCCCTTTGCTGGTCCAGAAGGAATAAATGCTTCAGAATATACTTTATTAATGACAATCATAAAATTTTAAAGTTATAAAACTGTATTCAAAATACGTCTCAGGCCAACACTTACTTAATTATTCTTCATATAACAAATAGCATGAATTCAAGAAGAACATACAGAATTTTATTACTTCAGAAAAGCAGTCTTATGAGATTTGGAAGGAAATGAACAGAACAGTACCCATCTATACTCTTGCATCATGCACTACACGCATGGCTATACAAATAGTATAATGGATCTGTCCTATCCATGGTCACTCACTGCTTCCCACATGGTCTGGTAATCACTAGCTATTGTCTCACATAATTCAGACTTAGGGTGTTTGCTACATCTACAGTGATCTTACCATATCCTCTGTAGAAACTATTCTGTATGTTCCATTGCCAAGCTGTATCCGATATCATCTCTTTAACTTACAGCTGGATTTAGGAGGCAGGCTCATCCCCTATCTGATGACAGGTTGAATTACAAACGGGAGATCTATAGGAATGCCTGCTATCTATCAGCTGTTTCTTTCCATATGATACAATGCTAACACCTTCCTCAGAGCTATAGTTAAGCCTGCAAACGTGATTTGTTTATACAGCGGTGACACTTCCTGACCTTTTTCATAAGCAAACTTATTCAGGTTGCTGCATGTAAAATTTCAGGAGCTACTTCTGTAATAATATCAAAGAGGATGACCCTATCAGTTATCTCTTCTAGCATATCCTAGCAAATCTTCAACAAACAGATGAACTAGTGCATTTTTTAAAAAAAAATTGGAGTTGCATATTTAATAATGTCCTGCAGAATAATTTTGTGTTGAGGAGACAATCCAGACTGCAGTTTAAGCCAACTGAAGGCCACCTGAAACTATGTGAATATATCATACCAGACTCCAGAAAGAACAACTCTATTATTCTTCATGCTTTAAGAAAGGAACCTCAACTCACTTTTAATATGGAAAAGTATCAGAGCAGTAATCAGTTAGCATACTACTGTGACCCTTTCCACATGGGGTTAAAAAAACCGTGTAGAGCTACCTCCACGGAGATCATCTACACCGTTACGCGAATTGGGGTGGATTACTCTCGAGTAATTCCACACTCCAATCCGCGGTCGAGCGCCCACAAGTGGCGGTGCTGCGTGCTTTTGAAAAACCACATTTTATGTGGTTTTTCAAAGGCACGGGGCATCCAGCCCCATGCAGCCCTGTCACAGCGCCCGTATGGATTTACGGACGTGTGAAAGGGCGTCCCTGCAGATTGGGCACGGCGCAGGATTTCTGGCTGGCGAGCTTCTCCAATTGGTGGAGAAGCTCCGCCAGTCAAAATCCGCTATTTTGGGCGCTGCCGGGCGCCGAGGACGCCGCAGGATGCTGCTGCGTGTAGAACAGCAAAATGTGCTGCTCCGCGCGGCAACGGAACAAGGTAAGCCCACGTTTTAGCGTGGCTTTCCCCGTTTCCCAGCCCGCATGTGGAAAGGGCCTGTATGTCTCTTTAACAAGGTCTACAATTATGGCTGGTATCCTGTTGGTCCCAACTAGAGCAGACCCATTGAATCAAAGACAGTTCTAATGGATTCAATGGGTCTGCTCTCTAGTCAAAAATAAAATAAGGTTTAGGGCTATGTTTTTGTTGTCTGAATAACTGCTTCTTCAATTATTTTTTTTATAAAGATCTTTATTGAGTAAAACAGAAAAGAGTAACATTGACACATTCTATCATCACAGAAAGTAAATAGGTATATATATTTCAATCCTAGAATCATTCTATGTCTTCATAACTTCCCCCTCTGACTCGAGGAACAAGATAAAATCCATCCTATTTTATGAACAGTCACACCCAATAAAATTATTATTCCTGAGTATTTTCAAAAATCAGTTGTTCACCATCCTAATACCGTTCCATAAATTCCTAAAATAGTTTATTATATTATCCCATTCTTGCATAAATCTCTCAGTTTTCCCTCCTCTTAATATATAAGTAAGCCTGTCTATCTATATCATGTCAAGCACTTTTATCTCCCATTCCTCTAATGAGGATATGATTTCTGATTTCCATTTTTGTGGTTAACAATATCCTTGCGGCAGTCGCCATATAAAACAGTTGTTTTCTAGACCACCATCCATTATAGATAATAAATGCAGTTCTGGAGACATTTCAAACCGAAAGCCTAACATTTTCTCTATTTGAGTATGTATAACCTTCCAAAAATTTTTAACAATTTTGCACGTCCACCATTGATGATAAAAAGTGCCAATTTCATGACCACATTTCCAACATTTGTTTGAATAGTTATGATATGCTTTCGATAATTTTACAGGTGTGAGATACCATCTAAAATACATCTTGTATAGGTTTTCCCTGATGTTTTGACATGCGGTATATTTAACCAGTTTTGTCCAGATTTTCTCCCATTGTTCCATGGGAATTGAATGGGAGACATTTTGTGCCCATTTAATCATGGATGATTTAACAGGCTCATCCTCTGAAGCCCATTGTAAAAGAATTCTATAGATAGAAGAAATAGATTTAGATTTTCTTAAGCATAGAATTGCAATCATATCTTCCTCTTTTATTTGATAATCATTTAATTTAATATCTGTTCTTAGTTTTTCTCCAAGCTGTCTATATAGAAGCCAGTGGAACTTGATTCCAGATTCATTCAGTTCCTGCTGGGATCTAATTTTTATTTCATCTTGTTGCGTCTCAACCGTCTTTATATTTTATCCATTTATCGAATAATACATTTTCTTTTTTTATAATAGGCCTCATGTGGGGAAACCCACTGGGGAGTTTTCAGACAAACTCTGATATCTTCTCCAAACATTTAATAAAGCTTTCCTTATATAATTGTGGTTGAATTTTCTATTATTTTCAGCCTTACTATACCATAGCTAAAAGTGCCATCCTAGCCAAAGACCCTCTCCTTCTAGACTTAATAATTTGGGGTTATCTAAATTGATCCAGTCTTGTATCCAATTCAGGCAACAATTGTGATAGTATAACACCAAATCTGGCAATGCTAAAACCTTCTCTCTCTTTTGCATCTTCTAGGGTTTTCAATTTTACTCTTGGTTTTTTCCCTCCCCATACAAATTTGGAAATTTCTGCCAACCCTTGATAATTTTATCACTATGTATAATTGGGATTGGATTTTTTAAATGGGCTTTGTTGAAAAAAATCAATTGCTACTCGCAAATCCTTGCATAAATCTGGATAATATTTTACTGACTGACGTCTTTTCAATATATCATTAAATATTGGAGTGTTATAGAAACTGACATAACAACAAGAAAATTTTCTTTAAGTTGAAAGCAACTTACAAGTAATGAAATAGGTGTGCATAAACTCATGTTAATTAACTCTTGAACATGGAAATATGAAATTCTTGCCATAGGTAAAACTGATTAAACTTGCTTAGGAATGTTTGAAAAGTCATCTAATCCAACCATTTTCAATCTTTGATCTTCTAGCTTACTGAACTTCAGCTCCCAGAAACCTCCACCAAGCTGGCCAGTGAAGATGGATTCTGGGAACTCATGTTCCAAACAGCTGGAAGATCAAAGGCTGAAAATGGCTGGTCCAGTGATAAAAGGTCTAAGTGTGGCATTACCACACTAAATACTACAGTTGGCCCACCATATCTGCAGATTCTGTATCCATGGATTCAACCAACCACAGCTTGAAAATATTCAGAAGAAGAAGAAGAAAAGAAGAGGAAGAAGAAGAAAAAATTGATTAGGGGACATTTTATTTATTACACCATTGTATATAACGGGACTTAGACATCCATGAATTTTGGCATCCCCAGGGAGTCCTGGAACCAAATCCTGGTGGATACTGACAGCAGCCCATTATATATGATTTGAGGAGGACAGTATGTAAACAAAGATTATTTAGAAGACCAAGAACAAAACCTTGTGGGAGCTTAGAGACATAGGATATGCCAAGGAAGAGGAGTAGTTTCTTGATGGAAATTTTGATAAGATGCTGGAGGGAATTCTGAGGTGACAATGGAAACCAGAGCAAAATTTAAAGCAGAGACAAGAGCAAAACAACATCCATGACAATGAAGGATTCAGTCTAAAGACAGAAGCAAAAGGTTGCAATTGAGGAGAAGTCTAAGGCAATTCATTGTCAAGGTTGCCTGAGGGTCAGCTTCCCAAGTGGTAAAAAGAGCCAGAGTCCCAAAAGTCAAGGAGAAGACAGTTTAAAACAACAAGGGCTGCAGCCAAAGAGCAACAGGAGAGAAGTATGTAGTTTAAACTAGGTGAACAGTTGACATTCCAAAGACAGAATGTGGGATGGCACAAAAAGAACCCTGATCTGACTGGAATTCTTTCATTCTGACTGAACCTGGACACAGTGGGAGGACCAAGTGGAACTGAGTTGGCATCCTGCATCACTTAAACAGATGGCCACTTAGATGGCAAGTCTGGATAGCACAGTTTTGACTATAACATCTTTGGCAGACATTGTTTCAGAGCAGCTTATGATCAGGAATCACAGTTCAAGATCTTCTTTTATTGAAGTGAAATGATAATAAAAGAATGATGGACTGCCAGTGGGAGGAAAAGCACCAAAGCCTCCAGGAGATGCAATTCATCTTTTAAACATGGCATCTTTGTATGTATGTGCCTTTGAGTCAGCTGTTGACTTGTGGCAGACCCCATGGATTTCACAGAGTTTTCTTAGGCAAGGAATACTCAGAAGTGGTTTTGCTAGTTTCTTTCACTGAAATATAGCCTATAGCACCTGGTATTTGTTGACTGTCTCCCATTCAGGTACTAACCAGGGCTGACCCCGCTTAGCTCCTAAGATCAGATGGAATCTACTATACTACAGAAAATTAACATGTACTTGCTTATTACTACTTGACAAATAGGCTATTTGATAACAAATGAGCGAAATTTTTAAAAAGTATAGCATTAAAAAATGCATATATATCTAAAATATTTGACTTTTTAAGAAAAATCAAAACCAGAAGTGAATTTTGGGCCACTTCCAGGTTGTTGGGGGTTTTCTGGGGGGGGGTGTTGGCATTTTTTGGGAGTTTGGGACAAAAAAACAACCAAAAACTCGAGCCCCAGATCTGTTGCAGTTGTTCTTCCCTCCCAGATTAAGGACAGACATAATGGCTGAGTGCACAGAGGAATATCATACACATTTTATTGCAATCTGTACAAGGATTCTGTCATACAAGTCAGTATGATTGCTCTTCTATTACAGATGAAGAGCTAAGATCAACTAGTGAGCTCATAGCTAAAGTAAAATTCTTAGTTCACCTGAAGATGTTTTAACGATTTCTTATGCATAGCTCTTTAGGGGGTGAAGGCGGAGAAGAAAGTCAATGTGAAGAGTATCTTAGCTAGTGAAGAACAAAACAAGATTATTTTCATGAACTTCTTCAGGGACTTGAATGGAAATGGTTCTACTGTTGTTTATTTTGGGGGGAAAACAGTTTTCCTAGGTCTTTCTTTCCTTATCATATCATAGTCCATCTGAGGCAAATATATATCACAACTGCTTCTTTAAAAATGTTGCCAATGGAATTCTGTTTTTTATTCTCTGTGTAGCAGAAATGTAATGTCTCACCGAATGGTTAGATTACTCCGCAGAAACCAAGTTTCCTATACCTTTTACATTGCCACAGTTTGCTAGCAACAATAACAACCACCACCACCACCCAGTTATTTGTTGTAATGCATGATTCTTAAGTAACAATTTATTCCCTAGATTATTCATTTATTAAATTTATTCCCTGGAATTTCAATAAAAAAAACAATCAACAAGAATATTGTTCCAAAGGACAGGCAATTCTAAATTTTTGAGAATTATGTCTCAAGTTGACACTCAGATGTCATGAAATCCTCCTTCACACAAAGCCAAGTAGTTATATTTTGTCCACTTCCTTGGTTTTTAGAAAGTTGGCATGCTTAAGACAATATAATGGATTGGCAGGTAGGAAACATTCTCAGCTGATGAACTGGCAACAAATGTTTTTAGGATGACAGCTAAGAGGATGCTAATGAATGACAAGAAGAGGCAGGGCTGATAAGGGATTAAGTTTGCTTACAATTTGTCTGCTTTTGTTTTAATAGAGTCAATTTGTATATCTCACTCTTACACATGAAACTCCAGCACTTGTGATTCATTAGCACTAAAAAGATCCAGTTATAATTAAAACAGAAGTGCTCACTTACTCTTTCGATCTTTTCAATCCTGAGCTTTTAACCATGGTAGTTAAGCCTATGGGAAGCCCCATCTATCTTCTCTGACAGCTAAGTATTCATCACAATACTTAGAATGTTTAGACATTTATTTATATCTAGTTAAGGGTTAATGTATTCGTCTAGGGCTATGGTGTAAGCAATAACTATTGGAAGCTTTACCAGAAGACACCCCCCGCCCATATCTCTCTCAACCCTTCTTCTCAAAGCCGTTGTATAATTTAACCCATATGATTTTAAGTGGTGTACAGACCACCCAGAAAATAGTAGGAAAAAGCATTACCCTTTGAATAAAGCCAATGAAACTGTCTTTGAAAGGATCAAGATGGTTCCAAAAGGCCTAGATTTTATAGTTACTTTGACAATAAGTCTTTTTAGCTCTCAATTTCACACAAATTCTCTCTCTCCCTCTCTCTCATATACACACATAAATTCAGCATGCCCACAGTGAATGTTGTCTTGACTACTATGAGCAGCCTTGTGTACCAAGGTGACCAAAATCTCCCAAGATATTAAGTTGGTCATATAAGAATATGTTTGCCTTGTTTCTATCACAGGGAGAAGACGATTTCCCATCCCTGTATCTTGTTTATTTAAGTTACATCTGAAAATGAGGAACTGTATTTACAATTAGCAATATCTTACATCTATTAGTTGCAATTAACAGTGTCATTAAGAAATACATTTTTTTTAAAAAGGGGGCAAAATGCAACATTATTTCAACTTCTTACAATTATTGCCTCTATCAGTATTGAACCCTTAGCCAGTATTTCAGATTTATTTCCAATGATTTATACTTCATTCACCATAATCTATGTCAGTTTTTAAGTACAGTAATAAAGTAATATTGAGCTGTCAAGGTGTTTTTTTTTAAGTCTTGAAAAAAAATTCTTATAGTCTAAGCTCATGTTCTTTTAAATGTGTCTGGCTTATGCTACTATTACGTCAAAAGTATGATATACCAGAGGTGGGAATCTGAAAGCCTTCAGATAGGTCTATAAGACTGAGGCAGCATGGAAAATAGTTGCAGAATATAAGAAGTAGACCACAATAAAAAAAAATCTGGCAGATACCAGGCTGCATACTTCTACAACATAACAATCACCTTTTCCCTAAGGGCAGCTATATTAAGTGAGTGGAAGGAGGCTTTACCGGTTCCCAAACCAAGCACAGAAGCTGATCTCTTGCAATGGTAGAATTACCACCAGGTGGAAGGAAATGGTAGCTACTAATGTCAAAGATCCCAAGATCAGGTTTTCTAACTACTCTCACGGTTCCTTGACATTCTTACTCCCAAACTACCAGTTCACTTCAAAGGATATTTTGAGTTTGGAAACCTGATGAACTTGAGATAAAGCTACATAAAGCAGAAAAAAATATGGCATTTTTAACAAGGGAGTTAAAACACCATAGTATTTTGCTTCTTTTTAAAGTTCTGTACAAATGTTTTAAAAATGCATGGCTGGTATAAGTCAAACTGATTATCTGGCCCAATGGACCAACAAACTGGCCCCAGGAAGATGTAAACTGGACTGGCATCCCCTTTACACATTTTAATCAGTTTCCTTAACAATAAAATGATGATGAAAGAGGGGGCATCTTTCGAGTCTGCTACTGGATGTAAGAAGATTCCAGATGAATCTGAAATAATTCTGAGATTATTATTTTTTTCTTAAAGCAGAATATATACCTATTCTCTTTAGAGAAGTGACTCCAGGATCAATAAACTGAGTTTACAGAGTATTTACTCAAAAGGCGAAAGGTCAAATGTACTTGTTTGGGATTAGGGAATACTCTACTTCTTCCCAGAAGAACTATTTGTAAATAGCTCACCTAAACACATCCTTTACTGGGCTTTATGCACGGCTTTGAAGCTTCCTGCACTTTGTGTGTGTGCATGTGCCTTCGAGGTGCCTGTTGACTTATGGCAGCCCCATGAATTTCATAGCATTTTCTTAGGCAAGGAATACCCAGTGGTGGTTTTGCCAATTCCTTCCTCTGAAATACAGCCTGCAGGACCTGGCATTTGTCGTATTTAAATGGCAAAGTACTTGAATGGAACCATTATTATACTAGATTCATTACAAATCTTCGCCAAATCACATCACTACCAATTTCAATAATCAAGGTAAGTTAGACTTCAGAAAGCAACTAAATGATAAACAACTGTTTGCCATTGCCTTTTTTCATAGTAACATCTGCAATGGTATTAATGTTTCTTAAGTGTGATTTCCCAACCAAGACCCAAGCCTTTCTCCTGGAATCACCTGTGGGTTCTCTGATAAGAATTTCCAAGCTCCTGGGCTATAGCGCTGGTGAGGAGAGAAATGACAGCCTTTTCCTTCCTGTGAAGCCCTAACATTTTTCCTTTTTGCATGCCACTCTGCTTTAAATGGGACTAACAATTGGATTTAGGCCACAGATAGCCTGAAGACATTGTTGGGAGTGATGCTGACGGAGCTTGGACTTTTTAATTACAACTCCCATTCACCTAGTATCATGTTCATGCTGCCTGGGAATTATGGTAGCTGTAGTCCAGAAGGTAACTGATACTCTGGATGCTGCAATTGGTTTTTGAAATGGAAACTGAACTTTATTATGCATGAGCCAACCAGGCTCTTGCAGGTGTGACCAAAAGCATATCATCAATTTATATTAAAAACAAACATGATTTATAATAAGATCATTTATCAAATGACAATATAGAAAAGCTAATAACCAGCAAATATTAAAATTATAAAACCTTTGTCAATTATATACTAGACAATACAACTGGAACTTTGGATGCTTCAGTTGGCGCTTAGTAACAGAAGAGCTGTGAAGCCCCCCTTTCCTCTCCTGCTCCTTCTGTACTTTATACGTTGTAGGTCAGAGAGCACAAGATCCCAGCAGTACCATAGGATTGTCTTACCCATGCAATGAAGCTGTGCCACTATTTTATTATGACAATGGGATGTACCTACAGTCTTCCCAACTCTTTTTTTCTTAATGCTTACAATGACACTTATAAAAAAACTAGCTCTCTAGAAACCAGAAACAACCTCCCATGCAACTTCCAGGATCAACAACAGGAATAAGTCAATAGTAACATAAAAGACTTACTACACAATTTATGTAGGATTTTTAAAATTAAGATATACCATGAAACTCATAATCCCTATGAAGTATTGAAGCGTTGTCTTTTAAACTCCTACCTTATAAAAACTAATCTTCACCCTGACCACTGTCTTAATAAGCAATGGCAACCAAACATAGGGAACTAATGAACAATGCTAACATTAAGTAATTAATGAAAATGTACTCTGTAGTACTTAGCTAGGCACTCCTTGAAGGACATAGTAAATAACTTGATACTCTTGACTGTAATGTTATTAATTACCATGTTTATCTGTTATCAGATTATCAGAGATCACTACCACTTACTCAGCAAAGGAAACCAAGGTGATAAACCTGTTTATTAAAATGAATGTGTCAACGCTTAGTTATAACCAGCTCATATGACTTGGTACAGTTGCTGGTGGCATCTATTAACTGCCTCTTCTTGCCACTTACTATTTTGATATGATGATAAGCTCTAATTAGTAATAGCTGTTTCTGACAACCAAGCAATGAAATAGTAGTTCCAATTTTTACATAATATTCATGGCCATGCCAACTGTCCCTTGCTTCAGTTTATAAACTGATTTCAGTTTTATAAACTGATTATAAATTGATATAAACTTTTATAAATTGATTTCAGTTTTGTGAATGTGCGTTAGCAGTTAATGTTAGTCTAGCAAGACAAGAGCCACAGGAATCATACACAAAAAGGACACTGCCAATTTAGATTTTTTTCTCTGTTTATCAAATTTGTGACAAAGCCCATCTTTTATCTCAAAGCAGCACCTTTGAGGTTATTCTATTTACAGGGAACTCCTATGCATGTAATTGAGGTCTACTCTTGCATAATGGTGTATGGTGATTGCAGGTTTAATACCCAGCTTGCATTGGGGCTCTTGATTTTGCCAGGCTTAGTACAGAATCTGAGAGAACCTTATCACACTATAAAAACCACATGGCTTTGTGTTTCTGTGGAATTCAATCTAGTTTTCTAAATCATTATTTTATCCTCAACTGGCACACACACCTGTAGGTGTGTGAAGAAAGTGTTCCACATGTTACAGAATTACAAAATAAAAACAGAAGGCTACGTAGCATGCAACAAGAGTTACAAAATAATGCTACAAAATAATTACGGAAACAGAAAATCTTAACTTGATCGGGAAGGTAAAATGAATAGCATATATGAACACCTAAACATGGGCAACTACTTTCAATATCAAGGTAAGGCATTTTCAGTCTTTCTGCCAACCAAGCCTGGCAGTATCAACTCTACATATCTGAACTGCGGCCAACTTTGTGTCTTCAAAAATGGAAACTATCACTTCTTCATCAGTATACACTGCTAGGTATAATCCAGTATCTTCATGCCTGATACAGTCTGGTTAGATTCTTGTTGGTACAGTATGTTGGCACAACAGTCTGCTACACTAATGTAGTGTACTTTCTCCCTGCTTTCGGAAGGAGGAGGAAAAATCTGCTAGTTCTGAGTAGTCTATTCCAAAATGCCTGGCTTCTAAGGAGAACCTTGGAATTAAAGGCATTAAGGGAAGAATGGCACAGAAAGTCCACAGGCAGTTTTAGGACCTAAAGAGACCTTTTCTGAATGAGGAAGTGAACTGGAAGTCAGTTGGGTTTTGAAAAAAGGTGTATCCCAGGCCTAAAACAACCCAGGTTAGGTGGAATGCAAAAATATGGCTGAATTGCCTCCATGTCCCCTTAAAGGGGCCAGTTTTTAAAAATTGTTTTTCAGGATAATGGGCCTTTGGGAGTCACAAAAATGTCATAATGACCATTTGGTGGCTGCAAAGGTTCTCTCCTCAAAAAATGGCATTCACATTTCAATGTTTTAATACAGGAAAACATAGGCCAAATAACCTACACCACTCTTTCACTATACTTAGTGGCAGTGGTTGGAAAATTAACATTAGGAATGGCAAAATTATTTATAATTATTCATTCTGAAGTTGAAAAATGAGTTTCCCAAAAGTCTGGAAACCTTTCAGTAAGAATAGACCAGCAAGAATTCCATGCAATTTTCTCCTGGTACTTGATGTTTTGCAGATGAGTTATTCTAAAATAAAAACTACATGGTTTTTTAAAACAAGATTTTTGCGTGTGCAGAAAATGGGTTTTCATTACAGGAAACCTATTTCCTCTGTAAAAAAAAACAGGGTTTCTATCTCCCATGTCTTCTTTTCCACTTCACTCTGGAACATTCAAATGTGGAGAGAATACTGCAGAGGAATATTTGTTTTTTGCCATGGCAGGGAGAAAATTACTGTAATTATTTGTCCTACCCCGCAAGGATAAAATTGTTGAGAATTTACATCCCCAATTCACAGTTTTTCTTCTATACAAGACAACTGTGAGAATAAAGGAAGGAGCAATGAGAACCATGCATAAAATCTGAGCTCCTTGGAACAAGGGTGGGAGGGAAAAATGTACTAAATAAATAACACCTCCATTGTTCTTACTAGTTAAGTATTAAATGACAAATGAGATGAAGTATCACCATATCAACTTGATATGGAAGGAAGGCTTTAGATTAGGATTCTACCCACTAAACCAGACACAAATGAGCTGAATAAAAGCATCTTGTTGCTGCAGAATGGCTACAAGTATTTTTCTTACCCCATGGTTTGATAGGATAATAGATTCAATTTATGTTCCCTTAAAAAAAATCTTGTTTCCTTTCAGGAAGCAGGAATTTACTGTGCAATAAATATCTTCATCATTTCATTCTTTGGATGACAAAATAAATGGAAGAGAATCCTCCATACAGGCAGTTATACTAGAAGTATGAGACAGATCTTTCTTTGTGGGGAGTGGGAGGGAATGCACAGTTGTTAAGAAAGGCATAAAATCTTCCTTTTCCCTTCCAAAAGCTTTAGTGGATTTCTAACTGCACTCTGAGGGACTCTGTGGTTACACAACAAGTTAGGACGTTTCCTCCACGAGAAGACAAGTAATAATGGACAGTTTCCTTGAATGACAGTATAAGTATACAATCATCTCCAACCCAGTAATAGATGGATGAGCAAGAATGTTCAGTTTTCCAGGAACATATAGCTCACAGACGTTGACACTCTCAAGCCCAGCGGGTTGAGCCAGAAATACGAAGTCAATATATATCCCAGCCTAGCCATAATTCAGAAACAACTTAAAGGCACACAACCACAATACACTTTGTGCTGTGCCACACAAAGAAAAGGTCTGTATCCCTTCCATGAGCACTTCAGAAAACAGAGCACCAAAACAGCTGTCTTATTCGGTGCAATATAGAAGGCGACCGTGCCCATCTTAATTGGTACAATACAGAAGGCCACATAACCCACCTCTTGTGTTTATTATTAACATTGGGGATAATTGGCACAGTTGCTTCTTTTTGTTTCCTCTACAGCCTTTTTGCTTCCAAATAGCCCTTCTATAAGGACTCACATGGCCCTGCTCATTCCATCATTCTTTGATCTACTTTCCCCCCAGGCAGAGGACAAGTGAAAGTGCTTCCAGATGAACTTTGTTTTGTTTTGTCTTATTTACACTTCAGGAGGTTTGAATGCTGTATTCTTGACTGAGAGAAGCTTTACCAGAGGACTAGGGCCTACTATGAAAGTAGTCATCTAGAAGGCATCAAAGGGGGAGGGGGAAGCATGCCAGCTAACCCAAAAGCATCTTGGTTAGGTAAAGTCACTTTTTAAAAAAATGATACATTTCACGAAATGGCAAGCATGAGTGAAACCTGCTCATGCTGCAATATATTCAATCCCAGCTCCTATAGCACTACAGGAAAGAGACATGAAGAAGTGAAGAAGTACATATATGAATAGAAACCATCTATTCCAGATATAAAAAACTGATAATGAAATAAAGTGTCTTATTGCTACAGTCTCAAAATCATAAAGGCAATCAGGAGAACATTTCCTACCTGCTGAACTTCACTTTCACCATTTGAGATTTTTTCCGTGTAGACAAAGGAGTTGAATATCCTCTGAAAAAAAGTTTTAAAATAATATCTTAGAAACAGAGGCAAAACAGTAACAACTGAGTGCATTTACAAAGAAAAAAAAACAGATAATAGACAACAGATTAAAAGATTATGATTATGCAGAATGAAAAACCATGCCAGTTTCATTAAATACACATATGATTCCATAATTAAACTAAACAGATGTTTGTGTTTTGTGGAAAAGTAGAGGATATTGCATCCAGAGTGCCTGCCATATGATCCAGGTTGTATATATATGAGATAGATGTGCTTCAGATTTGAAATCTGGTTTTCTCTAAATACATTTAATTGTTTACATATAACATACACTTAATGCAATGCAGTTCTTTAAAAAAATGCACCTTAACTTTCAAGAGCCTTTGTTTGCCTCCCCCTCCCAGCTTAATTTATTCAGAATCTGTATAGATTTTACTTCTACTCAATTGGTTTTATTTAGTGCAAAGAGGTGGGGCCCCATGAGCATCTGCAAATAGTGGGAAAAGAACAGAAGGATGCGTACATACTTCCAGTCTCTCAGCATATATAAAGATAATATAGATAATAAAGAAAATAAATAGATAATAAAGATGATGATGACAATGACGATGATAAGGTATGTCTACATTGGTTATATGCCTTCAAGTTGTTAACAACTTATGGTAATCTAAGACAAACCTATCATGGGGTTTTCTTGGCATGATTTGTTCAGAGGGAGCTTGTCTTTTACACAAGTTGATGGAGGGAACACAATTGGGAAAGAGAAATCTCCATTTCCACTCATGGACACATGCATACAATCAGACACACAAACAACCAAGCTGAATGCTTTCCACCACTCTCTCTTTTCATTTTCTAATCAACCTTCAGCTGCTCTTCTCCCTCTTTCTTTCCCACAGCTGGGACAAGAAGAGTGAGGAAGGTAAGGAAGCTT
Organism: Ctenosaura bakeri; assembly: GCA_948474755.1. Taxonomy (NCBI): domain Eukaryota; kingdom Metazoa; phylum Chordata; class Lepidosauria; order Squamata; family Iguanidae; genus Ctenosaura; species Ctenosaura bakeri. The sequence continues at coordinate 38,321 of CAOLHI010000686.1, forward strand.
TCCCAATGACTTTAGTGGTGAATTGTCTTTATCCACAATTATGGTTTGCTTTGAGCTGAAGGGAAGAGATCTATTTCTCCCTTCAGGCCAGCCTCTTAGGAGCCAGATTCCATCCATCACTCAATTTATCAATGGTCCTAAAGTTCTTAATAAGATTTGGCACAGGCAGACAGAGAGCTGACATGTACCTTCTCTTCAGCCCAAACCCATCAAGAGTCCCTGCTGTCCTCCACATGAACAATGGTTGTCTATTCCCAATCATCAAGAAACAGTTGTCTTCCATTCAGTATAAGAATGAAGCAAATCTGACACTTTCCCTAAAGCCAATCCATGCTACCGCAGGAGTCTGCAGGTACATGATATCCAGAAAATCATGTCCCTCATTGGACCTCAGAAGGCTGCGTTGGACCTATTGCATCTTCCCACTTTTTAAAATTGTTTAAATTAAAGTTGATTTACTTCCTCTCCACTTTCTGGTTCTTAAAAGGGCTTCTCTTTCTTTTGGGGCAGAATCATAACAAAATTGCTTCTATGAGCCCAGAGGATGCAAGGGACATTTTGAGTGGGGAAAAAGGTTAGTTTTAGGGTGGTGGGTCCTCTACTTCCAAGTGGACATCCATTCCCACATCTTTGTTCATCCATATGAGCTGATCAAGAAAACACTAACGCACCAAAACTAAATGAAGGCATAGCATCAATTAAGAATTTGTTATTCACATACATATTGAAGAACAGATATGCCATTTGAACTCTGACAGTTTTTTTTATGTGAAATTTACTCATAAAATCCAGATTCATTTCACTGAAAAAAACCCACTTTCAAATCCTGAGCTGAAAGTATTGTTCCAATGCCTAAATTAACTTCTTTTTTGTTTTCTAGGTTCATGCATTTATACAGATACTGTACCAATCTGTCTCATTGCAACTAAAGCACTGCTGATGCTATGAAGACAAATAGAAGTTTCAGATCCATTGTACATAAAGTTTAATATGACATTTGTATTTAATCCTAATATTAAAATCTACACACAACTCTTAAGTTTTGACACCATGACTCTCTGTTAAACATTCTGAATTAAGCTATCCTTTTCTGTTCACAATCACACAAAAATCACACAGAAGGGAAACTATTTCACTTTTGAGGTCACATATAAAATATTAGGTTATGTACTATTGTCAGGAACAGATTCACTCTTACACGGATCAACAAACTTAATAGAAGATTTATTGTAACATAGTAAGGGATGCTGTCTTCAGACGTTAAAGCTCGAGAATGGAACGTTTTCCCCCCACCTTACACTTTAACAGACAGTTTCTCCTAAGATAGTTGTAAAAGAACGAACGTCATCATGCCAAATGGTTCCTTTGAAATTCCAGCCAGAAGGAATGGTTGGCGCCTGGGAATAGCTAACAGCCTACTATCACTATTTCCTAAAGTCACTGCTATCCTAAAACAATAAAACATGGAGGACTCCCAACATCCTGCCCCACTTTTTTAAAAAAATATATACATAAAGATACACAAAATATAGAAAATATCACGGAACAGTAGAAAGACAAGAAAACTAAATAGTAATATGAATGCAGTAGCAAGTCAGTCGGGGCGTTGAGGAACATCAGCCGGCGAAGAAGTCAGCGAAGGTGCCCTCTTCAGCAAACTGGAATGAAAAACAGGATGAATAGCCTTGAGGGAAGAAGGGAGATCTAGTTCAAAAGAGACATCATTAATAGCCCTTTTCACAGGAAAAGGTCCGAGAAAACGGGGGGAAAAGTTTTTTAGACGGGAAGGAGAGGAAATGTTCTTAGAAGAAAGGAAAACCAAATCCCCGGGCTGGTAAAGGGGATTAGGCTGCCGTTTACGGTCAGCGAAACGTTTGTGGGGAAGCTTTAGCGGATGCTATAGCATCTGAGACGGATTGCCAAATGCCAGAAAATTTAGAGACCCAAGCAGAAACAGAAGGAGGAGCGGAGGAAGAGAGGGAGAGGGGGGGGAAAGGAGAAGGAAGGAAGCCGTAAACTATTTCAAAGGGGGGTTTCCCAGTAGAGGTATGAACCGCAGAATTGATGGCAAACTCAGCGAACGGAAGGAGCGGAGCCCAATCATTCTGGTTCTCAGAAACAAAACACCTAAGAAATTGTTCAAGAGATTTGTTAAAACGCTCAGATTGGCCATCTGTTTGAGGGTGATAAGCACTGCTGAGTTTCTGAGTGACTCCCAGGGTTTTCAGTAGACAAGTCCAAAACTTGGAAGTGAAAATTGGATCCCTGTCCGAAATGATCACCGAAGGTAGTCCGTGAAGTTTCCATACATGATTAACGAACAGGTCAGCCAGCTGGTAGCACGGGGTAGTTTCTTTAGAGGCACAAAATGACATTGCTTGGAAAAGTGATCAGTAACAACCCAAATAACATGAAAGCCGTGTGAAGAGGGAAGAGACACGATAAATCCCATGCGATGACCGACCAGGGGCTAGCAGGCGCAGGCAGAGGTTGCAGGAGCCCTTGAGGTTTAGATGTGGGCGACTTAGAAACGTTGCAAGTGGCACACTGCTTAATGTAAGTTTGCACGGAGGGGTTTAATCCATGCCACCAAAAAAGGCGGCGAATCGCATGCAATGTCTTCAAAAACCCAAAATGTCCAGCGGGTTTGGAATCATGATAACGATGAAGTACCTGCTCGCGGGCAGCAGGGGGAACGTAGACCTTGGTGCCATAAAAAGGGGGGATTGTCAACCCATTCTATTTTATCCTTGTTTGCCGGTAGCCAGGAGTCTGCATGCGCTGCATGAATGATAGCATCGCGGGGAGCGGAGTCACAAAGAGAGGAGGCAGAAAGCCTTGTCTTTGCTAATGCACGAGTAGTCACTTGAGAAGCCAGAGAGGAGGCAGGAAACAAGGTATTGGAGTGGGAGGACGGAGCAGGGGATTCCGCAAAACAGGGAAGTCGAGAGAGAGGGTCCGCCAGTTGGTTAGTTCGGCCAGGTTTGAAAACAATTTTAAATCGGAATCTCTTTGGAAAAATTAGCCCATCTCGCCTGCTTAGGGGAGAGTTTCTTAGCAGACTGTAAGGCTTGCAAATTCCTATGATCAGTCCAAACTTCAAAGGGGAGTCGAGCCCCTTCAAGCAAATGACGCCAAGAGGACAGCGCAAAATGGATAGCCTTGGTTCTTTCTCCCAAATAGGCCAATTAGCTTGTTGAGGGGAAAATTTCTTTGAAATGAAAGCACAAGGCCTGAGTGCTCCTGTGGTGTCATTTTTAAAAAGAACGGCTGCCAGGGAAAAGTGGCATCCGTTTGCACAATAATTGCTTCGTACTGTGGGGAAAAAAAGGAGTAAGGGCTCAGACGTAAATTTAGATTTCAAATGGTCAAACGCCGATTGACACTCAGGGAAACAAAAAACTATGCGCCTTGCCCGCAGTGGATCCTTTAGGTTTGAGAAGGGGTGGTAAAATGCAGCAAAAAACCCAAAATTCCGGGAGAAGTTCGAAAACCAAGAAATTGCTGCAGTTGCTTCACAGTTTTAGGGACGGGCCATTGCAAAATGGAGTTAATCTTCGAAGGGGCCATTTTAAGTGAAAATCTAATCCTATATCCCAAATAATCAAAAGTTTGGGTGTCAAATTGGCATTTAATAGATTAACCACGAGGTTGTTTCTATAAACCCTTTGTAACACTTCACGAACCAATACACATGAGATTCCATGGAATTCTAAATTAAAATGTCATCCAGATAAATCAGAACCCCCTATAAACAAGTCATGGAAAAAGGTGTTCAAAAACATTTGGAACACAATGGCCCCGATTGTAAGCCAAAGGGGAAAACCCTCCATTTTTAAAATTACCTAGAGGAGTTGCAAAGGTGGTAGCCACTCAGAGTCCGGGTCCATTCAATCCTATGAAAAACCTTTTGATCAAGTTTGGTGAAATATTTTCCTTGAAAAATGGTAAAACAGTCCGTATCAGAGGTATGGGGTAACAATTGGAGGAAATAACCTGGTTAATAGCAGAGTGAACTATCAGTTCCCGGGCCGCGCTGGATCTTTTTTCTTTCGGAAAAAGACAGGACTCGCCGTGGAGGCTGTAGAGGGCTTATAAAGCCGCGAGCCAAGTTTTTATTTAGGAACTTCTTGAGAGCAAGGAGTTCTTTTTGGCTCATGGGGTAAATTTTCGGTTTAGGCAGGGTGGCCCCGTTATTTAGTTTACAGTCAAAGTCCGTGTGGGGGGGAATTTGTCAGCCTCCCTTTTGTGGAAAGCCTTTTGGAAATCTCGGTAGTGTGAAGGAATTTGTTGCAATTCTTCATGGGGAATAGAAAAGTTTTCATCTGAAGAGGACATAGTGCCAGCAGTCCAGTTTATCGGGGGGTTATTTTCCCACAAGGAATCGATTCCCAAGCCCAAATTTTGAACTGCATCGCCTTGGGAACTAGAAATCGCATGCTGTAATTGTTTTTGTCCATTTGAAATGAGATGGGTTTAGTGATTTTACTAATTACTCCCCCAGTCATTGAGGTCCCATCCATTTGCGTTAATTTGATGGGGCATTCCAAGGGCTCATAAAGAGTTTTCAATTGTTTGGCCAATTTGGGGTGTAACAAACTTCTGGAGCAGCCAGAGTCAATTAATTCCCATGACATGCAAAGTCCCATCGCTGCCACTAATCGCAACCGTGGCGTAGAAATGGGGAATTTTAGGAGTACTTACAGATGTTCCCGCCGCTTGCCAGTCATCGCAGTTAGGTTTAGAATCTCCATCTATGTCAGATGAGGACGAAGAGGTGGTTTCATCATCGGGATCGGAGTCTCCTGTGCCGCTGCAGGGTCCTTAGAAGTGCGTCTAAGTGGTTGTTTGGCGGCCGCTGTCTGATGTGTGAATTCTATATCCTTTGGGTCTGCTCGTGCTCCCTTAGTCCCAGTCGGAGCTTGGTTTCCGCGGCAGGTGTTGGCGAGGTGGCCCGGTTTTCCACAGTTAAAGCACATGCCCAAACGGAGACGTTTGTTCCGTTCCTCAGCATTGAGGACGGTGGGACCGCGAGGTTGTCGTTTTGGCACGTCTTGTCTTTGTCGGTTCAGCTGAACAGTCTGGGTTATGCCTTCCATTTCAGTAGCTAGTCTGACCCAACCTAGCAGGGTCTGTGGATTGGCCTGCATTAAGCACCCGTGTAGAATATCAGGATTTAGTCCATCTTTGTATAACTCAATTAGAATTTCATCACTCCACGGGACTTTGGTGGCCAGGTTTCTAAATTCAGGGGAAATAGTCCCCACATCGTTCCTGCCTTGTTTCATTCGTTTCAGTTGATATTTGGGTTTTCCAATAAATGGGGGTCTTCAAGCGTTCCGCAGATGGTTCATGAAGAGCTGCAGATTTTCAGTTTCGGGGGCGCAGGAGTCATAAGGTTCGCTACCCAGTCTGCTGCCAGTCCTTTCATCCTCTTTGGGTTAGGTATCGAATTCGGGCCGCATCATCCCGAAATAGATGGCCGTGATCAATCATGAAATTGTTTGCCATAGTCAAAAAAAAGGAGAGTTTCTCCCCCTTCCCGTTGAAGGTCGCTTTCAGGTCTCCCACATTTCTGAGTAACAGTGGCGCTGGCGTGTGCCCTGTTGGTTGCTGGGGCGGACCAGGGGTGCCTGCCGCCGAGACAGCCGCTCCCGGTTCTCCTCCTGGTGATCTCCCTGTCTGCGAGGGACGGATGCGCATCTCGCGTAGCATGGTCTTGAGTTCGAGTATCTCCTCATCTTTTCTTTCCAGTTCGGTTTCCATTTGCTTTATCTCCTCCAAAAGGGATAGGTCTTTTGCTGATGTATCCCATCTAGCAGCCCTTCTGCGTTGTCTCAACGACGTATGTGGCTTTTCTCCCCAGACCCAGGTTTGGCCGCTTGTGGGGGTTTCCATAGCCTCGGTCAGGCGCAATTTTGTCTTGGTATCCAGGGGCACTTCAGTTTCTGTAGCTCCATCAGATTCTGCAGATCCTTGCTCTTCTTCAGTAATCGACTGGTCCATCAATTGGTGCATTTTTTGAAAGGATTCTCGAGCTTTCTGTCAGGAACAGATTCACTCTTACACGGATCAACAAACTTAATAGAAGATTTATTGTAACATAGTAAGGGATGCTGTCTTCAGACGTTAAAGCTCGAGAATGGAACGTTTCCCCCCCACCTTACACTTTAACAGACAGTTTCTCCTAAGATAGTTGTAAAAGAACGAACGTCATCATGCCAAATGGTTCCTTTGAAATTCCAGCCAGAAGGAATGGTTGGCGCCTGGGAATAGCTAACAGCCTACTATCACTATTTCCTCAGTCTACTGCTATCCTAAAACAATAAAACATGGAGGACTCCCGACAACTATGGACAATTTATTAAATGTTCAGATCATGAATATTGTCAGTCATCAAACAAACAGCATAAACATTCATTTTCTACATCATAAGGAAATTGTTCCACAGCACTATTGGAAAGGAAAGACAGAGTTCTTTGCCTTAAGTAATCTCATGGTTCAAAACTTTAATTTTGTAATCTTCCCATCTATTGCCTTAGCCTCAAATCTTTTGTTTAAAGCAAAAGATCTGGGCTACCTAACCAAAGGATTTAACCAGCAGCATACAAAAACTTTTCTTACCTCTAAGGCAAGATCCATTAAACAGAAATTATTTACTGTTCCTCAGGAAATTTATATGATAAAATGACAAACATGATTTAAATCCTCATTTCAAAAATACACTTAAATCACAGACATGCAAGGAAAACTGGCAAGGAGTTATTTTTTTTTTAAAAAAAATACAAAAATACAAAAAACCAGTAGTGGGTAACATTTAGGGGGGAGATGGAACAGACCAAACCAAGGAAACAACTTCCATGTTTCTAACTGGAAAAACAAAACAAAACATTGTAATGGTACTGTACTTCATGGCAGCTACCCCTCAAATGTCATAAAAGTATGACATTTTAAGCAACTTTTCAGAAAATGACTTTGTGGAACATTACATTAATTTTGCTGTCTAGTTTAATCCACTGACCTTTACTGTGCACGCAACATAACTATTATTGAGCCAAGGGAGCAATTTCCATGTATTTGGGTATGTTTATGTATATAGCTGTATGTGTGTTTGTGTGTGAGAGATATATACATATACATATCTGCCTGCATGCTACATTCAACATCTAATCAAATGAAGATATAAGAAAGGCATTGGCAGGTCAAATTCTTACCCCAGCACTCCTGAAGCCATTATTCAGAAAAGACATATCTACAGTCACACACGACAGTGTGCAATAATCTTACATTTTGTTCCACTGAGCTTATGACTGTCACTTTCCCTTATTCCTTTCCCACTTGGGGAATTCAGGAATTTAAGAAATTTGAACTCTTAATTCAATGGCCACCCCTAGAGAGGGCAGCAGTAAATCTTTTCAGTTTAACAAGTCCCAGTGAGCCTAGCAGGATTTAAAAGGCAAAATACAACTACTCTAAAGAAGCCCAACACTATAAAGCATTCACATTCTATACCTCTTATTGAAGGCTCTGATCAGTTACTAAGACTACAAACATCTTCCCCCATGCCATCTCTATTAAGATGAGAAGATAATTTAGGATCAGAAGGAAATACATAAAAGGGTCATTTTGATGCAAAATGCATTACATTTTCTTTTTCTACTCATAAGTTGCTGGATTTTTTACACATCAAAGGGAAGACAGAAATAGTCCCTGAGCTAACTGGAGGTTTCTATCCATACTATGAGGCTGGCCCTTCACCCAAGCTTTATTCATGGCTCTGTGAAGACACATTAAAAATAAATTATTGTAGTTATGGACATGAAAATCAGCATACTAATGATGTCCTGTTTGGTTACTAAGGATGCAAACCTATACTACCTTATCTAGGAAAGATCAGTTTGAAATCAGAGACACCACTGAGAAGATATGTACAGCAATACTGTAAGCCTATGTTTTTAAGCAACTGTTCTTGCTTGTTTTAGTGGAAGATATGGACTATAAAATATTCCTTGCTTAACAATTTTAAAAATGTTTGCCATCTGATTCCAACAGTAAATCCTAAGAAACCATAACCCTCAAGATCAAACTGAAAAGTGAAGAGGCAAAACCACATTATTTACATGTAAGGCACACTGACATAAACAAGGACAGTGTGAAAGAAATTACACAATTTAGGTGCAGCCACCAAGAAGGTCTTCTATTCTATGTCAAACATTTTACTTTGTGGAACATCTCCCAAAGAGTGATGCTTCTTGGAGCCTGTAACAATGTTACTTACAACTCTTCTGAAACTTTGGTTTAATTAGTCCTCCTTTTTATTAGTGCTGGCTTGAACTATTGTATGTAGCCGGACAGCTCAAATTTTTGTTCAAGTTTTTGAAATGAATGAAGGTAGTAACACCAGGCAACTTCATGTGCTATAACTTGTTCCCACATGCTATATTTATGGACTGAAGAAAATAGGACGGAGGACAAAACCAGGCAGTATCTCAATTTGCAACCTGGAATCTAACTATAGTTAGTGAGGAGAGGAGGTGGCAGGGCTGACATGCTACAATCCTCTTTTCAAGAAACCATCCCACTGTTATCTGAAACTTTTAAACAAAAATCTTGCAACAAATGAAAGTATCAAAAAGTATCAGAGAGAGTGCTCAGATTAGAAAGGATACCTTTTTGGACTAGCTGTGATGACTAGGGGATTCTGGGAGCTGCAGCCCAGAAAAGTAACTGTGCCAAGCTCTAGTTAATATTCCTGTCAACCCTCAGTAACAAAAGAGGTTTAATGGAATGGAAGGATTTCTGACCAACCATTTTCTTTTCTTCCTTCCCCAAACTGTTCTAAAAACATAGGAGCAGTAGAGAGAATCAAATTTGTGTTACCACAACGGATTAAAATGTTGAAAGCTCATTACACTTAGGGTATTCATTAAAGAATCTCAGCTGTTACAATCTCTCTATAGCTTTCCTTTTCTTAAAAAAGTCAACAGAATAGATAGTGTAATTGCTCTGAGCTACAGTCACACTGAAAGATTTCTAGACTGAGACCATAAAACACTAGCTCAAAGCCCCAACAAGGAGACTGTATTTCTAGACATAACCTTTCAGAAACCCCTGTTTACCCTCAGCAAAGAAGAGCTGGAAAAGTACCAAAAATGTCATCAAGCCTTTTTTTTATAAAGCCAAAGAAGGGAGGGGGAAATACTAGAAAATTAGTTCCACATGTTAAAACGATTCAACATTTAGTCTATGTAATTTGACTAACGTTTTGCTCGTGACAATGTGCATGGCAAACTAAAGCTGATGTTATGCAACTTCAAAATATAAAACAGATGGTGGAAACAAATCTCCATGTGCTATGTACTACTATTTTTCTTCATCTTAAGTCTGGGAGTTGAGGACAAGGGCAATTTATCTCCAGTAAAATAGTAAATACTTCTCCAGCAGGATCCACACATTCTCAAGAGAGGCTAAGAGAATGTCACAAGAAAGAAAAGGAAGAGCCACATCCAATTAGAGCTCAAAAATACAATGCCGGGGGGGCATAGTCCAAATAATATAACTGCAAGAAGATGGAGGCACATACTTCTAGTACAAAAGTAGTATTGAAATGCTTTCTTGTGCATAATTAAAATGAATTATTAAATTAATAAATGCATCCTAATATTCCAATTAGACCCTTCTATCACAACCCACATTTCTCCCAAAGCTAGGACTCAAGCTCTCAAGAAGATAAAAAAAAATCCAAATACTTATTATGGGTGACCTACACACTTTTACTTTCACCTTTAATAAAGCTAAGTAATTTGGTGGGGATGCATATGAATAAGCCCATATGAATTCCCATCTGTTTTAACCTACAATACATGGTAAACCAATGCTGTGCATTCATTTGCCACTGGATGCAAGTTTGTAATTGTTTGAAGACCTTTACCTCACTCTTTGGGTTAAGAATAAGAATAAGAATAAAGTTCATTGAGCAGCTTACAAAGATCAATAGTAAGGAAGCTGCTGCCCTCAGTTTTAGCAATCTAACTCAGCTGTGGAAAGCCCATTAAAGGTCTCGAGGGCCACATTGCAGTAGGAGTGGGCATGGATGGGGGTAAAAGTGGAAGAGAGCAATGTAAAACCAGGCGAGTCAAGTATAATTTTCTCAGGACATTTTCCCACCAATTCTACAAAGCACTGCGCAATTATATGCATGCCTACTCCATAGTTATGCCCCAGCACAACAGCTTTCTTCTCTGAAACCATATCTCAGTTCCATGCACGGCATTTGCAAAATACAGACAGTCAGCCAGGCCCTCAACATGAGGAATCTCAGAGATCACTCTAAAACAGGAGTTGGCAGCTCTGCTGCGTATGTGGGTCAAATCTGTGTTTCTAGCACCTGCCAGGGGCCACACCAGTCCTGGAAATGCACAAATATTATAAAAAAGAGGTCACTCATTTACTTGTAGTAATGATTTGTGGGGCTTCAAAGGGGCACTGGAGAAGTTGAGCATGTAAGATAAAAATGCAGAAACATCCAGGAACAGAAAGAACTCTGACTAAAGAAACATTGACCATGGGGGACATCAGAGGCATTTCATAGGAGAAGTTATGAAAACAGCCTTGGGAGGCCACAAGCTATCCAAGGGGCCAGACTCCTTCCCACCTCTTTAAACCTTTTCCTAACTATCTTAATGCGCACCTCTCTATGCACATTAAAATAAATACATTTTGGGTTGGGGGACAAAACGCCTTCTCCCCACTGTGTACATCTGCAGGCATATCTGTTTCACAGTTGAGATGGGACCAAACTCTAGGTAGTTGTGACCCAAAGCAACCTATTACTAGCCCAGATGATCCATGAGAGACTTGACAATGGCATGTGGGAAGAGGATCGAGACATTGACATGGTGTGTGTGTGCCTGTGTACTAAAACCCCACAGGCTTTGTTTTAGTACACACTTCTCTGTGGTGGATTGAAAAAATCCCCAACACGTAACCACCATGGAAATTTGGCATAAATTTGAAGATGATAAGGAATGGAAAGGGGTTTTTATAGCTAACAGATATCAAAATAAACCGCATATTAGCACCCAGAGGTTCCCTATCCTTCACTCACAAGATAAGCCATAAAAGAAACCAAGATACAGAAGGAAGGGAAAAATGCAAACTCAAGCATTAGTTCTTATAATAACTGGGGCATTTTCACACTACACAATAACGATGTTGCAATTCCACTTCAACTGCCACAGCAACTCCCTATGGAATTCTAGGCTTTCCAGTTTAGAGAGGGGATTTAGAATTCTCAGACAGAGGACTTTAGTGCCTCCCCAAACTACAAACTTCAGGACTCCACAGGATGCAGCCATGACAATTAGTGGAATCACAGTGCGTTAACTGATTGGTGGGCAGGGTACCGAATAGAAAAGCCTCAGGAATACAAAGTTGATGGTCTTCCAGCTGAGCTCAAGGAATGACACTGCTTCCTCCTTTCTCTCTCTCTCAATATGCTCTGACAAAAGAGCCAGAATGGCTGGTGCCAGGTAACAGTTGAAGAAGAAAGGGCCTTGATGCAAAAGGCTTTTTTAAATAGTTCAGAGATCGGACTCAGGTGACACTCTAGATGTTGTTAGTCCATAACTCTGAGCATTTCTCATTTTTGGTTATGCCGGCTAAGTCTGCTGAGAGTTGCAAATCAACGGCCACAGGGCGACACAATTTCCACACTTGGCACTGGTGTAATGGTCCTATTTCAATTCTCTCCTTTTTTCCACCGCCTTACAATATAGCCTTAGATGTTTAGAAGTAATGCACTACAGGTGAAGGTACCCGTAACGTATTACTTTGGATGTCAATTAATATTTAGCAGTGCCAATGTTGGGAGGCAACACAGCATGGTGTACATGTGTTGGTATATTTGTTTCCACCGTGACAAATAACATTTGCTACTTATTTTTGGAAAATATTACTGATGCTAAAATGGTTCCGAGAAGACATCCTCAGTTTCTAATGTTTATGGCAATGATAATGAACATAACAAGAGGCTACTACACAGCTTGGCCTCCTCAATGGTCACCAGTGAGCGACAGCCAAAGAAGGATGAGTCTCAGTTACGTATATGTCATTACCTCTGGTAGCAGTGAATGTCCAGAAAGCAAAGACACTATTCCATGTGCAACCATCTCAGAAACCACCACAGATGTGAACCAATGATATGCAAGTACTTCTGTTTCACTACTGTAAAGCAGTAATTGCATTATACCAACACCTGAGAAAAAGAGAACCTGAAAGCTAAGTCAGATTTCTTCTGTTCTTAAAATATAAACTCAATCTTGTATTTCATCACATGGGAACTTACTCTAATACAACTCCAGATTTCAGTTTTCTCACTCATGAAATTTTATTAGAAGTCGGAAATCAGGAAAAAAAAAACCATCAGAATCAATCAGACAACAATTCCGATCTCAGAATCAGTTTCTGCCAAGACAGTTTCATTTTAGTGCTGTTGTTTGTCTACTTTCCACATCCATTATATGGCAAGGCAGAAAGACCACACATTCACAGAATATTTCAGCTAGACCTGTGTAACTTCAAACTCTGACAAAAACAACATCTACCAAATGTGATGCAGTCCACCATAAATCTAGTCAAGATAGTCAAGGCCAGAAGCATTTAGTTTTGACATCAATATTGTTATGAATTTGTTTTTATAAATAAAATCTGAACTGCCTAGGAAATAGCTACTATAAGTTTTTGATACCCATTTATTCAACAACTAGATAAAATAAAATGAAAACTTAAAACATAAAGAACCAACAAACTGAACAGGATAATGCTAACTCTGGACACAAGCCAGACCAAGTTATACACTTTTAAGCTTCACTATATATCTGCTAAATAAACACAAGAATCAATCCATCGAAGCTGTTTATACATCTATAAAAGGTAGCTGTAGGCTATTAACTGTGTGGCAGCACCAAACAACACTGAATTCCATTTCAGAAACAGCAACTTGTGTGGCAGCCTTGAAGCATATAAACATGCTGTATTTCTCTTTAGTAAGATGTGTAAGCAAATTGTGTACATTTGCCTGAGCTCACATGCACTGGTGTGGAGGATATATATATCCTGAGAAGAAGCCTGGGCACCACATATTGGTCTCTGAAATAAAGATTCTGCAGCATATGAAAAATGAGAGGACAGGCAATAGGTATGCAAATCCAACCTGGGATGTTTTGCACTGCACACCTTGGGAATACACATACTGTAATTAAAAAGAAATGCTCTCAACACTTCTCTTATCTACCTTAAACATTAACACAGTTTTGACACCCTAGACCAGGAGTGGATAAACTGCAGCCCTCACAATGTTGGATGCAACTCACTGCAGCTATAGCCAGCACATCCAGTGATGATTATTTTAATTCATATCCTCCTCTTTTCCTCAGTAGTGGGACTCAAGGAGGGTTTGTGGTTCTGTGCCTTCAAGTTGTTTCTGACTTAAGGCAACCTTAAAGAAACCCTATCACAGGGTTTTTTGGGGGGCTGAGAGTATGTGATGCACCCAAGATCACCCAGTGGGTTTCCATAGCTGAGTGGGGAATCAAACTCTGGTCTCTAGGGTCGTAATCCAATGCTCAAACCTCTACACCATGCTGGCTGTCTATTAAAACCAGAACATAACACACACATGCACACGCACACACATATATGAATATGTTGAAAGCAATTAAACCATCTATAGAACTAAAATCATTAACAATCATAAAAAGACACACACACACACACACAAATATCTGAACAACACAACCACTGAAAGCCCATTGCAGTCAACTCCTGAAGGCCTTCTGGAACAGGGAAGTTTTCACTTGCCGGGAAAGAAAATCAAAGAGGGAGCCAGGCGCTAGCCTGCCTGCGTAGTGAAGGGGGGAGTTCCGAAGCATGAGAGAAGCTACCAAACATGCCCAGGAGTGTGATGGAACTGAGAGAAGGGCCTTCCTTGAAGATCTTAGAGCTTAAGCAGACTCATATAGGAGGATATGATCCTTCAAATATACGAAAATCTGGGAGTTGCAGCCCAACAACTTTCAGAAGACCACACTTTTCCCACTCTAGACATTGAGAGAACAAGTTGCCTGGAAACTAAACGTGAAAAAAAAAAGTCCTAGTAAAGCATGATGTAAAGAACCTATATATTTCAACAAGCATGGAGAAAATCCACAAGATATTTACATTTTCTCACAGAAGTAATATATTCTCATGTCCATTGAGATACTTTACCACCGTTCATGCAGAAATGAATTCAAATACAAATCCTTCAGCATGTGGTCAAAATTCCTGTGGCTAAGTAGTGAAAGCTATCTATCAACAGTTTTACTCTAAGAACAGATTATTTACTGGATCATCCCACTTCTTCTATTGCTCATACTGAATGGTTGTAAAGCAGATATGGGAGTTACTTTACAATATCTTTTTACTCTCTCACCCAGTGCAAAAGTATTACTTCTGGTGATATTTAGAAATACTGGCTGCTATAACAATTAGGCTATGGCCTAAATGCCCTGCAGGCATCAAATCCAATCTGATCTTGGAAACTGAACTTGGTTAGTATTTGGAAGGAAGATCACCAGGGACTACTAGGGAATGTAAGTTAGAGAACCAGTGTGATGTCGTGGTCTCAGTGTTGGACTCCAGTCCTGGAGACCAGCGTTCAATTTCCCACTCAGCCATGGAAATCCACTGGGTAACATGTGTATCACACTCCCTCAGCCCCAGAAAAAAAAACTGATAGGGTGGGCACAAGTCAGAAACAACTTGAAGGCACACAACAAAATGCAAAATCACATCCCAAGCCAAGAGGCACACATTACCCAATTAGAAGGGAAAAGCTTTCAATCAAAGGTAAGAGTTGGATTTCTGCATTGCTACGAGGCTTGTTTTCCAAGAAATTGGGGTTGCATCATTTGGGCTTCATTCAAGCAGGTACTGCTTGGTGTCTTGTGATACCTTTATACCTACCAGTGACTCACGCAGCTGGTAGTCTGCATCCTGGGACTTATTTTAACTCTAGACCCCATGGGTTAATCACAAATTTGGAACTGCTATGCTTTCCCCATATTCATACAGGTTTTAGAGGCAGTTTCATCTGGAATGTCATTCTATGAAATTTAAAACAAAGAAGAAAAGAAAACATTCCTGGCTCAGATTAAAAAATTCTATAGAACCTGCAAAAGTGGTAGGAAGAGAAATTTTTTAAACTTCTAAATTAGTGAATGTCTGTGAAGACATTTTCCAGTAATTATCCATTATATCCAGACACTTTCTCTCAGTTAGCTACCTTCAATTACATAAGAGCTGATGCTTTTGACAAATTATTACGATTTAACCATTTCTACTACAAATGGAGGGAAATTTGCATTACTTGCCATTTTGCCTGTCTGGTGAATTGAAAAAACAAAAAGAGGAAGCTTATGAGTCTTGGGAGAAAGCATGACAGTTTATTCACAATAAACTACTGGTGCAATTTACTTCCAAGCTTCCTAATTCAGTATTTTCTTCATTATTTAAAATATACCCATGCTGATCACAAATACTTCACCTTAATTAAAACGAATTCAAACACTCCAGAATTTACTTCAGAAATCAGAAAGCTTCAGTGTACAGTAGCAGAGCAAGGTTTCCTTATTCATATTTAATTTTTTAGGATGGCTCACGGCACATAAATTATTTATCAGTCAGAGGTTTTTGAAAATGGAATGCTAAAATGTCAGCCTTCCTCTCAATTTAAGTTTTCATTCTATCTAAAATTATCTGTCAGTCTCTCACTTTTGTCATTTCTGAAGTACATTTAACACAATGTAAGCTGTTTCTGGTAACAACAAAGATAATTGCAAGGGAGGAGAAATTTGGAAAGAACACAAGTTTGAATTCTTAAATGAAAGCCAAATTATTGGTAGTTTTCCTATCCTGTTCTACTATGTCTTTTATTAATTAGCTGAGCCACTAAGAACTGTAGATTCCAATCTGTATTTGACCAACTAGCTTGGTCTTGTTAAACTTGTTAAACAATTTTATCCCCTCCTGCCTGTCTCCATCCTTTTTAATGTCAGCTTTTGATTTTATTCTCTCTCTTCCCCATATTTGGTTAGCTTCCTCATTTGCTGTATTTAAAACCACCCTTACCACACTTATTTGTCACTGGCTATTTTTTCATGATTAATGCCTCTTTCTTCTTCCTCCAAGTCACTTTCCTTATTTCTGCTAAACTATGAGCAACAGATCTACAAGGCAACATAAGGGAACAATACTCTTGAAATCTGAGAAAACAGGCTGCAGAGTTGGCAATTGAAGTTTAGGGTCTGCAAAGTCAGTCTGAGGACATTTTCTGCATATGTTCCTCACTCTTTCTTTGTGAGATTATAGTAATGGATTTCTAAAGGAAAATTTCAAGTTTTTTTTAATGGACTACAAGGTCTAATAATGTTCCCAGTGCCCTTTTTCTATAAAAGTGTGATCTGTGTGTCTTCAGACAGAAAAGAAACTAACTGTACCAGTACTTGGTGAGAACCACAAACTTCCAAGTATCTATGAATTATACAGCTTGTAGCGGCAGTAGCAGTAGTAGTATGAAAAGAGGATCTGGAAAGAATTGAGAGCAGAACACAATTTTGATAAATGAATACAAGACACACAAGGAAAGGAACGAAGTGTTCAAACTACAATAAATATGAAATCAAATACCATTACAGGAAGATTCAGAAGACTTTCTCTACTGCCGCTAAAGCTGAGGTACAAAAGATATGTTGGGAAACCCATCTCCATCAGTTTGCTACAATCTAAGAATCCACAGCAAATAACAACACCATTGCACAGCAGTACCAAACCTCAAGATCTGACTGTATTGGAAACATGACCACAAACAAGCCCTTACTAGTGACAGCAATTTTCTCCATGAGGACACAGAAAGCATCTGCACCATAGTGGGGAGATGGAGGAAAGGCACACCTCAGGAAATATCTGCCAGTGAAAAGTCCAGAGCTAACAACCTTTAAAAGAAAGCAGAAACTGTGAAATACAAAACAAGAATTGTGAGAGACAACCTGCTTGGATTCTTGACCAAGCTGTCCCCAGTCTGGTCACAAGGGTTTAGCAAATGGCTCCTCTAGGGCTTAACTTATACCACTGAACACCAGGGTTTATACCCAGTATGTTCCAAATTAGCTGGATGTGTTGCCATTGATTCTCTCACTCTTCAACAACCCAGAAATGACTATGGTAGAAGTAGCTCACCAGATAGGTTTTGGGCAGACCTTTGGTTGTTACACGTGATCAAAATTAAAATTCTAACCTACCCAATGACTGGAAAAGTGAGTCGCATGTCATAAGGCAGACTGAAGACAGTACCAATTCAGTATCAGTTCTCTTTAGGACTTGGGCACTTTTCCCTTGAGAAATGTCATAAGGCAGACTTATGGCATCATAGCTTAAATAGGATATCACCCACCAGGAACATGACACAAGGTCTTAGTAAGCTATTATTGCTGGGTGAAAAAAATGGCAGTCAGAGAAAAACAAAAACATACACAGATGAGAAAGATGATGGTTACTACAAGACATTTTTTAAAAAATATGTTACATCTCTGATTCTAAAATGAATGCTTTCCAATGGTTTATGAGGATGACCTTTTTGAATTCCCAGTATCTTCTAGCCAACATTTCAAAAAAGTTGAAAGGTAGAATGCAATTGCTACTTGCAAGTTTACATTTGAGAATGATTACAAATTAAAGAGCTCAGTAAGAAATTGCTGAGAGCACTCCCACCCATGCTGTTACCATACAACAAACTCTTTGCAATAGCTATTCCTTTAAATGATCTGGCAAGGCAAAGTATTTAATTTTATCAAAGTAGGAATACACAGGTTTCTATTAAGGCATGCTTTCCCAAGTTTCAACTATTAGAGCATAGAGAAATGCCCTGGGGCAAGTACACCAGTCACAAAGAAGAGTCCATACTTTCCCTGCAATCCATCTCTTTCTTTCTCTCTCTCTCTATTATGTTTATATTCAGGGGTAGCTATGTTGGCCATGAAGCAAAATACAACAAGATCCAAAATCCACAACAGCAACACCTTTATTGGGTCAATTCCAAGGCACAAAATATATTATGCAACTTTTCAAAGCTTCACTGGCTTCTTCATTAAGAAAGGAGTAGTTAGCTTTGCACAGGACAGGGACAGCTGGACCTCAAGGGAAGTTACTTGTCTGTTGCTAACGGAGTTGAAATTTTATTACCTGTATATTACTGCTCTTTGTCCCTAGTTCATGGCCAATCACCTCTGCCTGCAATGAAATCCCTCAATACCACCTTAACTGACAGCATCTCGGACAGAATGCAGGCCTGTGATTCGAACATTGTCACTATTTTAATCCTGTATCATTTTTAACATCTTTGTCCGATGAACAAGCCAGTGAAGTTTCAAAAGCCTGCATAACATATTTTATGCCTTGGAATTGGCCCAATAAAGCTTTCACTGCTTGTGGAGTTTGGATTTTGTTGTATTTCTCATGTCTGTGTGCCTTTAAGTAACTTGTCACCTTATGGCAACCCCATTAATTTCATAGCATTTTCTTAAGCAAGGAATACTCAGGAATGGTTCTGACAGTTCCTTCCTCTGAAACATAGCTTACAGCACCTGGCATTCATTGATGGTCTCCCATCCAAGCACTGCTCCAAGCGATAGAGCTGACCCTGCTTAGCTTCCAAGATCAGATGGGATCTGGTGCCTTTAGGGTATTTAGACTTTCTCTTTCATATATACACACAAACACCATCTTTGGAGGATGGCTTTCTTCAAATACTGAAACATTTTCCCTAGTCACTCTAGTGAGAATTCCAAATTTAGAAAAATAGATATTTTCTATATACCAATAGAAAATAGGAACACTAACTTTAATAGAGTTAATAATTTAATAATTACTAACATCTTTTTAAAACTCAAGTATCCTAGGAGTTTAAGCTAGCCTCATCTCTCTTCTTGGAATAGAATATAAGGATATATGGAAAGTGCACTGTATCCTTTTGTTAACATACTGGCAATTCACATTTGAAATATGAGCATGAAAAATGTAGCAATTCAGGTATACAGTGTCTTTGAATCTAGCAAAAGTAGTTCCATGTCTTGCACTAAAGAGAGATGTGAAATTTCTGGAAACCTTTTTCCTCTCAGTTTTGTGGAGTAGAGGGCACAGAAATTTTTCAGAAATTGAAAAATGCAATATTAGCATTGTTTACATATTAAAAGGAAACTTAAATTCCCTTAAAGCAGTGTTTCTGAATCCGGGGGCCATATGGCCCCCTGGGGGGGCAGGATTTTTCCAAGGGGTTCACAGGTAAAAGTCATGTAAAATGAGTGGCCATGGCATGAGAATAGGGGGCCACAGAGGGAAGTGAGAAGTAAAGAAAATAGAGAAGTGACTGAGAAAAGAAAATGGACGGAAAAAGGTTGAGAACCACTGCCTTAAAGCACTAGATCCTATCTGATCTTGTAAGCCAAGCAGAGTCAACCCTGCTTAGTTCTTGTATGGGATACCACCACAGAATGCCAGGTGCCACTATATTCAGAGGAAGGCAATGGTAAACCACCTCATCATAAGCCAACAGGTAACTTGCGTGCACACATACAAACACAGATTTAAAAGTCACTTGGTACTTTAAGAATATAAAATCCATTATATATAACTCAGTCAGACATAAAATGATCATGTTTGATATTAAAAGTGCAGCTTATTATGAAAATTATCACAAAATGAATTTCATTTTTTGAACTTTATTTTATTTTTTATAAATACAGCTACCAGATCATGACCTGAACGCTAAGTAACCTGTTTTTGCCAGTTTATGAGAAAGAGATAAGAAACCTCCAATAACAAAAGAAACCATCTGCATTAGTAAAATTAAGCAAATTATTTGTCTCTACTAGCTCTTCATACTGTTAAACAGATACAACGCATGAGAAAAGGAAACCAGCAACAGGAACTATAATATGCTGATAATGTAGACAGTCTTACACAGAAGTTTTCTTTTTGATAGCTTTTGGAAATTAATCTGGAACAGTAAATAAGTGAAAACCTTTTCTGAAACACTTATTCATGATTCTAAAAAATCAATTTCTTCCAGTTTTCTTCTGGGCCTTCACATTTGTAGCACTAATAAGAGCCAAAAACATTTATCCTAAGAGAAATTAAAATAACATGCCACCAGACCTGCAAACCTGCTTTATATAAAATTGCAATTAATAGAAACCCACACCATTATTTCTTAATTCCTAGGTTTACTGCTGAAGAAATACAACATCCCAAGTAATGGTGGCATGTTTAAAGCATTTAGCTATAGATGTATTATATTTGCAACTTTTTCCAAAGGAGAAAAATAAAAAGTATGTGTGTGTTTGTGTGGAAATTAGGTTCATTTCCAAGCAAACTGTTCTGATCACTTAAATCCTAATTTAATAAACCAAGATATGCATGAACTCTATATACATGCACACACTGCTACTGCTTCACTCCTCCTTTAGTATTAGCAAACCTGAAGTCTTGTGTGAAACAGGAACAACTTCCAAACTTGCATATAGCTTGAATGACAATCATTAACAATTGACACTAGTTTGTCATGCAGGGAAGCTATGGTAAACTGTAACTTCCTGGTTTGTCTCGTACACAAAGATGAGCAAAGGAGCAGTAAATAAAATATGCATATTCTGGTTTATTAAAACCAGGCCTGGATTGTACAAATACAGCTATTTCATTCAGAATCAGAACCAGAAATCTATACATAAACTTTCTCAAAATCTCATGGATTTGGGAGTCATTGAGGATAACCTCAAATATATTACAATATCCAAATGCAGTTATGACTTAATACTGACTTTTCTACTGAGTGTGTTAAAACTTTTCAAAGTCTGGAATCTCTTTGTGCATAGTGGAATTTTCAATAATGACATTATGCAATAAAAAAAACGTCCAGAGAAAGCACCACCAAGGAATTAGGAACATTCTCCATGTGTTATGAGTTATGAGGTGGTGACCTGTGCAGTAAATTATGGGAAGAAAGAGTAGATGGCTAGCCAAATTCTTCATAGTTATCCACAGATGTCCAATACTCAGATGCAATGCCCAATCAAAATTTCAAAAGTTTAAGTAACCTTTACTTAGGAGCAGTTTTAGCACTACTGTATTTAACCACCAGCGGACTATGCTGCCACAAAATTTCTTCAGGGTGCTTATATCTAATATCTATCTGTTCACAGCCCCAAAGGCCACTGTTAAAGAATCACAGAATCATAGAGTTGGAAGAGACCACAGGGGCCACTGAGTCCAGCTACCTGCTCTGCAGTAACACCCATCAAAGCATTCCCAACAGATGGCCATCCAGTCTCTGCTTATAAACCTCCAAAGGAGGAGACTCCACCACACTCTGATGCAGCATATTCCACTGCTGGACAACCCTGACTCTCAGGAAGTTCTTCCTGAGGTTCAGGTGGAATCTCCTTTCTTGCAGCTTGAATCCACTGCTCTTTGTCCTAGTCTCTGGGGCAGCAGAAAACAAGACCGCACCCTCCTTGACATGACATCCCGTCAAATATTTAAACATGGCTATCATGTCCCCTCTTAACCTTCTCTTCTGCAGACTAAACATACCCAACTCCCTAAGCCGTTTCTCAACCCTTCACCATTTTGGTCGCCCTCCTCTGCACACACTCCAACTTGTTGATATCCTTCTTGAACTAAGGTGCCCAGAACTGGACACAGTATTCCAAATGAGGTCTAACCAATGCAGAATAGAGTGGTACCATTACCTCCCTCAATCTAGACACCATACTCCTATTGACGCAACCAAGAATTGTATTGGCCTTCTTGGCTGCCTCATGTTCAGCTTGTGATCTACCAAAACTCTTAGATCCCTTTCACATGTACCGTTATCCAGCCACGCATTCCCCATCCTATATTTGTGCATTCCATTTTTTCTGCCTAAGTGCAGGACTTTACATTTCTCTCTGTTGAAATTCATTTTGTTAGCTTTGGCCCAGTTTTCCAATCTGTCAAGGTCATTTTGAAATTTGATCCTGTCCTCTGGGGTATTAGCAACCCCTCCCAATTTGATGTCATCTGCAAATTTGATCAGCATGCCCTTCACTCCTTCATCCAAGTCATTGATGAAGATATTGAATAGCACTGGCCAAGGACAGAATCTTGCAACACCCCACTAGTCACTTTTCTCCAGGATGAAATGCAGCCATTGGTGAGCAACCTTGTCATGTTATAACAAGGAACAGGATGGCACATATCTCACAGAGAAATCTGTTCTTTCATGTAGGCAAAGGACAAGGAGCATTCTTCAAAGAATGCAAAACTGGATCAGGCTGAATTTGCATGACAAAATTTAATAATTACAAGGATTCAATTTTTACTAGTAGCACAAAAAACAATGTACACAATAATTTACAAACATTGGTTTGTTTTTTCATTGATTTTTCACATTTGCCGGTGTTCTGAATGCTTTAACATCATCTCATATTTTCAGTTGCTGAACGAAATGGCAGTCTCACTCCCAAATAAGACATGTTCTATTTTCCTTCCTCCCTTCCTCACTCACTTTGTCCTTCATATATAGACAACAGGGGGGAAAAACATGGTCTACATCCTACACCTGTTTCCAGAAAACGTATTTGGGAACATGAACGATATCATTTTTATTTTGCTTTAGTTCTAGAAAGAGAAAGAAGCATTATAAATTCACCACAGATCTCCAAACAGGTTTACCACAAATGTTCTAGGAAGAAAAAGGTACTTCTCAACTTTACATTTATTTTAGCAGCCCCTAAAGTAGACCAAAGCACATCAATGCCACATACATTGAAACAAAGAAGGATAAAAACATCATTAATTGCTAAACAATGCTAATTGCAAATTATTGCTAATCAAAATTTTCTTATTAAATGTAAAGGGCCAAACTCAAATATTCAGGTTCTTTTATTAGTTTCTGCATGGTTGTGAATTTTAGCATGTCTATTTGGAAATAAGGAGCCCACTGAGATCAACAAAAAAAGCTTCCAAATTACATCTGGAATCATTATACCCTCATACGGTCCTTCTGATGTTGCACTTCAACTCCCACCAGCTCTGGCCAACATAGTATATCCCTCATCCCTTATCCTAGCTCTTGCAAAAACCATGTTGGTATTTCTTAAAGAAAACTGTACATGTTCTTCCTCTGAAAGAAAAACTAACTATTTCTACTCCCACGTGCTTCGTAGAATCTTAGGGCCTTTCTACACTACACTGTTATAGTGTTATTGTTCTCTGGGGGTCCCGGGAGGGGCACCCAAATAGCCAAAATACAAACACAAAGTTGGCGAAATTAACTGGAGCACTCACTAAAGCTAGTGAGAGGCAGGATAACTTAGCAGAGATCTTGTAACCCGACTCAGAGCCGGGCGCCTTTGTTAGTGTCGCGCTTAAGCAAAAAGGTGTTTGCAGGGAGGTCCCTGAAGCAACAGAGTGGCTTTGTTCTGCCTGCCTAGGTGGAGAATGGAATGTCCAACAATTACCGGCCGCGCCTGTTTACGTGCTTGTCCAGAGGCCTCACAAACACGTGGAGCGGGGTGGCAGAGGAAGGCCGAATGATTTCGATATCAAGAGAGATATCTAGTGCTATCACTGCGTAGGCCTGGGCCGAAGTAACACTATTATTCCACTTTCAACATGCTATGGAGTCCTGAGCTTTGCAGTTTAATGAGGGACATTTAGAAATCTCAGAGCTCTTGGGCCTCAGTAAACTACAACCCCCAGAATTCCACAGGATGTTGAAAGTGAAATAATAGCACTATAACAGCGTGGTGTGGAAATGCCCATAGAGTTGGAAGGACTCCTACTGACCGTCAAGTCCAACCACCTGCTCTGTGCATAGACTCCAGCTAGAGAATTTCCCTTGGGCAGCTTGTTTTTAAAAATATTCCAAGAGACTCACCAAGTCTCTAGGTAATTGATTCCACTGCCAAACTGCTGTTACTGTCAAGAAGTTCCTTCTAATGTTCAATCAAAATCTGCCCTCCTCCAATGTAAAGCCATTAGACATGGTCCTATCCTCTAGCAGAGAACACACCTGGCCCCTTCTCTCTGTGACAGCCCTTTAGAAGATATTTAAAAAGTGCAACTGTGTCAAGCAACAAAACTAAATGAAGGTAAAGATCAAACTACAACCATGACAAACTGTTAAACATAGACAAAATTTAAACTGAAAACCTATAAATCCCTACATAATAAGAAAACACAACTAACAAAAGAAACATTTTTAAAAAGTAGCTTCCAGCTTTCACAACATAAACTCTAAGTATTTTATAAGATAAAAATTTATCTGATTACACATAACCTTTAAGTACTTCCACTGCTACTCTTCCAGATACTAATTATTGAATCCTATGGTCAACATGTTGTTTTCTTTTTCTTGCAAGAAGCATATTAACAGATCTGAATCTTCTACAAAGGTCTCCACAGTTTTTTTTCTCTTATCAATATTATTAATTTGTCCATTTCAGTCAAGTCCAATAGTTTAACTAACCAGTGCTCTTTTCTTGGAATCTTCCATTTCTGCCCTATGGATCTTCAAGCTGTTTGGGAACCAGATAGTCAATTTTATCTCCTGATGGATATGTCTACTGCTGGTGTCTCCCTCCATCATCATAGAACTCTTCCTTGCTGTTACCATGACAGTATTTCCACTGCCACCACCACTGGCACAGTTATGACTGCAAACAGGATCTTGGCCCATAATCCTGCAATATGATAACCTAATCCTGCAAGTTCTGCAGCACAATAAAGTAGTTCTTGTTTGTTTTTCACATGCTTGTGTGAAAAGAGGAGTCATGGCCAGATTAAAGTGGTTAGAGCCTTCTTTCAAAACAAGAGAGGCCTTTGTTCATGTATGTGAACCACCCTGTTGGATCGCTGGCTTCATACTGCAGCAAATCAGATACAGTAGAGCTTTCAGGTCTTACAAATAGGGTGGCTCTGGGCATCTCCCCTGCATGTTTACCAGAGAACCATCCTAACCTGTCATGTCTGCAGCAGTGCAGGCAGTTACTCACAAACAGCACAGCTCCTACGCACAAGGTGAGAGTCAGAGAATGTCCAAACAGAAAGGCAGCCAAGAGCAAACAAATCCAAAGGGGCAAATCCAAATCGTAGTCCAAACAGGCAGAGTTCTAAGACAACCACATCCAAGAGCACAGGGTTTCAGGGCCAAAGAAATCAATTGCTGACCCTGGGAGGAAAAGCCAGCTGGAGCCCTCTTTTATCTATGGCTGCTGCTGCCATATGTGTTCCCTCATTAGGGCTCGGTTACTATTTAAACAGGCTGAGCGACACATGCCCTCCCTTTCATGGCATCTCTAATGCAAGGTAGGCGTGTCAGCTATGTCTTCCTCTATTTGTTCCCCTGGCTCAGCCCCTTGTTGTTGTTGTGTATTAACTCCCTCTGGACCAGCCTCTGGGAACACTTCAGCCTGTGGGGAAGCCTCTGCCTCGGAGTCAGAATCCTCCTCCTCGCTGCCACAGTCCCCATGGCAGGGCATGACATTACCCAATATTTTATTTGCTCCAAGCATGGCAACTGGATCAGTATGTGTAATCAATGTATAAACCCTTGAGGACAATATCTGGGGATGGGGTGGATTTTCCAAGGTTCACATCTCTCTTGACAGCATCACAGTAGTAGTAGAATATGGAGCTCCTTGCCACCGAGGTCCCTACAGAATCTCCTCCAATTGCACCATTTCAGCCTAAACATATGTTTATAAAAAAGAATAATAGTAGTTTATTAGCAATCTATAAAGGCTCTTAATCACACTGTCACTGGGACAGCATGCAAACTTCTCTTCTCTGTGCATTTTGCCCCAATTATTTCCACAGTGGAATGAGAGTCACCCAGGAAAGGCCTATGTGAACTGGCACCAAAAATAGAACAGTACAGTATTTAGAAATGCAACACTGTTGCTATGTGCCTCCAATTTGTTTCCAATTCATGGGGTTTTCTTGGCAAGATTTGTTCAGTGGCCATTTGCCTTTGCCTTCCTCTGAGTCCGAGAGAGTATGACTTGTCCTAAGTCACTCAGTGAGTTTCCATGACTGAGTGAAGATTCAAACCTTGGCCTTCAGCATCATAATCTAACACTTAAACCATTTTATCAGGCTGATTCCAAGATGCAACATCCCACTGCATTAATTATGATATGTTTTTATTATACTCTTTCATAATTATACTGTATTTTATTGTTGGTTCTAACTGTTTCTAGTTACCCTGGGTATTGTATAAATAGCACTGGAAATGTATAACATGAGGTTTTGTATAAATAAAATCAATGACAAACATTGCATAAACAAATAATGCAGTAGATAATACTACAGAACAACACTGTAGAACTCAACATTTAATATTTGAGATAAATCCTAAAAAGATAGGACTTTCTATCTTCAACAGCAGGTACGATTCTCATACACAAGGAAGGACAAGTTTGATTGACAGATCACAAATTGGGATCTTATGAGCAATGCCACAATCTGAGATATATAAAATGCTTTCTTTGAAAACCCCGGGGAAACATTCTTTCACACATTCTCGTCCTTTGCAACTGATGACATGCATTCTTTCCTCTTAAAATAATGAGTTGCATAAGACTTGCTGGCTTTTATGCAAACAGTTCCAATTTCAAGATAAAGTCAGCCATTCTACCATCAGCCTTTTTGCTGCGCCTTAGCAGATTCTATTACAAGTAAATAAACGCAGTGAGATGGTAGGACAGAGATGCTTAATATATTCTGCATTTTCAGAACCTGGGGCTTCAACTACAGCTACTGACATTAGAACAGTTGACAGAAGTTACGGGGCAGAAATTCTTACTGAATTATACATGAGAATGTTGCCAAAAAAGTTGCAATAGCAAACCTACTATTTTAATTTAAGCCTTTAACAAATTCCTTCTAAGCAAAATGCAGTTTTATTTTTCTACCTGAATCTACCATTTGAAATCATTTATTTTTCCTTACGTGCCATTCTCTTTGGATACTTTAAAAACATTCATTAAATATAAACTAAAATAGTTCTCCTGAGATTACAGGTTGCAGATAAACAGATAAAACTAGAATCTGAATCTAGAACTCCAACAGGCAACCAATTCTTGCTTATCCCTAAAGATACTGCTTCTGAACGTATAAAGAGAACACATAGGATTGTTTGTGGCAGGTGTTTTATTCAGGGAAACCACAAAGGGCATTTTGTTTCACCTCAGAATCTACCCATTAATTTCATCTTCCCAGCTTGAAATTACAGGCCTATCTTTTCCCATCCCTTCCTTGGGCCAAATTCAGCATCACATGAGCAAATAACTTGCTTGTTTGACAACACTGTCCCTTCCCTTTTTGGTGTGTCAAAACCTGTCTTAGAGAGTTTTCTGGAGAACAAGCTTTGGGGGCATGCAGTGGGGAGAGGAACAGAAAAAGGCAGTTCTATTGGCAGTAGATCCCACCCACAAGACTTCCTGTTAAAGCCATAATGGCTAGTCTGTCGAGTCATAGGCAAGACCTCTGGCATGCAGTTTTGAATCTTTTCAAGATTTATAGTATACTGAAGAGTGGATAAGAGTCTTCTGGGTAAAAGAAATCTAGATGCTGGAGACAACAGTAGGAGTTAGTCCTGAAAAAAAATGAACAAACCACAATTTACATATATACCACACATATATTTTCTGCAAATCAAGACTGGGTAACCCAGTGCCCTCCAGATTTTGGCCTAAAACTCCCATAATCTCTGAGCACTGGCCATGTTGGCTGAGGATTATGGGAGCTGAGTTCCATCCAAACCAACTGAAGGAGATCAGGCTGCATAGCCCTGACACAGAATGGGTGTGTTAGGGCAGCTTTGCCACATTACTTCACATGACCTGCTTTCTCATGACAAGCCTTTTGTTCACACACTAATTTTGCAATTAGAGTTGCTCATCCATTAAGTTTGTGATTAGAGAAGATGGGTTCAAAGATGCCTCTTTGAATGGAACCAAGATGAAAAGAAGACTTTGCTTTTGGCACACAGCATGTCAATACCTACACTACATACAAGACAAACACAAAATCAAAACAGAAAGAAAAATGCCATTATATAACAGACTTCATTTGCTCTTCTAGAAAGATATTGTTCAGTGAATCATGTTCTCAGCTACTGAATTTCATACTCTTCCTGGACACTGCACACGTCTGAGCTTGTCTGGCATGACATACACTATTTTCTCTACACAATGCAATACACTGAGTGAGAAACTATGGCCCACACTTATTGGTGATTTTTCCAAAAGGGTAGAGTACTTCCCAAGGGCCAAAATACCCTAAAAGCACCAGATTGGAAGCTAAGCAGGGTCAGCCCTGGTTGATACTTGGATGGGAAACTATCAATGAATACCAAGGTGCTGTAAGCTATACTTCAGAGGAAAGAACTGGAAAAACTATCCCTGAGTATTCCTTGCCTAAGAAAATCCAATGAAATTCATGTGATTGCCACAAGTCAACAGACAACTCTAAGAGGCTCATACACACAGAAGCAGGGATCCTCCTCTCTCAGAGAGGTCACTGTAACCAACTGCCTAGAAAGAAAAAGCTGCAAGACTATTTGCTGTGAGGAGAGGGTAGATCACCTTGCACCCTCACCTTTAACTACACTGGTGGGAATAACAAAAAGTCAGGACGTCAATGACTCATCATGTAATACCAACAACAACACACAGTTGCACTACAGCTACGTTAAGGAAGGTTGGGTCATCTCTTAAAGGCCCACCAAACATGAACAGTCCATTTCCAACACAGCTGGTTTTTACAGGAACAGTAAAACTTTAATATTTACTCAGTTGCCTTGAGGTGGCATGGAGGTGACCCTGGGTCTTCAAAGGCTATGCCAACAGAACCTAAGTTCTGGCAGGTTCTACAAGTCCAGTGAAACTTTAAATACAGTCCCACAAGTGGACTAGGTTTCTGTTATCTGGGGACCATCCTAGTTTAATTTGGAGAAGCTCATAATCAAGAAGGCCACCAAGTTGAAAACTGGCCATTCCAACTACATATGGCACAGTTGCAAGATATTCTTGTGGACAGACTACTCCCACTGACTAAATTTACATTTGGTGCCTAAATTCTCATTTCCATTCCCCTCACTACTTATTTTTCACCCTTCTGTGCCATGTTTTTTCAGACTAAGCCTGAAGGACAGAATTGTCTTGTATTTATTAATCTATATGCAGTTCTGGAAGCCTTTCTGACTTAAGGGTAGTAGTAGTATGTGTCTTCAAGTCGCCTGTCAACCTTGGATGGCCTCAAGAATTTCACAGGTTTTCTTAGGCAATGACTACTCTGAGGTGGTTTGCCATTGACTTCCTCTGAATATAACCCTATTCTGGCATATCCTGGTGATCTCCCTTGTAGTGGTATAAAGGCTTTAAATAAATTTCATTTGATTTCTTGAGTGAAATAAAAACTACTTGTTTACAGAAGTGTAGAAGTGCAGAACTGTGCAGAACCATCCAAACTGTGCCACACAAAACACAAAACCCCATAGCTTCCAGGAATGTGATATCCCAACTATTTGTTCACTGCTTTTCTTGGGCTATTACTGATGCAGTAATTTTATGAAAAAAGGAAGAGCTGCTCACACCAGTGATGTCCACTGGATATCAAGCTCACTGTAGTAAATCAAATACTCTTTCATATTAAACACGAAATAAACTTTCCTCAATTGCAAAACTATCCTTATCTGATGTCAAAATTAACCCAAAATATTGACGTTTCTTCCCTTTTTTGCCATTAAAACCTGAAACTACAGTAGAGCCTCCATATCTACTGGAGTCTTCTTTCATGACCCCCTCCCCTGATACCAAAATGCATGGGTGTTCCAAGTCCCATTATGTATAATGGTATAGTGAAATGGCGTCCCTTCTCCACAACTATATGTCATTAAGGTCCAGCTTTCAAATTTTAACGTCAAAGGAACTGGGAACATTGATAACTAAAATCTGGAGGGGCTACATATTTCAAGTATTTCATATATGTATTTCATGTATATCCATATATGTATTTCAAACTTGAGAGAAAGTTGGCATGAAATCTCAACTGAAGTAAGAGGAAGTTTGGAAATACTGCACTCAATTTGTTTGAATGATTTAAAAAAATCTGGATGGTGTTTCCTTTGATACATCAGCACAGTGATATTATATCAGCACTACTCACAAATAATCAGGTTACAATGTTCCACTTGGAAAGTATATTTGGCTTTTTTAAAAAAAACAAAAATGTGTGATAGAGGTTGTTTTAAAAAATAAGGAAATGCCAGATGAAAAGCTACAAAAAGAACAGAAAACTACAAAAAGAACAGGAACTACAAAAAAAATGCATATCACAATTTATAATATATACTGATAATATGCTTATTACGTTGCGTTTTGCAACTCACTACCAAAAATATTACATGCATTTTTGTGTGTAGTCAAAAATAGAGTTCCTAACATGAGAGACATACCTGTGGCATTTATTTCCATATATAGACCACTCTCTGTTTAGGTTATGATACTCTGTCTAAGAAGAAAAGTATACAAACTATTTTCATTCGGTGTGCCATTTTTAGCAATTTAGACAGCCACCAGTAAAATGAATTAGACAAGAATGATGAAAGACGGGTTTGATGTAATAATTGCATGTGTGTCAAGTTTACTGTGTGCACATACACTGCATATAGTCTATATCTGTATCATTTCAGCAAGTCAGTATCTGGCATGATAAATGCATATCATATTCCTACCTGAAATATATATGTCTGTAATTTCCCATGTACCTATATCAGAAAGGTTCCATGTACAAAATATCCATGAAAGGCATCAATAGCTCTTATATTTGCCTCATGCTTTCTTGAGATGCTATTATGCCAAATTAAAAAAATAATAATTCCGCAACTGCTAATAAAGCAAAGAGCAAGAGTTTGGGGATTTTTTATCTTATTTTATTTTTATTTATGAAAATAATTGGGGTTTTTTGGTTTTTTTTACTACTGAAAATAAATGGAAGTGCAGAGACTATTAATGAACTTAGTTTCTCAAAGCAATCAAATATTTGCAATTGTAGGTAAGCATAGAACACAAAGCAATAGCTTTCTGAACAGAACTGCAATATTTAGAAGCACCAATTTATGCAATGTATTGCTGAATGAAGCTGACTGGACAGAAGGAGAATTAGTTAAACCAGATGGATGGACATAGCTGGTTTTGTTCCAAAAAAAAAAGAAACCAAACAGGTAAAGAAACAAGCCTCTGATTTCTCTTTAACAGTAACCAAAATGGGCGGTAGATATATAAAATCCATTAACAATAGCTAGCACTTTTTATCCTTTTCTGAAGAAAAATATGTACAGTAGATACATAGGATGCATGCTAGCATGCACAGGTTGAATTTAGGAAGTCTGACACCCATGAAAATCATGTATCCTCTTTTGAGAACTGTGCTGAATATGCAGTGTCACTTCTCAATAAAAAATACTATGAATCAGACAGAAGTTTATGTTCAGAACACACACACACACACACACACACACAGCTCTGATGCATTACAGATACATTTAACTCTTCTTTGGTTACGAATACACAGTCTTGCCTTATACAGAATACATTAGGGCAATTTAATTTAAATGAGTTTTACTCTGTCTAATTTACTAGCAAGGAAGTAATTTAGAAATTCAAATTGAAATTGGTTAGGAAGCTTATTTGGATAGAGAATAGAGGAAGTTCATTTGGAAAGAGAAGTGTTATTGAAGTATGTTATGATGAGAGATCACTTAAGTCTAGATAAATATGCAATCTCCCTTTTGGTTTTTTGAAAAGTAGGCTGTGCTTTTAGAGGGGACAGGATTCTGAATGTGCTTTAGGCTCTTGTTGGGTCACCTTGTCCTTGGAATGTTGTCACTGAGGATTAGAGGTGTATACAAAAACACAGCTGTTCCACTTTTCCTCTGTTTTATTATCTTTTTTCATTAAATCTCTCCCACTTTCAGCCATCCAATTAGTTGCTCACTATCAAAAGACAGCTTTAGCCTTTCATCTTCTTAAAAAACTGGATACAACTGAAGGGTGTCATGGAAACTGTATCTAAGGTCATTTCCTGTTCCAATTGTTTTGCCACACAGTAAATAAATAAAATATACTGACAGTTCATTGTTATTCCAGCATTTGGTGTGCAGAAAGAAGCAAAACTAAAATATAATATTAAACAACGCTATAACATTAATATAATATTACATTTTTTTTCAAGCTAACACACTATGATAGGCAGATAAAATATACAGCAAGAAGATATCAAGTACATATAATGTTTCACAGCAATTATGGGTCAACATTGTGGCTCTAAAATCAGCTTCTCACAGGAAGCCCTGTATAATAACATGACTATTAGATGGAATTGTATATATTTCAAGCTATCAGCACATGCAGAATGTGGTTTCCTCATGACAAATCTTGTTCTAACCAGCAGATTATCTAGAGAGAATCATCACAGCCACCACAAACAATACATTAGTTAAAGGCAGCACTTTACATTTGTGAAATGGAGTTAAGTGTGAACTCAGTTTGGCCTTTAACACTGAACTACTGTGAGGCTGACCTATGACACTGAATTACTGTGAAGAATATCATGGATGACTTGCCGTGCCCATTCACTAGGCTGAGGATGAGAACCTGCAGGTAAAGTGGGCTACCATCTTTCCACCAAATAAACAAACACACACACACACATATACACACATGAACTCATTCCACTGCCAGGTGCTCTGAGACTACAAAACTGAAGGGAAAAAGCTCTAGCCCCATCAATAAGCCAGATAGCTCAGCTCCAACCACTTTCCAGAGATAGAGGCATAAAGAGACACACACAGACAGAGATAATAGCTTAGATTCATTTATTTATTTTTATTATTATAAATTCTACAACACATTGAGTATTATTCAATGGAAAGGCTTCCATCTTCAGCTAAATAACATTAAAAAAATCCTCAACAAGCCATGCAATAGGTATTAAGGAAAAGACATCACGATATTAGATATAATTAGACATCTATTAATAATTCATTTTCTTACATTTTAATATTATAATTTAATTGTGTTTTTATTTGTACCTCTTTTTAATCTTGCTGTTAATCAAGCTTTAGCTTTGGGAGATGTAAATGGGATAAATCCCAACTATATAAATAAATGAAATATCAATCAAATCTCTGTTATACAAGCAATGTAAAATAATGTTGGCCTTTTTTTCTTAACTTTCCAGACATGTATCTGGATGTTGATAGGTAGCAGGCTCTTCAGTTTTCTGTTCACACAAAAGTAGTTTCAGAAACCCATCAAAGGAAATAACGAGTAGGTTTCAAGAAATTTGGAAGACTTGGTTCTCAGTCCTAGTGCAACTGAAAGGAACGGATCTTTTAAGTAAATTTATTTAGTATCAGGATGAGTTATTTTGCAATGAGACTTGATTTGAAGAAAACAAGAAAATCTGTTCTTGTATACTCAAACTGTAGAAAAAGAGGAGCTAAACTTGATGTTGCAATTTGCCACCTCTCTGTTTGCTGGGCAGGGGCAAGGAGCAGCAGTGTCCAGAGTGCCCTCAAGAGGAAAATTATGTAGCAGTATGGGGAAGCAACACGACCTATACCTTCTATGTTCCTTTAAGCTGTAATCCTGACTGCACTCCCTTGGCTGGGTTTCAATAAATACACTGAGGCTACAGAACTACATAAGAATGAACAGGACTAGGAGTCCTCTATGGCTACGTGATGGAGAGTCTCAGTTGCCCAGACATCTGAGATTCTCTTGGCAGAGGTTTTGAGAATCAAGAGTCTGGCATTCAGCCAATTCAACTGTATATTCTACCCACGACCTCTCTCTCAAAGTTAATACTCTTAGCTCCCTGTAGTTCTACTTCTACAAAGGCTACAGCGGCTATACAAAGGCTGTACTTTGGCTTGGCTGCACTACTACTACTATTTTGTTATTATTAACTTACATCCTGTCTTTTATTCCAAAACTGGGACTCAAGGCAGCTTACAAAAACAATAACAGATAAAAACACATAGGAACGCATAAGTTTTAAAAAAAAAGTTACAATCTGATTAAACTATCTACAGAATTTAAAACATAAAACAAATCCATTTTTAATAGGTAAAACACAAAAATCAATAGAACAGAATATGTTTAAGAGGCATTGCAGCCAGCCCCTAACATCTGGAACAAAACTGTTTACCCTTCAACAGAAGAACAAGGTGGTGGGAAAGAGAGGAGGGCTTCCCCAAACACTTCTTAGCTCAAGCAAGTTTACATAGGGAAGAGATGGTCCTTCACACAGCCCAAACCCACACTGTAGGCATAGTTTTTGAGGAGGAACAGTTAATGACCTTTTGACCACAATAGATGCCAGACTATAAATCAGAACACCTCTTCATAAAGCCAGTTCATCTGGAAAGAAGTGAATGCATTTATCTCCATAGTGAAGACCACTTTTTATGAGTATACCATGATTACATCGATAAAATACTGGCTTCAGTATTGGGTGCAGAATTCAAAACCATAACTGACATCTTAGCTCTAACGATGAACTTCTGCTTCTAATGGTTATGAGATGAAAAATGTGTGATCACTGTTTCAAAGACTCTTATAAGCATTAAGATTGCCAAATCTTCAATAATAAAAAATTTGGTAGCTAGATTAACCTTCAAAGCCTAGAGACGCAGTAAAGGGCACAGAACTCATCCACTCATCCTTCGGCCCACATACCAACACTTCTATCAATACATTCTCTTGATTAAACTGCAATGGCTATCTTTGCAAGAGGCATCCATTTCTTTGGGCAAAACGGCCACACCACAGGGAGAATTGCTTGGTCTACAAATCCTGTGGTTCCCTACCTAGCCTGAATGAATTTGGCTGTGGTCTCATTGTTATGAGTTTAACCTGGGATCAAGATGTCAAGGTGCACTACCTATGCCATGTTACTATACGGAAAATCAATAAGTAAGAACAAGAGTTTGACCTAAACAGAGAGGAGACAAGAATATAGAAAAGAAAGGCAAGGACAGGAATAGTATGAAAGATTGCTCAAATCATAGAGAAAACAATATATAAAACAACTTTGTTAATGTGTGGTAAAAATTTATGTTGGCTTGTTTTAAAAATCACACAGCATAGTGCATTATATAAGCAGTAACATCTGATAGCATATGGAACAAATATATTTAAGAGTAATGGAATATAGAAACCATATTTCCTTAAGAAGAAAACAATTCCATCCATTCTGTAATAAGTCCTCTTTATTGTCCTCTAGACAAATATTATCTTGTAAATCTTAAAAATTTATGTCAGATATTAATTTTGTAGACCCTGCATTGGGAGTGAAAAGAATTTAAAGTTGTGTTACTTTGGTGCACAACCCCACCATACTTTCTATGTAAGTAGACCACCACCACAAGCTAGAAGGTACAAATATATAATTAAAATATAAGGCATAGCAAAATATCAACTACAGACATGTCCTGTGTGAACGTATCTCTCATAGGATGTAAATGGCAAAAGGAATTCAGTTTCACTTCAGAATCAGAATGGACTTCACTATCATCACAAATAAATGCTCCATTTCTAGAAGATGGAAAATTATTAAATACTCACATCAAAAATCTAAATACCAGTGCTCCTTGCACTGAACATTACCAACTCCTTTGCACATCTCTCTTTTTCCCTCCCTCCCTCCTCACCCTCTAATTATTCTCTATTCAAGCTTAAAATTAGAACTCCCCCCCATCAGTCAGAGGGACTTGGGAAGCTCCACAGGAACTGGAGAGAGATCCAGAAATGGACAATAGCTTCATTCTACAAAGCATTCTTTCATCTAGGCAATACTTCTATTAAAAAAATCCCTTTAATGTGCACACATTTGATAAAGAGATTAGAAAAAGCAAACTCTCACAATCACTCAGATTATTAAGATTTCAGTTTTAATACTGGAGTTGGGGTTTGTTACAATGCATACAATTTCTGCATGCTTCAGTACAGCAACTGGGTTGTTTATTGTTTTGTTGCACTCAATAGCTGTTCCAAATTGCTTCAAGTTTGTTTATTTCAGACACATTCAAAATGTGAGTTGCCCATGCGCCTGTGTTATGACCAAGATATTTATTACAAACTGGATGTCTGGATTTTTAAAACAAATTCCTCACTTAATCACTGTGTGTGTGCGTGTGTGTGTGTGTGTGTGCATGCAACAAAGTCTGCACTATGCCTGGAATGTATATCTTAAACCAGAAACTTCAAAACATGTCATTAGAGCTTGTGGTCCTTTTGAAATTCTGCTCTCAGACATTTGATATTTCAAATGAGAATTGAGTTTTCATTTTGGACAAGCAAATTTCCATTCCTCGTTTACCAAGACACATATGAAAATGCCTGTACGGCATTTGAAAGTAGCATATAGTATTCAACTGTAGCTTTTTTTATTTTGCATAACATATTCATGATCTCTAATTACTTTCCCAAGAACTAATATCCATGCTCATATGCCCTGCTAAAATTATTGCAAAAGCAACTGCAAATTTTACAAAACTTTAATTCAAATTAAAGCAGGAAAGTTTGAAACATGTATGCAAAAACCCCTCACAACTCATTGAATGACTGATTGTGTATAGAATTTAACCCAAGTGAAAACTTTCAGTGAGAAAAATAAATTAATAAATATAAGGGTATCATGCCATGAGTTTTCTGATAATACATGTAACTTCCAACATGCTTTAGAATATAACGCAATATTCTTTCAAATTCACTTGAAGATGCTACTTAGAATGATTAAAAGGTCTACATTTTCTGGGTCAAACATATCTTTGGGAATGTCTGTTTGTATAGTTATCTCCTCTATCTTCTGGATTCCCAGCTCTATGCTCCATTACATTACAGTAAGGAAGGTAAATAATTCCAAGCAATTTGCAATTCTCCAGAAGAGGAATTTCTCAGCCCAACAAAAATCTATTAAAAAGGCTTCAACTATTAACATTTATGAAAAGGTGACACACTAATTCATGGGATTAAAAACTGGTCTTTAATTGCCTACAACCATAAATGCCCACGAAACACAGGCCTAAAATCCAACTGCTAATCTTATCTAGAGTAGATCCACTGAATCAAAAGGAACATGTTAAACTGACACATTCAATTGATTCAACAGGACTAACAAATCAATTTAGATCATGGGTATACAGATTTGCTGTAGAGCCATTCATACTTTATATAGCCCTGTGAGTACAACAGTTTGCCACACAGTAAAAATAAAAGTTGTAAATTGGGAGCAGCATGTTCTTAAATCTTAAGGATAAGATGTGCTGGGGAACTACAACTTGTATGTGTTCACTGTGTTTGTGCATCTCCTTCACACTTTTTAGACTGGTTCAGAAACAATGAGCTCATCTTCATAAACCATCACTTACTAAACCTAAAACAAGCATTAGACCCACACACTTCTCCTTTGCATCACCTTCTCCATTCATGCTCCCATTTTGACACTTTAATTAAACCACCATTTATTGCCAAACCAAGCTTCATGCCATCTTACCAGATAGGACACAAAAGCAGATGTGGGGTCAGGGGTACACATAATCCCAACACCAGCTATTGATTTTAATAAGCTATGGTTTATTAAACCAAGTTTATTCTGGCTGACTTAGTCCTAATGTGTTTACTACCACAAACACCAGTGTTATCTACAATGTCATAGAAAGGGTCTGGCTGTACAGGCATAACAATTACAAGTAGGCCACACCACGGTGGAGTGAACACACCTTTTTCCATTCCCTGTTATGATCAGCCTTGATCACACTTTATGGTTGCACTAGTCTAACCAATAGCCAAAGCTAGTGCTGACTTCCCACTGATCTAATGGTTGAAATTAGCTTCAAACCCTGGTTTCAAATCCACTTAACAGTAAAGCACGGATAAGCACGATCAAGTCAGATAAACCCATATTTATTTGAATATAGGAATGTCTACAGCAAGATGTCTTTGTCCTAATACTACAAAAGCTTCTCATAAAAGAAAAGAAAAGAAAAGAAAAGAAAAGAAAAGAAAAGAAAAGAAAGAGGGACAATACAAGAGGAAAAATTCTCTCTCTTTCTCTTTTGCACTATTTAACTATACTGGAATTTACTTTCAATGAAAAATGAAATTTGTTTGAAATTTCAAACTTTATTAATGTCATAATACGCTCCTAAAACACAGACTTCAGAGACTTGTCCCAAGACCGCAAACATTTTTTTCTAGGATATGTGTAACAGCTAAGTCAGCAACCTGTTTTTTTTACAAGGCCATTTTGAGGAAAAGGGGACAAGTCCTACAAGCTCAGCTGTCAAAGTGATCTACTGAAAACGCTTTTACAATGAATAGTATTACATCTCCTTTTCTTCAAGTTGGCATGCCCAACTGAAGCGGTCCAAATGAAGACCAGAATTGGCTGGAGGGCCATTAACAATCTCTCTCAAAAGACAGATCAAGAGTCTATTGTCTACATATTAATATTTTTAAGGTTTAGCAAAGAGAAGTAGTATTTTAAAACTAGATTTTATTTTATGATTTCTTCTTTTTACAGTCCAACCCTTTTTTTTTTTAAGTAAACAGACACACTAGTCATTTCCTTACTATAGCTGTCTTGCATTATTTTTTTTAAATATTCCAAGGCAAGGCTTGATTACATTCCCGAAAGGTAAATAAATCTACAGGACTGATCAAAAGTAAGGTTCATACAATTAGACAGTTTTACAAAACAACAGGAAAGGAAAATACAAGAACTGCAGACATTACCATCTAAGAACTTGCATGGCTATATAAACACTATTTATAAAGAAGCATAATAGGTCGGTGTTAACAGTCCCTGGTCTACTGATCAGATATAAATTTGTATGTATCTGTCATGCTGCTCTTGAGCTTGAGCTGCTAGATATCAGGGTCTACTCACTTAAACTTTTTGAACTCTTTGTCTAAATATAACAAAGCAGCAATGTAACAATGTAAGATGCGACAATGTAAGATTACTTTTTGAACAGAAACTATGTATGAATGGAAGGTAAATAAGCAGACTCAACTGGGAAAAAAAGAAAAAAGCTTGGAAGTGGGGAAGGGGGGTTATTTTCACTTTAAATCTTAATAAAAATATTCTTAAAAAACAAACAAACAAACCAGTACAATCACATGCCAATGTTTTGCATTTGGCTCTCTTTGGTTGAACACTGGGGGGTGGGAAAACAATGTTGATTCCACCTTCAGACTAGTGTTCCTAAGGAGTGATAGACATTAAAACTAGGGCTGTGTAGAAGAGCTTCAGAACTTCCTACTGCCTACACTTAGTGAAGCTGATAGTTACAAATCCATCCATTTTTCTCACTGTTTTGTTTATAGAATAGTTTATGACACCTCACCAATGTTCTACAGTAGCCTTTTAACCTTTTCAGACCTGGGATCCACCAATATGCCTTACCAGCAAAGCTATCATTTCAGTATATTCTTGTTGTAAACAAAAAATGTAGCCCACAGTGCTGTACCATAACCTAAAACTTAATCACATGAAATACTGATTGAAGACAAAAAGTACGCAGAATATGTTATAACTCAGACTGCATTCTTCTCCACTCTTCTTATGTAAGAAGGGAAGAAACAGTTGTATGTAAAAGTTACCTGGTCAGTATAAGAACTGGAGGAATTGAGAATATGGATGTAGTCACAGGCAGTCACGGAAGTTTATGAAAAAACCACTGCAAATCGAAAGATCAGTGGACTTACATTCCACAAAAATTCACAATGAGTCAATAGTAACAAATAATAACAACTTATGGCACTCTTTGCATTAATATACAGTGACATCTACAAACTCAGAGAGTTTCCATGGAGGGTTAGACCAATGGTCCCAACCTACAGTCTACAAAACACCAGTGATCCACAAAGATACTGCAATGTCATTGGAAGATTGCATTTTGTGATCAGTTGAGCCCTAATACGGAAAGGCGTGGAAAACAAATGGATGGACCAATTACAGCAACAGAGAGAGTACATGTTAAAAAAAAAAGTTATCCCTGATGGAGCTATTCTCTTTGTTTCTTGGGAGATTTACTGTTGTGCCTTCAAGCTGGTTCTGACTTATCATAGGGTTTTCTTGGCAAGCTTTATTCAGAGGAGATTCACCTTCCTCTTAAGCTGAGGCAATGGGATTTGTCCCAAGGTCACCCCTTGAGTTTCTGTGGCTGAGTAGGGATTTGAATCCTGGTCTTCTTAGAGTCCTAGTCCAGCACTCTAACCACTGCACTACACTGGTAATCTCCCAGGTATTACATGTCAGACACAAGCCATATCACAAAATTCCTTACTGATAGTAGAAGGCTCCAGGCAGGGCAAGTTCGACACATATAAGCCATAGGGTATGTTAAAGACATAAAAATGCTGGCAGCTTGCAGGCCAAGTTTGGGTGGGGCAAGGGGGGAGACTTAAATTGACTTACGTATCTGTGGGTCCACAAACGTTTTCAATGATGATGTAAAACAGGTCTGGCAATGCCCTTTCAAGGCCAGGCAGCGGCTTCTTGTTATGATGACTCAACAAAACCCTCTATATTTAATCAATTGATTGCTTTATTTATATCCTGCTTTCAGAAAACTCACAAGAAAGTTTACCTCTGAATACCAGGACCTGGGGAGCAGCAGGAAACAAATACTCCTACCTTCTTGCTTGGCTTACAGGCTTCTAAGAAGCATTTGCTTTACCCACAATGAGAAGCACGATGTTGGATTGTAGGGGGACCTTTGGTCTGATCCAGCAAAGGGTCTTCTTAGGCTATTATGAGACTTGAGAGGGAAGCTAATCCATGTAAGCAATACCTTTCATTCAAAAATGTTGTTACACTGCATTCTACCAGGGCTTGTTGACACTGATGAGGCCACAGCAATTCTTTTGCTATATAGTATGGGATCATTACAACTTGTGCTACTTCCAATTGGCTAAATTATTATTTTTTAAGTGCCAGCACCTAGCTAACATATATGGTACTAATTTTATGTGCTTCCTTAACATACATCTTATCAGCCCTGCCACAGCTGAAGTGATTTCAAATGTGCTTTATGGGTGATTTGGACTTTTCCCAGCTAACAATTCCTGCTTTCTCTTTTTCCCTACATGACTGGCAGGCCTCTTCAACACAGCAGTAAAATGGGACAGCTAATTATCTACGAATCCACCTTGCTGCACCACATTTGGCAACTTTTATCTGCACAGGACAGCTGCATTTTCCATGTTTGAAGTGAAATGTCAGTCTCTGCTAACGCAACAAGACTTACATCACTAATGATGCCTTGACGCTTTGAAGAAACAACTAGAGCCTAATTAAAAATTCAGATTTGTTCTCCTTAGCATGATGATATTAACTGCATTTCCACCAGGACCTTGTTATATTTTTCTCTTTCCACAACCCAATTTTTTTTTCTAAAAAAAAAGGTGGAAGAGGAATAGGATGAAAAATTGCTGTAGTCTTGGGCATTCATAGAGCCTTTTAAAAGAACTGTTATAGTTGGAACCAAACCAGCACACAATCATTTAAAACAGATGAGATTTTACTTCATTCCCTTCCACTCTAATTACTTTAGTGTACCCCATTTCTGAAGGGGAAATGGCCTCATAAAGCATTTATCAGCCTCAACATTTTATTTTTATTTTTGTTCCAATTTCTGTCAGTCAGATATTCAAAAAGTCTACATCAACCAGAACCTAAAAACAAAAATAGAGGTGAGTTATTCAGCACATTCATTTTAATTCAAGCTAGACTTTGAAAATTATTATTTTCCAAATACACAGTGAATTGTTATAAGGTAAAGATTAATTTAAATTATTAAAAAGTTAATGTGGGACAAAAGTTATCATTTAACAACTGTCCATGTGTTGTCAATTGTCTATCATTAGCCTTTAATACTGAATGACTTTAAATGGAAAAAAAGATTGCTAGGCTCTGAACAACAGAACACAATCAGTTACACAGTTTTCACAAATGTAATGTGCCTAATAAAAGTCTACAGTGAAGTTCCAGCCAGATAAAATTCCTCCCACTATCAATATTCTCTCAACAGTTTTTAAAAACGCAGCCAGGAGATCTCTTCCTGGTTTAAGTGCCTGTTGATCCTCAGTACTTAGGGTGTCGTACCTATCTCACAGTTTCAAGTTGGTTTATTTCAAACAAACCACATTGAACTTTAAGCATACCCAGCTTGTTCGGGGCATGCATAGAAATGTTTCGAAATACATGCTATTTGTAAGTTGTTCTCCGCCTCGATCCATATGGAGAAGCGGGATACAAATAAATAAATAAATAAAAATAAAAAAAATACTAGTCAAAATAACAAACCAAAATTAAGCAAAGGAAAGCGAAAGTTTGACCACCCTCCTGGCTATCAAAGTCTGTGCAAGCTCAAGCGGGTCACACTAAATGATGATATTATGCTGAAACTTGTCCAGCACCTCTGCAGATGTTAGACAGAGAGCATTAAAAAAATCACTTTCAGAGAGTGATACATACTATACCTTGATTGCCACACATAAATCCTGGACAATGGAGAACAGAATGAGCTGCTTCTCAATTACTGGTAACTGACTGATGTTCAAATTATGATTTGAAGTCATTACAACTCAGTTGAGCATCAGGTTCTCCTAAGCATTTTTGTCCTGCTCGATTCTTGGGGGCCATAATAACATATACAAACTACATTTTAACATGGCTCAAGTAAGACACTATCTTTCCAAATGAATTATTTGTTAGCAAAAAATTGTTAGACTTTCTCTCAATGTAAACTTTCATCTCAACAATCTATCTGCAATGACGCTGTTATGAATAATTACAGGGCTCTCCAAAGAAACTTCAAGCAGCCCCACACAGGACAGAGTCAGCCTGGATCTCAATCGAGATTACTTTGCTGCTCCTAATTGATCTGAAATTTTATTGCCTGCTGTTTACTGCCCTTTGACCCTGGTCCACACATGGCCAAGAAGGGGAGTGGTCTCTGTATTGAGATCCTTCCAGACCATCTTAATTGACAACATCTGAGACAAAATGTAGCGCTGTGACTTCACACTGTCACTGTTCTTCTCCTGTATAATCTTTAATATCTTTGAGTGATGAAGAAGCCATCATGCAAGCTTGCAAGATGTATTATGTGCATTTTAGTTGGTCTACTAAAGATATCACTGTTGTGCAGATTTTGTTGTATTTTGCTGCATGGCCAACACAGCTACTCTTGAATATGCTTCCAGGATCTTGTACAGTTTCCATGGAAGATCAGTGGTCTTAGCAGACCACAAACTAAACACAAGTCAACAGTGTGATGCAGTAGTCAAAAAAGCCAATTCAATTCTGAGCTGCATCAACAGGAATATAGTATCCTCGTAGTTGTGCCCTCTATTCTGGTTTGGTCAGACCTCAGCTAGAATACTGTATCTAGTTCTGGGCACCACAGTTAAGGGAGGATATTGACAAGCTGGAATTTATCCAGAGATGGGCAACCAATACGATCAAAGGTCTGGAATTCAAGCATTATGAGGAGCAACTTGGGAAGGTGAGTATGATTAGCTTGAAGAAGAGAAGACTGCAAGGTGACATAATAGCAATGTTTAAATATCTGAAGGGACGTCATGTAGAAAAGGAAGCCAGTTTGTTTTCTGCTGCTCCAAAGACTAAATAAAGTTCTTTCTAATGTTGAGGTGGAAATGCTCTTCTTGTAATTTGAGTCTCTTGGTGTGAACACACACCAACAGACTCAAATTACAAGAACAGCAATTCCACCTCAACATAAGAAATAACTTTATTTACTGTAAGAGCTATTTGACAGTGGAACAGACTGCCTCATGGGGTAGTTGGCACTTCATATTTGGAGGTATTTAAACAGAGGTTAGATGAGCATCTTTCAGAAGTGATTTAGCTATGCCTTTCTGCATGGCAGGAAGCTGGACTAGATGACCCTTCTGGTACATTCCAACTCTAAGATTCTATCCCTTTGATGCAATTTTTTTAATGAATTTAACTAAAATGTCTTTCAATTGCTCAAGCTAAACTGAGTATTTTAATTTAAGATATTACTGATTTAAAATCACTATCTTAATTCCTCAATTAGTTTGCATATGTCTTGATTACTTACTATGCAGTATCTTAATAATGAATGGTCTTTAATATCATGATTTTTTTCATGCACTTAGTCCAAATTTTTGATAAGAAAAT
This sequence comes from Ctenosaura bakeri, assembly GCA_948474755.1. Lineage (NCBI taxonomy): Eukaryota > Metazoa > Chordata > Lepidosauria > Squamata > Iguanidae > Ctenosaura > Ctenosaura bakeri. The sequence goes on from CAOLHI010000686.1 coordinate 82,703, forward strand.
GTAAACTGACCAGAGGTGAGTGCTGTATGGATATGTGGCTATCTAGTATCTATTTCCTTCAAGGAAAGCCAGCATACATAGTGATAATAATCAAAGATACCAAAATCATTGGGTAATTTCCTTCAGATTATCACAAGACAGTAGTTCTCTTCTCTCGGCAAATGTGCAAACAGCAGCAAAGAGGACTCTGAGTTTCAGGCATCTCACAACCCATATATGAACATGGGAAACTCCTTGGATCACTGGAATGTCATAGGGCAAGCTTCACTATCACAGTTTCTTCTTTAGACATTTCACTCAAAAGCTGGTGGTGTGCCACAGCAGCTAGCTAGTGATTTGCCTTGAAGACAAACAAATGTTATCTGTGCTACCAAAAATAAATATGTCACTTCCTTTCATCTATGCAACAACATAACAGGAAAGCTGGCTTCACATAAGGAGTAACCCCCCCCACATACACAAAAGTATCTTCTTCATATAAGCCAGGATACCTCCATTTTGCTTTGCCTGGTCATACAGAGCAAATGATCTAGAATTTCTGGAACCTGAATTCTGGTCAATTGAGATGTTGACAGAAGTTGTGCAATCACTTTACAGGGCCAAGTAATTTTGTCCTTGCTTTCCCCAAAGTGGTGTCACTGATTATTAGTAAAGTATGCACATTCTTTCAGCATTGTTCTCTTCAATTTTAAAAGGCACTACATAAGGCAAATTAAACACTAAAAATAATACATTTAGTTTTAGCTATTTATTTTTAAAAAAGCAAGCATTACTAAAACGTGCTTTAAACAACTCTCTTATAATGTGATACAGCTAGTTTAAGAAAACACAACCATTATGTGCAACCTCTTAGTTTTCCAAAATGGTTCCACACAAGTAATCATCTGCAAAAATTGAAATGATCAACTATGCCAAAGAGGACATTTTTGATCATTGTTTACACTCTATTGGGGACTTAATTCATAGTACAAAATACAGGTTTTTGAAAAATTTCTAAGCACAGCCAACACCTCTCAGAAAACCCACACTGAACAGCTCTATGAAGTTACACACTGTTGAGAACAAAGTATAACACCCACAAAACAATCACAGCTACAGAGCTTCATTTTTAAAATCTTTAACCTTCCTTACAATGCCCCAAGCATCTTCCAACATTTCACAAGTGGGCAAAATCAAATTAAGGCATTACACTGGAGCAGACCATTTTGTGCTCTTACAAATAAAATCCATTTCTGTACTAGAATCCATCATAATTCCCTTCACTATTTCAGAAGCAATACCATGAAAAGAAATGTCACAGTATCATGGCCTTGGTGAAAGGACTCTGTTCCAGTCTATTCTCATTGATCTGGGAACTCTAAGAATGAGGCAACTAAGTGGAAGCTCTTGCAATTTTTAAGAGGAACCAGCTGGCTCATATAAAAAGAAGTGATCTCATTCTCATCAGTTGCAAATCCATGTTACTCTTCTGAGTTGAGAATACTTCAGCACTGTGTTGGAGAAGACATCAGGTGATGCTAATGTTTTCTATGGTATTTGATTAGCGATCGGCTGTAAACCTCTTCACTTTTGTCTACATTCAAGAAAGTTTTTGGTTTGGCTAATGAAACAGCCACCCACATATCAACTGCAAACAGAATCTATCAGCTGGCTGAGCTGCCGGCAGCACCAGTCCCATATATACTGTACACTTAGACCAGTGCTTCTCAGGCTATCTGATGTGGGGGACCAACAATTATTTTCTTTCAGTGTGCCAGGGACCAGCACTGTATTTTCATTCATCAGCTATAAATGTTCCTTTCTTTCTTTCATGAAAACTCACCAGGGACTTGAAGCTAATTCAGGGACCACCATTTTAAGTCACACTGGACAAGAATACAGTAGTAATGCCAAATGATATGAAATGACATATTTACATTGTTCTTGAACAATTAAGGTATTTCTGTCAAATTTAAGGTGAATTAGCCTAATTAGTAATCCTGAAATTACTTCATGTAGCTTACTTAGAAAGCAGTGCCACAATCACTAAAAGTCAACATGGATTTCTCAGAAATAAGTCATGCCAGACTAATCTTATCTCTTTTTACAATAGTTACAAGCTTGATAGATGAAGGGAATGCTGTGGACATAGCATATCTTGATTTCAATAAGGCCTTTGACAAAGCTCCCCACAACATTCTTGCAAAGAAACTAGTAAAAAGCAGGCTGGACAGGACTGCTGTTAGGTGGATTTGTAATTGGTTGACCAATTGAACCCAAAGGGTGCTCACCAATGGTTGCTTTTCATCCTGGAGAGAAGTGACTAGTGGGGCGCTAGAAAGTTCTGTCCTGGTCCCAGTGCTATTCAACATCTTCATCAATGACTTGAACGAAGGAGTAGAGGGCATGCTGATCAAATTTGCAGATGACACCAAATTGGGTGGGGTTGCTAATACCCCAGAGGACAGGATCAAAATTCAAAATGACCTGGACAGATTAGAGAGCTGAGGCAAAGCTAACAAAATGAATTTCAACAGAGAGAAATGTAAGGTCTTGCACTTAGGCAGAAAAAATGGAAAGCACAAATATAGGATGGGGGACAAATGGCTGGATAACAGTATGTGTGAAAGGGATCTATGAGTCTTGGTAGATCACAAGCTGAACATAAGTCAGCAATGTGATGCGGCAGCCAAGAAGCCAATGCAATTCTTGGTTGCATCAACAAATGTATGATGTCTAGATTGAGGGAGGTAATGGTACCACTCTATTCTGCATTGGTTAGATCTCATTTGGAATGCTGTGTCCAGTTCTGGGCACCTCAATTCAAGAATGATATCAACAAGGTGGAATGTGTCTAGAGGAGGGCAACCAAAATGGTGAAGGGTCTGGAAACCATGCCCTATGACGAGCAGCTTAGGGAGCTGGGTATGTTTAGTCTGCAGAAGAGAAGGTTAAGAGGGGACATGATAGCCATGTTTAAATATCTGAGGGGATGTCCTGTCGAGGAGGGAACAGGCTTGTTTTCCACTGCTCCAGAGACCAGGACAAGGAGCAATGGACTCAAGCTTCAGGAAAGGAGATTCCACCTGAACCTTAGGAAGAACTTCCTGATGGTCAGAGGTGTCCGGCAGTGGAATATGCTGCCTCAGAATATGGTGGTGTCTCCTTCTTTGGGGGGTTTTAAGCAGAGACTGGATGGCTATCCATTGGGAATGCTTTGATGTGTATTCCTGAATAGCAGGGGGTTGGACTCAATGGCCCCCATGGGCTCTTCCAATTCTATGGGGCAGATATTAGGTCTATACCTCACTGGAAAACTTTTTGTCAATTGTTGCAGGACCAGACTCACATTTATCTGATCACCGTCTACCACCACATCTTATACCACAGATGAAGCCAAACTGCCTGGTAGAACTAGAGTGTTTCTTTTTATACATGTGGTTTAATTCTCTGTAGACAAAGTTATGCCAATAGACAATTAAGCTCAAAGCACTGCCAAAACACAAAGCAAGGAAGAGGAAATTTTCCCCTCCTAAATATCTTTCAGCTTCAGCAATTTCAAAGTGTGTAAATAATGTAATAAATAGGAACACAGATGCCTTTCTAGACAGAAGCGCAACAAGTATATGATGTTAGGCACAAACGCTTTTGTACAAGTACCACTGTGTTTAAATGAGTTCGGAATTTTTCAGCTTGGCAACCGCAGCTGTTCATCATATGCGAAGTCTCTAGCCAATAAAATGCTTTGTCCAATTACTAAGCACTTCCAATGTTGAAGTGATCTGCTGACCCTTGCATGTTTTAAGTTTGCTTTTCTTTATTAAATACAAAATATGAAGCACACGATGGACCCAGGATACCACTTTGACATTACCCTCTCAGATCTGGTCTACATAACACCAGAAACTTACTGTAACCTAGAAAGAGGCACCTACTTTCCCTATTTAATTATATGATATTAAGTTACACAAGTGCAATGAAATACTATTGGGGACATTCTGGAGCAAAGATGCAAGAGTCATACCCAAGATGTTAATGAGGCTACCATAAGAAGAACTCTATTGTATCAAACCAAAGAACTCTTTAGCCCAGCATCCTGTTTCCACAGAAGCCAATGTGTTCCCCACAGGATGCCTGTAGGAAACCTACAAGCAGGATTTCTCACTGTTATTTCCCAAAAAGTCTGCCCACTTTCAACATCTGATACAGGAGACAGCAATGGTCAATACACTCATTCGTTACTGATAGCACTATTCTCAACGAATTTGTCTAATGCATCTTCAAAGTCTATTTGTGCTCTGTGAAGCACTTCTTGCCAGTCCTGAATAATACACCATTTGTCTTTGTGGTATGAAACTTGATTCTGGTTCTATGAGAGAGGGAATAAAATACCTCCATTCACTTTTTACAAATCATGCGTAATTTTTATATACCATCCATGCTCTTCACTATTTTTTTCCCTGAGCCTCAAACACTGTAACTTGTTCTCATAGTATAATTCTGGTTACCTCCTTTCTGCATCTTTTCTGGCTTTACAATGTCCTTTTTCGCATAGTATTATGATGCTGACTGTATTAGATTTAGAAACATAGATTTGGAAGAAACCACAAGGGCCATACAGTCCAACCCCTTGCTGTGTAGGAATATACCATCAAAGTGTTCCCAACAGATGACCATCCAACATCTGTTTGAAAAACTCCAAAGAAGGAGACTCCATCACATTCTACGGCAGTGTATTTCACTACTGATCTGCTCTTACTATCAGGAAGTCTTCCTAAGGCTTAGTCTTCCTAACTTTTCTTTGAAGCCATTGCTCTGTGTCCTGGTTTCTGGAGCAGCAGAAAACAGACTTGCTCCATCCTTCATATGACATCCCTTCAAACAAACATAGCTATTATGTCACCTCCCAAACTTCTCTGCTCCAAGCAAAACCCACCCACCTTCCTAAGCTACTCCTCACAGGACATGGTGTCCAGGCCTTCTATTATTTTGGTCATCACCATCTGGACACATTCCAGATTGTCAACATCCTCCCTGAACTGCTATGCCCAGAACTGGACAGATTATTCTAGGATGCTGTCTAACCAAAGATAAATAGAGTAGTTCTATCACTTCTCTAGATACTATACTCCTATTGATGCAGCCCAGAATCACATTGGCTTTTTTAGCTGCTGCATCACACTGAAATTTGATCTCCTCTCCTAATGAGAAGAGATTCGCACATTCATAGATTCCAGACTATAACTTGAAATTTTCACTGAGCTATCACCTAGAGATGTGAAGAAACCTTGTTAAATTGTTCATTAAGACATCCTGCTGAGAGTTCATCGACTCTCAAGATTTTTTGTTCTAGCTCAAGAACAAGATGATCACCTTTTCTGTTGAGGCTTCTAAAATTTGCACAAACTATCTATGCATAAAAATAGTATCTTCTCCCTTTGTAAAGCAAAGGACACATACAGGTATGTGCACACATGAATGAGCACACACACAGAGCAAATGTTGAACTGTCTGATTGATTAAAAAAAATAGAAACAACCCATCCAGTGCTTACAGCTTTTAGATATCTATGCAACAAGGTACCTAAACTACAACAAGGTTGTAGTCTAGTTATTCATATTAAGACAAAATCCATGATTGCAAAAATGAAAACTCTTTCAACTCTGACAGAAAATATTTCACTGTCTCATAGGTAGGGCATTCAAGGTGAATATGGAACAGAACTCCTATAGCTTTATTGCAGATTCTGGGTATCAAAGACATATCATGAAGTTCTGTCAGGCAGAGCTATAGTGTGCCTTCTCCCTTAGCCACCAAAATCCAATGCAGTTCCCCTGCAATGTGGCTATTTATTGACTTGTGGAAAGGGGGAGCAATGGTGAAGCATCCAGTTTTGTTCCTGGAGCTAGATACACAGCACCTTCAGTTTCCACCACTACCATCCATTTTCCGCCATCCAGTAAATAGGCCTGAAAAGGGGTTCATCATCAGCTAACTGCTAACCGGTAGGTTTGGGAAGGCTGAAAGAGGAGAGAACATGTCACAGTTCTACCTGACAGAACCTTCTGTTCTCCTGATGCAAGATCTGCCGGCTGTTAAAGGTACAGGAGCCCTTCCCCATATTCTACTCGAGAATTCTACTCACAACAAAAGAGAAAAAAGTCACAAGTTCTTCTTTTCACGAGAAAAATCTACATCCCTATTATAACAATGGCTTCCACTTTCCTGCTCAAAAAAGTCCAGGTCAGAATCCATCACTGTATCTGTAAAGTTGCTTTCCCTCCATGGCCTACATTTTTAAATTTATTTACAATGAATCACATAACCCATTTTTTGTCCCCAACCAACTGCTTTAGGTCCTTTGGAAGCTCTTCACAATCCCTTTTTGGTTTTTCCACCTTGAATACTATTTGAAACCACAGCCATTTCATCTGTTCACCAACCATTAATGAACAAGTTGAAAAATGCAGGTACCAACAGAGATCCTCCCATGACCCAGAGAGAGTTGTCCATTTAGTCCTAATCGCTGCTTCTTTATTCTGCTACCAATCCATAAAAGGACCTATATTCTTATCTCACATTACTCAGGAGCCATCTCACCAGCTCTGAAGCTATATAGTAAAAATAGGTCTGAAATGCCTCCAAGAAGTATACTGTACACAATGTCTATCATTTTCTCTAATATAATAATCTGGTCACAGACATATCTTTGCACTAATAAGATTCTGGTTATGTTCAGAAATGCAATACTCTCTCCACTTTCTTCTGATAACCCCCAATCAGAACATATCTGAAGAGTCTGCAATAGATGTGAATCTCTCTTGTAGGGTAGGAAAAAACATGGCTCTGCCCACTCTGACATCCTTCACAGTATCCTCATTTACTTACTGTCACAAGTTTCTTCCACTGGCAAAAACGTATATTCCCAGCAGAGCCTTAGATTATTTGGATAGAAATGATAACACAGGGGTAAAATCCATATTCACTGATATTTTACCACTTATATACATTAAGCATGTGGAAAAGACACATGTCTCTGAACAGTGGACAACACACAATGGACAGCAGTTTTTAGCCACTGCATTTTGCATGTACATCCCTGGCACACTGCCACTGTATCATCTTCTCACATTTGCATACCCAGGCAAGACACTGTTGAGATGTAAAGTTTGGAACTGAACAAATTTTTGTTTCTGTACTCCCACATCCAAAGAGGGTCTGGGTTTCACAAATTTTACAGTGCACAAATACAAATGTCTGGAAATACAACAAATACACATTTCTGAAATTTTAATATATTTTTACCAGTTTCAGCCTGATATCCCATACCATGAAAGCTTCCATGTTATTAAAAAAAAATTGGTATAGTCCAGAAATACTGACATGTTCAGGATTCTCACAACATTTATAGGTCACACCATTTTATGAGGAATATGCAGTTTTTTAGTGGTGTTAGTATGACTTTTTCCAAAAATAAATTATATTATATTTAAGACACTTGCTCCTTCATTGTACCAATGAAATAGACATGTTGCTTCAGAGTATTAGCCTCTGTATACTCTATTTAACTGTAAAATAATGATCAATCCTTACATTAACGCATCTGCACGATAAGCAATTCATACAACAAATGTAATGAACTTCAACAAACAGGCCACCATGATTTCATGGACAGTTCCTATACTAGTTCCATACACTCCTCCAGTGAATGGAATTATCTTAGAAACAAACTAGATGCTACACAGAAAATACATATAAATGATCTGATTTTTTTAAAGCATATAATGAAAAACAGTTGTCAGAGCTCGCCAGTTTGATCAGAGGAAGGAGAGTGAGGGGCCTCTTTGACCATTTTCTACTCAAATATGAGAGGGGAAAAACAGTTATTTTTCTGTTACTTTCCAACTGGTGGAAAAGCCAGTCACATTTTAAGCAGAACACAGACAGCACTCGAAAAGGTAGCCTTTCCTACCATTCTTCAAATCAAGCTAGCAGCCTCCTGCGGCTGTTTTTCATTATTCTATTTTAAAGAGTCAGGACACGCACACACCTCATGTAAAACTGAATGTATTCCTCACCATGGGATTACATGTGCGTGGCTCACATATATGAATGAGCTATCTTATCATCCGATACCAATACCAACACAGTATTTTCAGATCTCTCTCATACAACAGCCATGCACAGCTACCTTTTTGAGAGTCTGAAGCATGAAATAAATGACTACCCATCAAATAATGTGTGTGCATGTATGAACCAGTCTCCAAACAACTGACCAACATCAATGGATGCTCACTGACTACATGCATGTTTCCTACCAAGTCAATTTCAATTAATTCAGTGTGATGCAACCCGTGGAAAGTATGTTTAAGAGCCGCATCCTTATTCTGGTAAGCTTTCCCCATTACTCTGTTGAGAAACAAATTCGCAATATCAACAGTCACTTCAATTAAACTAGGATTACACCCAGACTATCAAATAAATTTCAGTTTCCTGGACACGAATATCAAACAGTTCAGAACCATACTAGTATGGCTTGACAAAAGTAGTATCAAACACTCTTGGCACCAGCACTAATTTGTATTTGTATAAGCCACTGCCTACAGTTATTCTCCTAATTAGTTTTATTATACTACAGAGCCCTACATTTCTTATGTATCCCACCACGCTGCCTTAAGAGAATGTTTCAATCAAAATACTTCATATACTACAACTGCAAAGTCAACCACATTCTTGTACCATACTATGTAAAGAGCATCTAGCTAACGAAATCCAGAATACTTCATACATTTCATATAACATTCATGCCATGGAAATAGGTGCATGACTTAATATATGTTTATTGCTTTACTTCAATCAAAAAATTGCATCAGACAGATGATGAGTAACTGTAAAAGTAGCCATACAATCTCATAATCAGTATATGCAAAATTGCAAAACTATCTACATTTCTACACTATCTACACTATCTACATTTCAAAATCCACACTGTAGTTAATAGGTTTTAATACTGTCTGCCACAAAAGACAAAAACAACTTGCAATTTGCATCTCAAAATTTTGTATCCTCATTCTCAGTGCAACAGATGTGTATATCTTTACCACATAAGACATGTATTTCCCTATCAGAGACTTTTTGGATGATTTGTTATTTAAGAACTATGAATTTGTCACTACATACTTTGAATATCAGAACTATAATAACACATTAAACATAAAGAAACAAATCTACCAGCTGCCAGCTATATTCTAAGAAGTGCAGCAATAGTATTCTGAAAATGTAGCTGCTCCTAACAAATATTCACAAAAATTTGCTCTCTGTTACAACCACTGCAGTATTTTCTGAAGTCAATTATTTCCTTGGTTTTCTTTCTCACCTTTCCAGATGCTCCTTCAGTAGCAAGTTTAGAGATTCTGCTTCATCTTTTCTCTTTCTTTTGGAGGGAGATTTTGAACTCTCTAGGGGGGAGGGGAGGTAGACAACCATGAATAATTCCCATGAATTTGCACTCAAGTCAACTTCCCAGTGCACTTTCACAAAACCTTCTTAATTTAATCTCAGTACCCAAGCCCACAATACAGTTAAAATGATGGTGAGACCTCAGAAAGGACATTAAACCCTCTTATGCCTTTCAAATCAACCGCAGTACAGCCAGTCACTTCTATTCTCTCATCATTGGTCCCATGAACCTGGGAGTGTCTATGCATTTTCCTGCTTTCATACTATCCTAGTTTACATCACATCCTTCTACTTCTTTCAGTTATAGTCACTTTACACCATGATGTGAACTGCTCCATTTTTATTAAGTATCTACCTTGGACTTCTGCAATCAATTCAACTATTACTACTCACAAACAGCATTTCTTTTTTCTGACCACTGTTCTATGCATTTGAAACAGTCACACTTATTTTTACCTTTAAGCTCTTTGCAATCTGGTCATTATTTGTTTCTACATTCCCTCAACCACCACTCACTATTCTAGAGTCTCTCCTCATTATTTTCTTTAAGCATGTCTTTAATGTTAGGCCTTCTTCCATTCTGCCCCCACTCCAACTCACAGACTCATAAATAGGCTACATAAATGGCTTCTGTTCTAAGTCTTCTATTTTCTTTTTAATATATCCCAGTTGTGTGAGACAAATGACCATACCTTTTAAGACTTAAGACCATAGAGCAATCCTATATTACATTATCTTTATGCCTATAGGTCTCCAACTGTAACACACCTGACTATCCAGGAGAACAACCCATACCTAAATTAACATGCTATTTCAAAGAGGGAGGGAGACATAAATTTCCATTTTCTAAAACATAGAGCCTAAATTAATTATTTAAAAAATCAGAACAACTTTGCTTCCACTCATTTCAAGCTGAAATAGATGTAAAACAACTTCTTTTAAAGCAGCGCTACCCACAACATAAATATTAAAATAGTCAACTTTATTTTACCTATGATATCTGGTTTCACCCTTGCCAACTAACAATAACATGCTGTATGCATCATCTGCATCAGACATTCTTCCTAAAGCCAATCTTTAAAAGTTACAATTCTTAGTGAGAAATCTGCTGTCAGACAAATATGCTAAGAATTAATCAGAGAAAATAATATATATTTAATATGGATGCACTTAATGTGCCCTGATTTTAAAAATAATTAGCTCACACATGGATAATAAATGGAGATATACTAATCAGGAAAAAATGAAGGAGCTATTTAATTTGCACAGTATATAGAGGAATAGTCATAATTCCCTGAACTGAATTTCCACAATCTACAGATAACACATAGGTTTCTCGGGGGAGAAAAGAAGTCGCTTCTGTATTTTCCATGTTCGGAATATCAATAATTTATTACTATCTACCTTGTTAAGCAAAGTCATTTTAATGCACAGTTTCTTGCTATCAAGGAGGGGATGAAGAATCCTGACAAAGCCAGAGCCCTAGGAGGGAGTGGAAACAATAATATCTCAAAAGATAGTGGAAGGGAAAGGGTTTGAAGAAGATAAAGGGCCATTTGGGCGCAAACCCCTGCTGCTTCCATAGAAGTGTCTCCTTTTCAATCTAGGAGGCTTTAAAACCTGCCTTTGCCACTGACCCTACCTTGCATTCACAGTGTGTTTGGGATCCAATTTCACTTTTTGTCAAGGGAGGCTGCCCTTGGCCTCGGCCACACAGCTATTAGCTGCCTTTACAGAACGCACAATAGCCCAACTGTCATTAATATGCAACCACAAAAGCAGCAATAGAAGATTATTATTAATCATCTCCCTTCCCTCTGAACTGGAGCGGATTATCTACCACTAGAAAATGAGTTTGTGGAATCAATCAATCAACTGAACTAAAACTGCATTTCCAAATTAACAAAAGCGCATTACGACTCTCCTCTCTGCACATATTGCCACTTATAAATCTGACATGTGTGAGCTTCCTCTTCGTCTCCCATCCTCGGCCCCCTTTAACTTTACTGCTTATCTAAAATTGGGGTTGGGGGAGGATCTTAAACTATCAAGCGAATATTACCAATTTGAACCAAGCCAGCCCAGAGCGTTGAGTTTAGGGCCGTTTCCGCACTAGCCTGTTATAGCGCTACGATTCCACTTTCACCATCCTCTGGATCCTGGGGTTTGCAGTTTCGGGAGGGGCCGGCTGGCCCCTCCCGAAACTACAAACCCCAGGATTCCAGAGGATGGTGAAAGCGGAATCGTAGCGCTATAACAGGCTAGTGCGGAAATCTCATAAGTCATATTTGGCGATCCTTGAGCCACTGGGCAACTGGAAGTGAAAACGCTCCACGTTTTAATAAAAGCCTTCGGCGTCCCAAGGGAAAACCATGTTCCTCGACAATAAAATCTCCCTCCGCTTGTTTCCAAAGTTGTCTTTGGACTTTGCCTACCCAGGACCGCCTCACGTCGCGAGGCGACACCCCTTCGAACTTTTCCAGGTCTCCGAGATTTGGCTTTGGTCAACGATCAGGGTTTCTACGACCCTCTCGGACCTTGAGGCAAGTCTTGGGGGCGGGGGAGGGATGACAAAAAAGTCGAAAAAAGACCCCGGTTCCACGCCTCCCCCCGCCCCATCGAAAGGGTCTCTCTGCCCAGGAGGCAACCGCCTGAAAGGAGGGGATCGGGTTTCAGCGTTCATCAAGGCTCTCCTAGGAAGAGGATTCAGGAGACAGCTCTGATCGCAAGCAGGCAAGGGGGGGGAAGACAACACAACCCCCTGCTGCCTGGAAACCCTCTCCCTGCCCCCCACTGCAAGGGGGAGAGCCAAGGGGATGCCCCGCAGCGTAGATCTGGCGAGGAGGCGCCCCTGATCGGGTTCCCTTTGGTCCCTTGCAGGGGGGGGATGCTGGTTTCAATTCATTTAAGGCCATTCCGCACGAGCCTGTTATAGCGCGATGATTCCACTTTCAACCTCCTCTGGAATCCTGGGGTTTGCAGTTTCGGGAGGGGCCGTCCGGATTCCAGGATTCCAGAGGAGGTTGGAAGTGGAATCATCGCGCTATAACAGGCTCGTGCGGAAATGGCCTAAGAATCCCCAAAAAAGAGGGAAGGCGTTCCGAACGCAGCCCCGCGCTCCGGAAGAAAGAGGAAAAAGTGAGAGAGGGAGGGGGGAAAAAGTGGGAGCCCAACAAGCAGAAAGGAGGACGGCGAAGGAAAGAAGGAAAACCAGGACGGAGGAGGGAAAGGGGCGGCGAAGCGGGGCGAGCGGGAAGGGAAGGGAAGGTTACCTGCATGGTGACCACCCCCAGCTCCTCCGCGGCCAGCTTCTTCATCTGCGTGGCCAAGACCTGCGCCTCGTCCAGAATGGAAAAGTCGGAGTCGGCGGCGCTGAGCCGCCAGAAGAGCGCCATGCAGAGGACCCACCGAGTCCCGGGGAGAGCCGGGCCGCCGGGGGAGCGGCGAACCCGGGGCTGGGCGGCCTCCTCCTCCTCCGCCGCCGCCGCCGTCCTGCCGCGCGGCCGGCCTGCTGCTCGCCATGATGCTGAGGGCGACCGTCGGAGCGCCCGGGCGGCGACGGGGGCCGCCGCCGAGCGCGGCGCGCAAACTTTCCCGAGCGCCTCCCAACTTTCGGGGGGGGGGGAGAGGGAGGCGGGGGAGGCGGCCGCGAAGCCGCGGGGCTCCGGAGAGAAGCGGCCGACGCCCCCCGGCGGAAGCCCGCCGACCCCCTCGGCGGAGCTGCTCCCGGGCGAAGCGGGCCGGCCGAACCGAGCCGAGGCGGCCGCGCGAGGCTCCAGGTGAGGCGGGCGGGCGGGCGCCGAAACTTCTCCTCCTCGCCGGCGCTCCCGCTCCGGGGCCACTGGGAGCTCCGCTCCGGCAGCCGACTGGAAACCGCGGCGGCGGCGGCGGCGGAGAGCGGCAAACTGCGGAGCGGGGAGAGCGCGAGAGCGAGGAGCGGAGTCGGAGCCACCGAGGGGGAAAGGGAGGCGTCTGGTGCCACCAAGCTGCGCCTCGGCTCCTCTGCACAACAATGAGGGGATTAGGAGGGAGAGCCCGGGAGAGCCTCGCGCCCCCGCCCTCCCCCCCCCGCTCCCGAGACCTTCGGAAACTTCCCAGCCCACCTCGCCGCGCCTCCGGTTTCGGCAGAAAGGGAGTCCCGAGAGGCAGGGCGCCGTCGGTCACCTGTTGGACGCCTCTGCGCCCTTCAGCTGTTCTTGGAACCCCCCCTCCCTTGCCCTTGGGACAAGGTAACCCATTTCCGCACTAGCCTGTTATAGTGCGATTATCCCGCTTTCAACATCCTATGGAATCCTGGGGTTTGCCTTGAGGCCCCTCCTTAAACTGCAAAGCCCGGGGTTCCATAGGATGTTGAAAGTGGAATAATAGCACTATAACAGACTCCTGCGGAAATGGCCTTAATTTGGGAGCCAGAACTCCCAGAACCCCCTACCAAACCGTTCTCATACACACACACAGCTAGCAAAAAGTAACTTTTCAGATCCTCTGTGAGTACACATGCGTTTAGCTGCTAGGTGAATATACTGTTTCATGGATTTGATTAAAGAAATGGGTTCCCTATTTCACAAATGAAGATGAAGCTGTAATAAATGTGCAGATCTTTGCAGCACTCTGCTGCTACAACTCCTCATCCGCCCAGGCCTTTTCTTTGAATCCAGGAGTTTTACCTAGAAGGGGGTATTCTTTTTTTTTTTTTAATTATTTATTTGTATCCCGCCTCTCCATATGGATCGAGGCGGCGAACAACTTACAAATAGCATGTATTTCGAAACATTTCTATACATGCCACCAACAAGCTGGGTACTCATTTTACCGACCTGCGAAAGGATGGAAGGCTGAGTCAACCTTGGAGCCGGGCAGGATCAAACTCACAACCTTGTGGCTTGCAGTACTGGCATTTAACCACTGCCAGTACTGCATTTTCCTTTAATGAAAATATAAGATCAGCAATACAGGATCAGACCAAACACATTCTGTTCCCACCCTGGCTGTCTAGATGCCTGTGAAAACCCCCAAGTGTGACCCCAGTCCATTGGACTCTGTTCATACTCTCCAGCAACTGGCAAATTACTTTAGTACTGGATGTAATATACAGTCATCCCTCCACATTTGCTGGGGTTAGGGGCACAGGACCCCCGTGAAAGTGGAAAAACTGTGAACAATTCTAGGCCTTCCCAAACAATATTTAACACACAAAAAAAAGTATGACCATCATATTCAACCCACCATGGATTCCTTTGAAGCATCAGGGTTTGCTCACAAGGCAGGAGTGGGTGGCTGGTGGGGCTTACTGCCACCTCCACTGCTGCCCCGCAGAATTTTTAAGAGGGACTTACAAGCCTCCTTTGCAACTTCTCAGTCTCTTGAGGGTTGCAGTCCTTATTAAAAATGGCATAAGGAGGCAGCAAAGTTGACAGCAAATAATCCATAAGTACTCAAATCCATAAAAGTGAACCCACAAATGTGGAGGGCTGACTGTATAGCCATCATGACTGCTAGCCATAAATAGCCTTATCCTCTATGAATGTACACTAGGATAAATCCCACCTGGATCTGTTTGGTAAGATCAGCATCATATTGCTAAGTTAAATTTGTTGTTGTATGCCTTGAAGTCGTTTTTCACTTATGGTGACCCTAAGGCATACCTACCATGGGTTTTTCTGGGGCAGAGTGTGAGTGATGTGCCCAAGATCACCCAGTGGGTTTCCATGGCTAAGCAGGGAATCAAGCCCTGTTCTCCAGGGTCCTGGTCCAACACTCAAATGATTGCACCAACCAACTCCCAGATTAAATTGATGGAACACTATTTTGGGGCAAACAATCCTATTAAAAAGCCAAAACAAACACTGTGTAGTGATTAAAGCAGAGTTTCTCTGCCAGTATTCCCTGGAACCATAGGGTTCCATGAGAGGTCATTCAGGTTTCCGTGACAGATTATGAATAAACAAAAGAAAAGAAAAACATTGTTAACACTTTAGATATAATAATTTTTATCCAAGGATTCTCTGCAACTTGAAAATCATTTCAAGGGTTCCTCCAGGGTAGGAAGATTGAGAAAGGCTGGAATAGAAGCTTAGGCTGAGACCTGAAGGATCCATGTTCCCAATGAGCCATCAAATTCACTGGATGACCTTGGGTTACCGTAGTCACTCCTCCTTAGTTCAGGATACAATCATCGCTCCACATTTGCTAGGGTTAGGAGCACAGGACCCTTGTGAAAGTGAAAAAAATGTGAATAACTCTAGGGCCTCCCAAACCATATTTAACACAAAAAAAAGGTATGATCACCATATTCAACCCACCATGGATTCCTTTGAGGCATCAGGGTTCCTTCACAAGGTAGAAGTGGGGGGCTGGTAGGGCTTACTGCCACCTCCACTGCTGCCCCACACCATTTTAAAGAGGGACTTACAAGCCTTGTTCGCAGTTTCTCAGTCTCATGAGGCTTGCAGTCCCTACTAAAAATGGCACAGGGAGGCAGCAGAGGTGACAGCAAATAGTCCGTGAATAATCAAATCTGCAAAAGTTAAACCTGCAAATGTGGAGGGCTGACTGTACATTACAGTGCTGTTTTCAAGTTAAAGTTAGGAAAGGAAAGAGAACCATGTACATTGCCTTGAGCTCAGCTCAAATGAAAGGTGGGATATAAACCTAACAAACAAACAAACAAATAAATAAATAAATGCCAGGCCCAACTCAAGACACCATTTTATAACATTTAAAAAATGTATAAGCCTATAATTATTGACCAGCAAGTAACATTCTTACTGCACATCAAATGTTTGTAATACAAGCATACCTCAGTTGACCAAGCCTATGAGAAAGAAGCTTCATTTTACAAAGACTTTTTATGCTGCCCATCCCTCCTTTCTTCCTTGTCCTCTGTCTAGCTAGAAGTTTTTTTAGCAGCATTGGTAATGTGAGGATGGTAAATGAAGGCTGGAGAAACAAAATGTTCAGTGTAGGGTTGCAGAAGCATGTCTGTTGTAAATAATGCAATAAAGTTTGAGCAGATTCTGCTCTGGTCAATCTAACGGTAGCCATATGTACTTTCTTACACCAGGCAAGGTAAGCAGCAGCTACCTTTGGAATCCTTTATTGAGCATGCATGAACAGCAACACTGAGACAAGGGGAGAACAGATTAGCCTCATCAGCTATCCACAGCATGTTAAAAAAAACATAGGTCTATAAGTCTGGCCACCAAAATGGAAATTATTAGAAAAGTGGAGGATAGTGAAAGAAAACAAAAAGTCATCCCTGGATACATTTTAGAAGAAACCTTGGAATGTTCCCTAGAAGATTCCAAATGTTTTTGTTTACTTGTGCAATGCTTACCTGGTTGTTTTATTTCACATGTGCATTTTTTAGTTCTGAATAAAATGTCTGCCAAATCATGTTCAACTTCCTCTTCTTTTGTGATGTAGGAAACTATGCCTGTTCTTTCCATGATATTTCTCCCTCTGGTGCCAAAGTTTCTGTTAAAGAAGCAATGCCCAGGAGCACGTCTGCTTCATTAAATGAGATCTACCTGTACAGTAGAACCACCCCATGAAAAGCAATTGAACAAATACACATTCCATGATAAGTGAACAGAAAAATTCACAATTCCCTCTACTAAAATGGAAGTCAGAAAAGTTTCTGTGCTGGCTAGGGGCTTCTTGGAACTGTCAAAAAAAAAAAAAAAAGCAAAATTTCCAAACTGTGCTAGAGCAATGCAAAGGGGAAGGCTTCATCCATCAGGAGTCAGACGTAGAAACTCAGATGTTCTATTTAAGAGATTGTTGAAGTCTGATGCTTATTTTGATAGAAAGCTGTGGTATGAAATAAAGGTTGTGTGTGGATGGGATGCTGCAGCGCTGGCAAGGCCATGGCAGAACAGTAGCTAGAGTGGAGAGTTTGGGTACAAGAAACTTTGGTCTATATTCCTTGGTGAGCGAGGAGGAAACTGAAAAACCTGGAGAATTCTTGTTCCAAAGACAATCACTGTGCAGGATTTCACTGTGCAGGACCTGCTAGCTTAGGGCCAACTCAAGGTATTTTGCTTCCTGAGGTGAAAGGAAAGATCGTTTTCTTGTACCCTTCCACGTATAAAAAGCTAAAATTTGAAGGAGAATCTTTCTTCAGCTTGGAGTGACAAGATCTTTCACTGTGCCTGAGGCAGTAGGCGAGTACAGGAGGCGCAAAGCAGTCGCGTGGTACACGGTGGTATCCTCCGGTGAGGAAAAGGGGGACAAATGACATAAGAGAAGTAGTCAGGAGGGCTTTCCTTGCTGCCCTATGTTACTACGGTTATGATATGTCTGGTGAGAGCACTAGATATCCTTTTGATATCAAATAATTTGGCCTTTGCTTGATCTTTCTCTGCCACCCTACTCCACATGTTTGCAGAGGTCCACCGGACGAGCACGTATTAGGCGTGGCTGTTAATGATTGTACATTCCAAACCTCATTTAGGCAGGCAACTTAAGCCTCTCTGATGCTTCAGGAAAAACCTCTTGCAAACCGACCTGGCTCAGCGCGGATCTACACAAAGACGCACAGCCAAGTGCCGAGCCATTCCTTTATGTTGGACCATTAGCATACTGGTTGTACTATTGTCATCCAGCGCTAAGCTAATCATGCAAAACCTGACCTTTTTCAACTCCTTTGTCCAGCTACAAATTCTCTTTGTTCTCACCAAGCATGGCATGGCCTGTAGGTAAAATCCACCCTATAAAAGGTCCCTTTTTCCAAGTGCTCCTTGGATCGCTCCTGAATTCCATCCAGCCTTGCTGCCGCTGTGTTTGGTGAGCTGTCCCCTCAGTTTCCAATAACTGAGTCTCCCTCCCCTCTTGGACTGCTTGGACTACTTTGGACTTCCATCCCGCCTTGCTGTTGGTTTGTCCAGTGAGCTCCCCTCAGTGAACTGCACTGAGCTTTCTTCCCCTGCAACTCTGTTTCTCTCCAGGACTACAAGACCAGGTGTCATATTACCCATTCCTCAAAGCTCTCTATTTCTATTTCTAAGTTAGCTAGTGTATGTTGTGGCTCTCGTGTTGTTTGTCCTCAATAAATGTTATTTTTGTTACTTTAAAACCTTGTCTGACTACACTCTCTGACCTGAAGCCATAGACATAGGGTAAAAGATCCTAGCTAAAGTTACCCTGCCTCTCATTAGCTTAAGAGAGTGCTTGAGCTTAATTTCCCCATCTTGTGTTGTTGTTTGGTTATTTGGGCGCCCCTCCCAGGACCCCCAACATACAGGGTAACACCTAGGCACGCTCGCACTTGCCAACTCAGCCAGACTCCTCATTCTGTCAAATGGTAGGGCTGCTCCTGTATTGCCCCCACCCCTGCCAAAGGTAAAGATGAATTAATCCCCCTAGGAGACTATGGCCTTTTCCGCACCAGGCGAAGGAATCAGCTCCCTTTCGGCTCCCCCGTTCGGTCCATGGCGCTCCGAAGCAGTGTGTGCTTGTCAATACGAATTGCTCCGGCATCCCAAATGGTGGCTTCCGGTTGGTCGAGGGTCTGAAGCTCACCAGCCTAAAGCCCACCCCCAGGCAGATCTCAGGGTCGCATTGGTGCGAGCCTGCGAATCTGCATAAGCAGTGCTTTTGAAAGACGGAAATAAATAGGTCTTTCAAAAGTATGCTGGAGGACCACTTGGGGTCATTCTGGACTGGACTGAGGTACGGATCTACCTTAAATAGGTCCGACCCAGTCCGGTCCAAGGTGTAGATGTCCTCCTTGGAGGACGGACTGCACCGTTTCAAAAACCCCATGTGGAAAAGGCCTTAGATATATACCCTGAAGCTATAAACATAATAAACAGGGACAAGAAAGGAATGGGCCTTCAGATGTTATTGGACTGCAGTTCTCATCATCCTTTATCACAGGCTATGCTGGCTAGGATGAAGGGAGCTGTAGTTCATCAATAGATGGAGGGCTACATGTCCCCCAGCCTAAAAATGGTTGGTTGAATGACTATTCATTTACTAATTAAAATATTACTGTTCCAGCCTCTATCACGGGATGTCAGGGTGAGACACAGTGAAAACAGTATGAAGAATTTAAAACAGTTCCAGGCAATAGAATAATGTATTGATAGAAGCATACCACAAGTTTAAAACAATAGAAAACGCACAGAAAATACTGTCAATCTTTTCTTTTTTTAAAAACGCCTTTGATGTATTCCCCACCTTTCTCCCAGAAAGAGGACTCAAGACAGCCTGCAATAAAACAGCATAGATAAATAAAATGGGTAGAACATAACAAATTTAAAACTCAATTTTTCAAGCACATCAATAAAACAAAAAGACAGAGCCAAGGGATTTAACAGCCCCTTCAGCTGCAAGTGAGGTCAGTTGCCAAAGGCCTTTCTAAATGAAAAGGTCTTTGCCTGGCAGCAGAAAGACAACACAAGAAGTGTTGCTGCTGCCCAACATAGAGTGATAACTAAATATATCTCTTATTTGTTTAAAACTATTATATTCTTTATTTATAAAGAACTGCCCTATAAACTGCAAAACTTGAAAACTGAACTGGAGTATTAAATATTCCTTAAGCATATTTCATATTTTAAAAGATGAACGTTTTCTGATGTTCCATGCATTTTCACAAGAGGCAGCCTACACTTGAGAAAACATTTACAAAGCCCCAGGAAACAAAAATAATAGAGGACTGCATATAAAAGTCTAAATGATTTGGCAACAGGCAGTGACAGCTTCCATCTTGGGACAACCAACATAAAAGAAAGAAAAAATGATAGGCCAAAAATTTGTGGAAAGCATACCTCTTTGACATCCAGGTGGTAACGCATTCTCCTGGGAAACAAAACAAAAAATAATTGGAAGTAATGCAAAGAAGCCGCTTTAGCTCTTCAGATGTACAATATCTTTCCACTGTGCTTGTAAATAGTGGAATTAAGATCCTTAACAACAGAACTAATATTTATATAACAAAGTTTAACAGCAATTGTTGTTAACTGCCATCAAGTCAATTTCAACTTATGGCAGCCCTATGAATGAGGGGCCTCCAGACTCAGGGCCGTGGCTTCCTTAATTAAATCTATCCATTTGCAATGCAGTCTTCCTCTTTTCCTAACAAGTTGCCTCATTAGGCACAGCACAACTCATAATTGTCCTCTGCTCTTCTCCAGTAGCTCACCAAGTACTGTCCAACCTGGAAGTTTCATCTTCTGACACTATCTCTTGTTTCATTTTGGATTGTCTCATCATAGGGTTTTCATGGCAAAGGACATTCAAAAGAGGTTTACCGCACCTCCTTCTGTACTAACAAGCATTAGTTATGGTGCCACTGCCATTGTTTCTAAGGCCCTTTTCGCATGGGCCTTTTCTTGCGCGACAGCCCCGTGAGCCTCGCAGGAGTGGGAGCGTCGCTCCGCACGACGCACTCCCACTTCCGCCGGGCTCACGGGGCTGAAGCGGTGCGAGCGCGGGTTTTTTGATTTTCGCTTCCAAGCGAAAATCACCCGCGCTCGCGCAACGCTCCCGGCGCCCGCGCGCACTTACCTCTCGTGCGGAGCGTCCAGGAGCCGGCCGGGTCGCGCTTCCTTCCCTCCGCTCCTGCGGAAGGAAGGGATGGGGTGGGGTGCTCGCGCGACGGACGTGACACATCCTGCTTAGCGCGCGCGGAGGGGCGGACGGGACGAGCGCCTTTCTCTCTCACGCGTGGGGGGCGGACGGGACGAGCGCCTTTCTCTCTCGCGCGCGGGGGGGAATGGACGGACGTGCGAGCCACCGCCGCCTCCGGGAGGCTGCCGCTTCCCCACTTGTTCCTTCGCCTGCGGAAGGAAGGAGGGGGAAGCGGCAGCCTCCCGGAGAAGGCTTGTTGCGCGAGTCGCCCTCCCCCGCTCGTGCAAGAAGACTTAATGCGAAAAGGGCCTAAGACATCCTCTGCCAGTGTCACCCCTCAGTACTGGTGCTGCCCAGTAGCTGTTTAGCACATTTAGTCTGGGTCCTTAGTAAAAGACTCTCTGACATGGGAGCCCCTACAAGCTGCAGTGCTGCCATCAGCATAGCGTGCAATCCCACTACAACCACCATGGAAAGGTAGTGCCATTGGCGGGACAGTGCCATTACACAGCAATTAAAAAAAATATATCAGGAACTCTGCTAGATGGAATCACTTTGTAAATACAGTCATCCCACATTCGCTAGGGTTAGGAGCATAGGACCTTTGTGAAAGTGGAAAAAACATGAATAACACCAGGCCCCCGAAACCATATTTTTAACACACATAAAAAGCATGATCACCATATTCAATCCACCATAGATTTCTTCAAGGCATCAGGGTTCCTTCACAAGGCAGAAGCAGGTGGCTGGTGGGGCTTACTGCCACCTCCACTGCTGCCCACACCATTTTTAAGAGGAATTTACAAGCCCCCTTTGCAGTTTCTCAGTCTCATGAGGCTTGCAATCTCCATTAAAAATGGCATAGGGAGGCAGGGGAGGTGACAGCAAATAATCTGTGAATAATCAAATCTGCAAAAGTGAAACCCGCAAATGTGGAGGGCAGACTGTATTGCTTACTTCTTATGGTTATTATTACTTCATTGTGCCATTGTCTTTTATCTGCAAAGGCCTTCTGTTCTCCATTTTTTGCAACCTTGCTTAAAATCATGTTAGCATAATAGACCTGATTATTTCATGTTTTATATAATCTTTTGTTTATTATCAGCCTTCACTTACTAAGCTTTAGTGAATGTTTAGACCCCCAAACCTGAAATTAGTTATGATATATGACTTTACCTCAATGGAAGCTATGAAATTTGAGTTAGTTTTAGCTTTTTTCAGCAGTTTCTATGGAAGTTTAATCACTACTAACTTTAGCTGGATTGTGGCCAGTGTTTATCATGCAGAAATGGGCATGGCAGTTTGAGGAAACTTGCCTGCAGCTGTGCACTGGAGAACATTCTTTCCGTTGAACAATGGATTGCTGAACTTTATTCCTAATGCAAACCACACTGTTATGTAATTTCTAAGCATCATATTTCAATACATCTGTGGTACCCTATTGTACAATTTCAGGCTTCAGGATTGTTTGGCTCTACTGGCATTAATTTATTTGCATTTTTAAGACTGTGAAATCTTTCAGTCCCACCTCATTCAGAGGTACATTTGGTGAAGACACAGAACAGGATCTTCTCAATTGCCTCTCCTGGAATCATACCTTCCAACTATTATGATTTGACTGGGACAGTCTTGATTAATCCTCTGTCATCCTGCATTTCCAGTTTCTCTTAAAATGTCCAGTTTCTTTCTGCTCCTCCAAGTTTCCTACTTTGTCCTCAGCTTACATCAACTGTTGCAAACTGCACTCATTTAATTCAGCAAAGGAAAGAGGAGAAGGGGGTGGAATCTTGCCCTTCCCAACAGACTCAAACTACTGCAGCTTCTCCTAGCTTGTCTGTTCTTCTTCATTAATAACTTTTCCCGTCTTGATCACACTCCAATGCTGCTTGGCCAACTTGTCCTGTTTTTTGTTATCTATGAAATGTTGGTGGGCATGCAGAATGACTTTCGAGAGATATGAGGCTGGCCCCTTCCCTATTGTCCTTCTGCCAGCAGACAAAGACCTTTTTATTTAGGTAGGTGGACCTTTATTTCAGCAGGCCTTCAAAGTGGGACTGAAGGGACATGTGTTGTATGAGCAGTGTTTTAATCATACGTTGGAGTTGTTGTTGTTTTTAAAAAATGTTTTAATTACTGTTTTAACTAATGTACGCTTTGGTATTTATAATTTATTGTGTGTCTTTTATGAGATATTTTAATATAAGCCTTCTTGTGTTCCAACCTTGATTTTCTCCATATGAGATTTTTTTTTAAAAAAATGGGGCTAATAAAACATATCTAGATAGCATTATCAAGAGTTTAGAGAATTTACTTTCAGAACTACAGTTTGCTGAATCCTCCTGCCAACATGGCCACTACTCCCAGATTACAACTGGGACCTTGACTACCCCAGGATCCTCAAACTAGTATGATCACTGTGATGTTGCTTAGCAGATTCTGGGAGCTGCAGTGCAAAAAGTACTACTTTTCCAGGCTCTGGTACTAGCAGTTCCTTTCAGGCATGTTTAATCCCTCTGCAAGAGGACTGTATTAAACACATGCCAACTCTTAGAATCATGGAATCATAGAGTTGGAAGAGACCACAAGGGCCATCGAGTCCAACCCCTTGCCATGCAGGAATGTACCATCAAATCACTCTGGAGAGATGGCCATCCAGCCTGTGTTTGAAAACCTCCAAAGAAGGAGACTTCATCACACTTCCAGGCAACATATTCCACTATTGCACTGCTCTTACTGTCAGGAATTTTTTCTTTTTGGGGTTTTTAATATCAGGGTGGTGCTCATGAATGACTTCTTGTAGCTTTTGGAGATGCTATTAGAATATCCTTTGGCTTTCACTTCAGAGACATAGGTCATTTCCGCACTAGCCTGTTACAGTGCGATGATTCCACTTTCAACATTCTCTGGAATCCTGGGGTTTGCAGTTTCGGGAGGGGCCAGCTGGCCCCTCCCCAAACTGCAAACCCCAGGATTCCAGAGAATATTGAAAGTGGAATCATCATGCTATAACAGGCTAGTGCAGAAATGGCCATATACTGAAGAGGTAGCAACCATTCCTTATGCACAATATATTGTTATACTCACACAATGAGTTCTTTTATAGTTAACCTATCGTAAAGAGTGTGCCTTTTCTTCTTCCTTAACTGGACTACTTGAATGAAAAGTAATGGTCACTGCTTCCTTACCAGTGTAGTGCCGTTTCTAATTGTGTAAGGTCACTTAAAACACCAGCAGTAACTCTGCCTTCCGCGCACACATATATACCATAATGTTTATAGCACTTCTGCTCAATTTCACAAACGTATTTTGGGATCTGATGAGATACTCACTTTCTACATACTTCAGTATAAATGTGTTTACCTGTAAGAATACAAGCATAAACATAAAAAGAATCAGAATGCCATCACATATAAGTTAATTCAGAACTAAACTCTATGAGTCTCACTGGGACTTAACTTCTAGCTGTGTGTCAGTGGGACTGCAGCTTTGGAAACTGACATAAAACCACCTATTCAGTGGTGTAGTGGAACCAGAAATTTCAAGGAACCAGAAATTTCAGGGTCAAGTCTTGTGATGTTTTGATTGCCAGGGACTATGCATCATCTGCATCATCTGCTCCACCCCGTGACTCTGTTCCCTCTGAGGTTAGCTGCAGTGCCTGGAGTAGCTAGAGAGGAAATTGGTTTTCCAATAAACAAAGTACTGTAATACAAACTGTTTTTCATTAGCAAGGGAATCTGCTATGGGTAGAAATAAATAGAAGTTGTTTTAGATCAGAACGGGGATCACATAACCCTCAAGATGTTACTGGACTTTGACTCTCAGAAACTCTAAGCAGCATAACCCATAGAGAAGCGTGTTAGGAACTTGAGTGTGATAACTTGCGGTCTAACAAAATCAGGAGCACTACATGATTCCCACTCTCCTTTTATGGTCAACACAGCTACCAATTTTTTTAAAATTCTCCTGTTGCAATAGAGATTGGCCTGGCGAGGTCCTAATTTTAGCATTTACCGCTGCAAACATCCTCACACAAGGCACTGTGTTTACCTCCACAGGACCTTTGTCACATTCTGTGCTTTCGTCATAAAAATTATGAACTTTGCCAAGGATTCTGGGACATGTTCTAGGCTGTACACTGATTTCACTGAATGATGGCCAGAGCAGATGGGACCCTTACTGTAACTCTCGGTGAAGTGAGAACCATGCCCTGGATGCGAGCATATTGTTTTTGTTGTTGTTGTGTGCCTTCAAGTGGTTTCCAGATTATGGTAACTCTAAAGCAAATCTGTCACAGCTGTTCCTTGGCAAGAATTATTCAGAAGGAGTTTGCCATTGCCTTTCTTTGAGGGTGAGAGAGTGTACCTTGTCCAAGGTCACTCAGTAGGTTTTTATGACTGAATGGGGATTCAAACCCTAAGTCTTCCAAAGTCCTATTCCAATACTCAAATCACAATGCCTTTTCAATTGGCAACTAACATTCTCTAAATGAGCACAATAGTGGTTTCTTCTTTCTGGTTCTTTCTGTTTCATCTACTCTTGCCTGGCAGTTATCAAATAACATACTATGGTAGTTCCTAACCTCCATTCATTTTCAGAAGCAAATACTTAAACTTGTTTCCTTGGTCGTTAGCTTTATATGTTTGCTTGTTTTGACACTATTGAAGTGGCAAGGGACCTCTGCTTGCCCATTATTCAGAAACTTAACTCTAATTTTAAAAACGTAACTGTACATCTTTGAATTATTTCCCAGTGCATGCCATCATGTCTCCAAAGAAGATAACACTGCATGTTCAGTTCAGGGATGATCATTAATCTGTTGTTGTCGTTGTCATCGTATGTTGTTGTTGTTGTTGGTAGTGGTCTTCAAGTTTTTTCCAACTTATGGTGACCCTAAGACAAACCTATCATGAGAGTGTGTGATGTGCCCAAGGTCACTCAATGGGTTTTCATGGCTGAGTAAGGAATCAAACTCTTGTCTCCATTACACCATGCTGACTCTCTTACTAATCTGCATTCATATGTAATTCTTGTGTTTACTGCTAACAAAAGCATGCCTTTAATACACGCTTCACTTAATGTATTACCTTTTGTTTCATGATTTTACTGCATTTTAAATCACCACTCATACTGTATAATTTTATACCAAATTTGTGGTATCAAAATATAAACATTGTAGGAGTAAATTAAAATGGTTTCTTTCCTTAACATTTATTTATATTTACAGTTATGGTTTGTTGCATTGTGTGTCATCAGCATAGTGATGGCAATGTGCTCCAGAACTCCAGATGACATTGGTCAGCAGTCTCATGGAGATGTTCTCTCCCCTGTGCTAAGTGCATTGAGTGCAAACTATGTTTGTACTTTGCACTCAGTTTGTAGCGACTGAAATAAGTTGAGGTCAAAAGGAGAAAGTGGGGAAAATATGGAGAAACTGGGACATTTTAAGACAAGCTAGAAAAGCAGTATGAGAAAGGATTAATCAGCTTTGTCTCTGCCAAATCAGGATAGTTGGAATTATGTACCCATAACCTAAAGCTTGGAAAAGTCTACAATACTCACTGCGTTGGGGGAGGTTGTAAGAGGCATAGCCCAAGAAGAAATGCCCACCCTGTCATTATCCTGATTGCTACACCTCTAATAAGTACATCTAATGAAATATAGTTAGATGTAGGAAATGGTATAGCAGTTGCACACATAATAAAGTCTATGGCCAAGAGACAGACTTGCAGAGTTTCTGAGTATGGAGAGCAGAACACTTGTGACCAGCTTCTCAGT
The DNA here is from genome assembly GCA_948474755.1 of Ctenosaura bakeri. Taxonomy (NCBI): domain Eukaryota; kingdom Metazoa; phylum Chordata; class Lepidosauria; order Squamata; family Iguanidae; genus Ctenosaura; species Ctenosaura bakeri. The sequence goes on from CAOLHI010000686.1 coordinate 109,496, forward strand.
GCTTGGGCAGTGTGCAACACTTTTTCCCAGCATACACAATATGCAGGTTTCACCTGCCAAGGGCCACATACCAGCTAAAGCTTTCCTGTCACTTCTAGGCAGAGTTTAGCCTTTTCCCACATCTCCCCCCACATCATGCACAGTTGCTCCTTAGTAAGCCAAAGCAAGAGGGGAAATCTATTAGGAAGCATCTGCAACATTATGCCCTAAATAACATGTGTTGTTATTGTTGTTATTCTATCCCTCTAAGTTGATTCTGTTGTACAATGATTGTATCACAGAGTTCTCATGGCAAGTGTTCAGAAGATGTTTGCCATGGCCTTCCTCTGAGGCTGAGAAAGTGTGACTTGCCCAAGGTCACCTATTGGGTTTCCATGGCAGAATGGGGATTCAAACCCAGTCTTCTAGACCCCTAGTCAGACCATTGTATTATACTCACTCCCATGCTGCACTATGTAGTTCTCAAGAATTATTCCGTACTTTGTTGTTATTGTGTACCTTCAAGTTGTTTCTGACTTATGGCAACCCTAAGGTGAATCTATCACAGGGTTTTCTGGGATTGAGAGTATCTGACATGCCAAGGTCACCTAGTGGGTTTCCATGCCTGAGTGGAAAATCAAACCTTGGTCTCCAGGGTCATAGTCCAATGCTCAAACCACTATATACATTATATACACACTGGCTCTATTCCATACCTTACTTGTCAAGTATTAGAATAGCCCAGGTGGTTCAATGGAAGGTTACCAAATGTATAGAATAATGCTCCCTACAAAGCTTTATTTCCAGAATTTCAGAGAATAAAAAGTGGCAGAGCAGAATAAAATCTGACAAACAGATGTCCCCAGTTTTTTCATGGGGATTTTATGCTATACTTGAGAAACATTTGAGAAGTATTTCTGATATGATTGCTATGCTTCTTTGAGTTGCAACTCCTGCTAGCATAGGAACTGTATACTTCCAAATACCTGCAACAGAGAGCGACTGGCAGCCCTTCATCTAGAGCTAGGGTGGGAATTGCTCAGCTCTCCATATATTTATCGGCTGAAGCTTCCACCATTCCTCACCACTTGGCTAGGGTTGCTTGGAACAACAGTCCAAAAACCTTTGGAGCATTACACAGTTTTCAACCCTGACCCACAGAGAGATGGGAGGGGGAGAAAATTGTTTCCACATCCCCAGAGGTAAAATCTGATGCCAAAGCACTTCAGGTTTGCAGACTCCATCTTGGGACTTTGCTCTAACAACAGATCTCATAGCTTCAACATCTCTAGCCAGGATGATTATATTAACTCTTCTGTTCCCGCCTACTTGCAGGCCCAGGCTGATAATGAGTCTTCCAGGAGGACTTGAAAGCCTTGTTAATAGTATTTCAGTAGTCCAATAAAGGTATTACTCAACCCACTTCTAGGAGTTATGACCACGGACTAAACAGATGTGTTTCCTGTTCTTGATTCAGAAAAAGGTGTCCGAAGCACATTCACAGAGCAACTATACCACTGACACCTTGGAAGAAGTCTGGTGGGTGCAGCAGGAGGTGTGAATCCTATCTGCTACTGACAGACGGAGCCATCAAGGGGAATTGTCATCCTGTGATTGAGAAAGGCACAAAGTACAGGGCCAAAGAGCCTCTTTGTAATGGAGATGGACGTTGGGGGGTGGGGGAGAGCAGATTTTTCAAGAGCCAGGCATTTTTCTCCTCAGTAGGATATCGTGGTGATTAATTTTACTGATCCCTTCCTTTTGTGTATCACACCATGAGGGCAGTGAAGGTGACTAGGAAGAAGATGCTTTTAAGTCTCACCCTGAGGGAGTTGGGGAGGACATCATTTGGGCTCTGCATTTTGTTCTGGGACAGTATTGTTCTTGAGGTATGAAGAGGAGGCTTTCAAAGCATGTCTGAAGGCTCTTCACACTTATCTCTTTTCCTGGAGACTTGGGCAAAGGGAAGATGTGGAGGAGCCTCACTTTGAAGTGCCCTCTCTCTGACTTGATTGTGTAGGGTGTTTTACCATCACTGCAGTTACTTCAGTGGCAGCTGGTGGCTTCCATGTCAATAGGGCAGTGAATCCACCCTGGGGGTTAGTATAAACTTAGTAATTCCTTTAAACATGCTGTACCCTATTCTCCAAACATGTTCAGAGCCTTGGATAGCTCCTTTAAAGTTTGGAGTAAAATCCAGACTGAATTCATCACCCTACTGATGCTCTATGAGCACTCTACCTGCTCATACGGAACTGAGATTCTTCGTGGGTGGTTTTGCCTGGAGTTCTAATGCAAATCACTTGTAAGTATTTAAAAATGTGGATTGTTAGTTTAGCCTTTAGCTGTTTCTTTGTTCTCTTTGGTAAACTGGTGTGTGTTTGTGAAAAGCAGGGGCAGGCAACATGTGGCTATAGGGTGTGTGTATTCGCTTACACTTATTCATTTTTGCAGCTACCTTCCTCATTACCAAATTTGCTGATGTGGTACCAAAAAACAAAACAAAACACCACCTTGCATTATCTTTCAAAACAGGGTGCACCTCCCAAACAAGGCTCTTGGAATTACAATTCAGTTTAAGACCGAAGTGCATATTTTCAGTATGCTTTCTTTTAAAGGGAAATTGCAGGAGCTGAAGTTGCAGCCAGCAAATAGGGCAGAACAACAATGGTGGGGGTAGAGAGTGGTCACAGGTGGGGGAAAGGGGTGATTCTCTGAAGAAATTGCCTGCCTCTATACCATATTGCCTTTGTGCTGAGCACTGCATTACCCTGATTGTCTATTCTAAAGGCAGAGAGTGATGTAACCACGTGTTGAGGGTCTTGAAATATCAGATCTGTATCCTGATACTTAGTAGGTCTTATACATTTCTGATGGTGTAATGTTACTAGCTGAGGAGTTAATCAGAAGCCTGTGCTCCACTGTGGCAGGAGAGGTAAACTTGGTGTATGCGGGTGGGTATGAATGAACCTGTCCTTTGGGATTCTCTATTCATTTAACAAGAGTGTTTTAAGATCTGTTACTCCTCTTCTGGACACTATGTTGTACTTTAACCAATACAAATGTGTCACTATGCCAACACAAATTCACTATGCCTACATAGCTTCTACCTTCACTATACGGGGGATTTAGCAAGTGATCCTATCCTATCCTCACCCAAGGGATGTAGCTCAGGGTTATGTTGTAAGCAGTTTTGTGCCAGGAAAAACTGAAACCTTATTCCTTCGCTTCCAGATAGAATTGCCATTCCAGGAGATCCATACCAGTCACTGCTTAGAACATACTATTTCTAAAAATAGGCACCATCTTATTTATGCATTAAAGGTACTATAATATTCATTGTTAATGGATGTATTTCTATGTGACCTTTTCCTCTGCTACAGACTTTATTCAGTTAGGTCTCTCCCTTAACAATTTGATATATTATTGCTGAGAAATTAAAACTGCAATTATATATGCATTTCAACAGATTTTTTTAACTTGCACAATACAGTCTTTTAGACTTAATTAAAACAACAAAGAATTGCAAATGCAGATGGATAAATTCCCACATGGCTTTCCGTTCCTCCTTCCAGAAATAGGATTAGAATACTTACCAGTCCTGTTCTACTGTTCAGATCTATCACAGATTTTTAGTTTCATCAGCTAATGCGAACATTAAATTGTTATTTTCCCACTTCCACATAACCATCTATACTTTTTAAAAATATTTTTTATTAAAGTTTATACTTGAAAATAAAAAAAAAACCCTCCCCACTTCCAAGCTTGTTATCTAGTTGAATCTGCTTATTTCATGCCATTCATACATTGTTACTGAAAAGCCAAAGGAAAAGATGCTCTTACATTGTTACATCTTACATTATTACATTGTTGCTTTGTTACATTACCTTATTGCATTGTTGCATTACATTACATACAATCTTACTTTATTCCTTTTTCTTTCTTATACTATGTATTTATCCAGTTTAAAACTGCTCTCCATTCCCTTTCAAAGTTCTGGATAGGTTTATTTTTCAAAGAAAAAGTTAACTTTTCTATCTTGACCATATCCAGGATTTTAAATTTCCATTCTTCTATATCAATATATTTCTTTTCTTTCCAATGCTGCGCATATATCAGCCTTGCAGCAGTTATCAGATATAACAATGTATTCTCTTTTTTGCCCTAATATATTTAACAGATAAAATTCTGGCTTCATTTCAAAATTTAAGTTATAAATTCTTTGAATTTCATCATATATTTGCTTCCAGAATTTCCTTGCTATCTTATAGGTCCAACACATATGAAAAAATGACCCCACCTTTTCCTCACATTTCCAACATCTTGTATTTTCATTTTTAGTTATTTTTTGCAACCTTTCAGGTGTCATATGCCATCTATGTAGCATTTTATAAAAATTTGCTCTTAAATTTAAACTTGGTGTAAATTTTATATCTGTTTTCCAAGCCCTCACCCATGTGTCCAATTCAATTGAATGACCAATATTTTTTGCCCATCTGACCATATTATCTTTAACAACCTCGGATTCCATTTCTCTTTGCAACAATAGTTTATAAAATTTGGAGATTCTCTTCTTGGTCCCCCCTCATCAAATAAATCTAATTCATTTTCTTTTCTTTCAAATCTGTATAATTTTTGGTTCGTTTTGAATCTCTCTTTAAGTTGTCTCCATGGGAACCAGGTAAATTCATGTCGTAAAGCTTTTAATTCTTCTTCAGTACGCATTCTTGGCTCGTCCCCTTCCCATTTCAGTAATTCTTGATAAATTAATACATTTCCTTGTTTTGTTAAGGCAATTTTATATGCTTCTTGGGGTGACATCCACATTGGAAGCCTTCTATCACATACCCATCTATATTAATGGTGAATGACTAGCAGAGCTTTCAGATGCTGCACACAGAAGCAGCTATATATTTAAAAGGCCATGTGGTGCAACTCAGGAGTGTCATCCTCCTTTGTAGCTGCAAAGGAAGAAAACATGTGAGGAAAGCACTGAGAGAGAAAGAGAAAGAAAGAAGACAATTGAATGTGCACGAGGCTGAAGATTAGAGCTTGGAAACATTACTTTTGGGGGATATAGTTCCCAAAATTTGAGATTTGTAGTGTATATATAACTTTTCTAGAGTCTGCTCAAGAGTGATCTAACACAAAGTGTGGTTAAGCTGGATTGGACACAGATCGTTGGAAAAGTTACCATTTCCCCCCCTGCAAGTGTAAAATTGCTCCCATGATTATGAGAGATTGTCTTATACCAGGACAGCCGTACACAACCAACTTCTGTTTCTACTTTTCAAATTTTTCAAATTTAATTTAATTTAATTTTTTTTCTTTTTCTTTTTTTTGTTCCACAGCTAAACTCTCCCATTCCTTTCCTGGATCCAAGTTCTGGGCAGAAAAGAGGGACCTTGACATTAGAAGCAGAAGGTGTCTGCCTGTTGCTAATTGGCTGGTCTGCTATGTTGTCACCAGAATGTTCTCCCCTACTTCCCAGAACATTTTATACATTAAACTGTAAATGAATGGATAGACGATAGACCCAATTTCTGAAACATCTAACATAGTTATATTATTTCTCAGTATGAGATGCTCCAGTTGCACTATCTGTCTTCCCAAGGTTCCTAGCTATAGCATATAAAGACCTACATACTGTGTCTCTCTCCATATCCTTTTAATGTCCCAGAAAGTTCTTTTAGTTTGCTCATAGATTTATTGGCCATTAGAACGGACAGGACACTGAACAGTATATGATTTGTTTTTGACTGTTCAACCAGGAATTAATTTATTTAAACAGCTACAATGGACCATTAATCATAACCATTATTTAGAATTGCTGGGATCTAGCCAGTCAGACTCCTATTGACTGCTATTGTCATTAATGCACCTTTTATGTTTGATTGAGATGCCATATCTCTTCCTGATACACAAAGAAACACAAAGAAAATCTCAGAGAGAAAGAAGAATTCTTGAAAAATAAAACATCTCTCCGTTCATCCTTTAGTTTAGTACTGAATATGAATTCTAGTTAGGTTAAAGATTCCTGGCACAAAGCAATAAAAGGAAGGAAGCCATAAAGAGACTATTATGTATTGTTTATGCTTGGTTTTCGGCTGGCATGAAAAACATATAATGTGCTACTTTTTAAATGAGCTGCAGGATCTGAATCAAAGTTAAACATCTAAAACCTATTGCTTCAAACGAGAAAAACTTACTTAACTCTGCTGTTGAAATCCATGGGACTGGTCAAGTGCTGGTCTTTAATTGTCCTATGTATTTTTAAAGGTGCTTCATTTTTTCATTATTTCAGATCTCAATATATTCAGATATATTCAGATTCAGTATATTCAGATATTAAGATTTCAGAGCTTAGAATGTTTTACAGTCTTTTGTTACCTTTTTAAAAAGTAACTTGCTTATATCATTCATCACTATATTATAATCAATTTTTTAAAATGCAGTAAAAAAATACCAATTTGACAAGTAATGGCTGAAGTACCACACAAATAGATATTTTAAGCATAGAAAGTAGAATATGAAAAATAATGTTGCTACCAGTAAGTACATTTAGAAGAAAAAAGAAAGCAACCCTGCTATGGCTTTGTTAGCCCCAAAAGTGACATGTTAGGGGTATTGTTGTTAAATACTCCAAAAACTATAACAAGTGGTATAAATGCAGTGGAAGCAACAGAGAACTTGGTACTATAAGCATAGAGTATGGTGTAGTGGTTTGAGCATTGGACTACAGTCATAGAGACTAGGGTGACACTCTCAGCCCCCAGAAAACCTTAGAAAACCGCAAAATAAGTTTGCTTTAGAGTTGCCGTAAGTCAGTAATGACTTGAAGGCACACAACAACAGCAATTATAACCATGCAAATAGCCTTTTGCTCAAAAATATCTGCATATCCTCATCTCATGTTCTACCTACCTTGTAAACTACCTTGCCTGCCTACCTTGGGAGAAATATAATAAATTATTATATAAATATATTATTAAATATAATAAAAGCAGGATAGAGCCTATGAAAGACACACAGAACAGCTGTTTAGAATGAAAATATCTGATCAAAATTAGTCCTGTGTGTTTTTAAAACTAGTGGGACATATTTTCTAACATTCTTCCCTAGACAAAAATACTGACAATGCTACAAGCTTAGTCTTCATGGCATGCTGGACTGTAATGGAGCTGAGAAAGACAAATCACAACCATAGCAATATCAGCCTTCCCATTCAACAAAATGGTGCAGTAAAAAGAAGGCTCCTAATGGATTAGCAAGGGAAAAATCATCAATCTTGTTACTTCAGCAAGGTCCAGATATCTAAAGAGACGTACCAATTATTCCTTGCTTCCACCAGAGACAACAGCTATAGCTCAGTTCACAACTAATCATTCATACAAACGTTATCCTTTGTGGCACTATAAGAATATAAGAAAATCCATTCCTTGTTTCTAAGTAATTGAAAGCTGCACCATAATGGCATTTTAACACTGCTTTTAGATCAAATGTGGGAGCTGGTGGGCTTCTATAGCTTCCATCAGCACAGCTGATGGGAAGGTACAACAAGAGTTATAATCCAGCATTTGAAGCTCCATACTATAACTAGCTCTATTTTCGATCCATGCATGCCCAAAACTCAGAGTTGCAAAATACAAAGTAAAGGAATTCTGTTAGAAACCATATTTTTTTTCTAAACATATGAACATGGAAACAGAGTATTTTGCCTACCAATGATAACCAGGGAAGCACAGTAGGTAGAAAGTTGAAACAGGACCCATGAAAATGCCTACTCATCCGTGGATGTTATTTGAGTGATGTTGGGCCGGTCTATATCCTAGCCCAAATGATCTCACAGGGTTGTTATAAGGAATAGTGTGTAGTGTGGCCCATAGCACTACCACACCTGTCAGGTCTTTCTTTGTGGTAGTACTTCAATTATGGAATTACCTTCTATCAGAGATCCTGTTGTCCCTCACATCTTTGTCTTTCAAATGCCCATTTAAAAGATATTTATCTGCAAAAGCTTTCAGAGACTGAATAAGTATCAATTGTCTTAGTACTCTTTTTATTATATTTTAGCCCACTTGTACCATTTGTGATTTTTGACATTTGTAATGGTACCTCTGTGTAATTAGTGATATTTAATTTTATATATTTTTTTGATCTATTTACACATCAGCTCTGAGTTCTCATGAGAGACGGTGGGTTATAAATTCAATAGATGATGATGATGATGACCATCTCCATCATCTTGATCTTGGAGATTCTGCTTTGGGTGCCTTCCTTACTGTGGTATTGTTTCAAAAGGCAGGGCTTCCTCAGAGCTGGAGCTCTAGTTTTTAACTATACTTTCCTTTGGGTCTCACGCCCTTTTCAAACAAACTTGGAGGAGCCATGTTAAAATGCTGTTAGTTACCCAGGCATTTCACATGATGTATCTTGATGTAATTTCAGTTTCTTATCATTTCTTCTCACAGTGTTTCATGTCACTATTTCTATCAATATTTTTTGTTGTTGGATAATAACTCCTTGAATCCCCTCAGCCAGAATACCCAGAATGATTTGCATACATTGTACATCATCCTGAAATCTAACTTGGTGAAAATTGGTATTAACGTGTGTTTAACGTATAAGGATAAAACATATTTACAATTTCATGGGGGGAAGCACAGAAGATACGGTCTACTTATTGCATGTTTCTTTCTAGTGGAATCTGTGGAATTCCTCTTTGTTGTTTTATGACTAATCAATATATTATGTAACTGGATTAACAGGGAACAGGATCAAAGCAAAAACAGATGGGATAAGACCGTTCTGAAACAGAAAGTTTATAGAAGGGATAGACACAACAGGGCAGATGGAGTATTGCCAATAGTGAGACACCATGTCTGCAAGAAGGAAGGAATGTCATACAATATATAGTTTGGCAAGGCGGGCAGAAATTGTTTGGATTGAAATAAAAAGAGCAAAGGAATGATGATAGGCAACTATTATGAGACCATCTGGCTCAGATAAAAAGACATCCGAAGTATTTATATAGATAAGGGAGACTAGGAAGAGTTCAAGGCAGGCAACAGCCAACTTCTAGAACTGGACTGAAACAGCAGTAAACTATGTAGCTGACTCAGTAATCTTTTCCAGCTTTTCTATGATTCATATTATGCAAGCCTGGCAGTCATTTACATTTTAAAGGTGTGCTGTCCCATCAAAATAACATGCCACTTTCTAGTGACATTTTTTATCTATTCCTATAGACTTATGTAAAACAGGCAAGCAAAAGTTGGGAGTGAGGGGAAGAGAAGTTCATTAGTATATATTATCATATATGTACTAGTGATACTCTCCCCTGTCCCTTCTTTTGTCTGTTTTATATAGACCTGTCTGCATAGGTAGTAATTTCTTCCTGTCTGTCCACCCTCACTACCAGCTGTAGACTTACTCCAATCCCCCAAAAATCTAGTGTTCTCCTTCACAGCTCTTGATTGGAGGTTAATCATGACGTTAAGAACTTTTGGGGTCAGTTATATTAATCTGTTGCAGCTGTAACAACAAAAGTTTTGTGGTTGGCTTGAAGACTAACAAGCTTTATTGAAAATAACTTTCTGTCAACTGTAGCCCATTTCCTCAGACACATGAAGTGCAGCCCCAGTTGGGTGGGAGAGGGATTTAGGGGAACAGAAATTTAAAGGCTGTAAATGTTACAAACATTGATGATTTTTTTTAATCAGTAGTCATTAACAAACAATGGTTGGGAAGTAAAAAGGAAATCCTGGCATAGATAAACAGATTACTGCAGGTATGGTGATAAAACATCTTTGTCTAATCCAAATACAAGTAGAATTTAATTTCTACAATCCAGACCATCAGTGAACCCTAGTGGGTGAAGATTTATACTCAGAAGAGCTCAAGGAATAAGAAATTCACCAATTACAAGCAGCGAAAACTGCCAACACAATGGTCATGTAACAAAACAAAGGAGCTAATGCAGGTATGTCTGCATAGATGATCTGATGTAGTGAGATAAAAGTCTTTTCAACCTGCAGGAGATAAAAATTGCAATGCTTGATGAAATTCCTGTTCAATTGTTTTCCTTTGGAACCCACCCCTGAAGTTTTTTGTTGTTCATCTTGGAGGTCAGAGATATAGAATTCTGGGATACATACACTTAAAAAAACCCTGCCCTTTCTGATTACTGTTTGTGTCCACTTTATTCCTTATCCCTTTATTCCTTTTTTACCTATTTTTCCCATGTAAAATGCAGAACGGTATTCCTTGAGCAAGGATGGCACGCATCTTGGAGAACAAACTGGTTCATGAATTTCTGGGGCAGAATCCTGTTTGTGGCTTACAGACACATAAGTATGGGTTAGGTGCATATATTTCTCTTTTTGGCATTCTCTTGCCCTTTGCACATCATTCACAACTTTTCCTCCACAGGTGTCAAGCCCTGGGAGGACCTGCTGCTGTTGCTCCTTACCTGTGAGGAGGGTAGGCAATTCAGAGGAGGAAAAAGCAGCTTGTCTTCATTCCAAGAGGAAAGATAAAGATGTTACCTTCCTCTGGTAGCACACCCCCATTTCTTTCCCATTTCAGCACAGACCAGCTGCAAGTTCCTAATCTGAAATGCCTACCTCCTCTTCCCTTTTTTGTAAGGAGCAGCCACAGCAGTCTCTCCTGGGACTTGACACCTAACAGAACTGGGGAAGGACAAAGAACTTCAGAGGTGGAGCTTTGCACTAGTCCTGCTTGATGTATGATCTCAGCCATTAAGTTGTGGCTGACCTTGTTAACATTATTACAGGGATTAATAGAGTAGACATGGGAAAGGAGGCTGGAATTCACTAAGGTAGCTGTGAATGCAAAATTAGAGTTATGAATTTGTGACTGGTTTGTATTCATAATCCAATATATCTCCTAGTTTAGGGGATACATAAGAACAGTGATTGATTGCGGTCTATTTCCCCACTGATTGGGCAGCAGCTGACTGACTTTTCTACCCCTCTTGTATCACCAGTCTCCAGAGCGAGGGGGAATGGTGACAGAGACTCTGCTTGGCTGCCAACCAGAGATTGCTTGTGGCAGCAGGAAGGAGGAAGGTCAGTCAGCTGCTTGCTGATCATTGATCACAGTGGCTGCTGCCCAGTAAATGGGCATTGGGAGAGTTGAGCTAGAAGGCACTACATAGCTACGTAATGAAGATGGCTGCACCTTTGTAATGGCCATAGTGAATTACAGCCAGAGTTTACAGCTAGGTCTACCAGTGGGTTCCACTCTGAGAGAAGTGCCAAGAAAATAGCAATAGCAATAGCATGTGTATTTCTATACCGTTTATCAGCTAAGTGCTCTCTAAGTGGTTTACAATGTATTTAGCTAATTGCCCCAACAAGCTGGGTACTCATTTTACCGACCTGCGGAAGGCTGGAAGGCTGAGTCAACCTGGAGCCCACCAGGATTGAACTCACAACCTTGTGGCTGCAGTACCAACATTTAACCACTGTGCCACCAGGGCTCTTTCTGCCCACAGCTGACTATAGATTGTTGACTATATGTTTTAGGTGGTTGATGTCAACTGACTTCATTTAAGCATCAAGCTAAAACATGACTTTTTATTAATGGCTTTAGGATGTAATGACTCTGCCCAGATACATACATATACATGGTTTTCAATTGTTTTTAATGTATTTTAAACCGTTAAATTGTTTAGCAGATCGTTTTCAGACTGCTTAAATTATCCCATATGTTTAAACTGATTTTATTTGAAGCTACCTTCTCTAATTTAACTAACTTTTGGTAACAACTAGTGGCATTTCATTGGTATCCATTGCAGAAGGTGATTTTGGGGTACCAGTCTGCCTTTGTTGATTCCCTCTCCCTCATTTTGGGTGTGAGTATTGTACTGTCAAAAATGCCTTAAGAATATAATATTAAAAAGGCTGTGCTAGTCACATCATAGGCCTTCCTGATACTCTCTATAGTAACTTGTGGAATAAACAATGTCAATCAAGAGAAAATGGGTAAGGTGGAAACACTCTTGGTTCCATGAAAGCCTGCTGTAATTATCCTCGGATCACATCTTGTATAGATGTGATTGGTTGATTGCATTTATACCCCACCATTTGCCCAAGATGGGACCCAAAGCAGCTTGAAATGATTTAAAACAAGATTCAGTTAAAATCTCATTTTACAAAAGTTAAAAAATAATTTAAAAGTTCTTCATATGCTTTTGAGGAATTTAAAGACTGTTGTATTGGTCCTTTTAAATGCAAACTTCATAATCAGGGAGAACAATTCATTTTATCTTCAACACATAATGCATGAAGACATATTCCTTAAGGCAAATATTACTATTATGTAACACTGTGAATGTGAGTAAACAGTGAATTATCAGGCTGGGTTGTTGTGGGTTTTTCAGGCTATGAGGCCATGTTCTAGTAGTGATTACCTAGTAATTATCAGGCTGCCAAAAGAAGTAAACCTTCAAGTATGTGAACTGTCATTCCAAAACTGTACTAACAATGGTGCACCAAGCTATTTAGTACTGATAGCAACAATTTAATGTTTATCCAGTTTAGAAATTGCATTACAATGATGCAAATCAACATCATATTGATTATCATGTTGATAATCAAATAGGCTGGTGAAGAAACGACTTCTTACTTGTCATTTTTTTCTTAGTTTCACAAAATCCAGAATTAAACTAGTAAAAGATACCTTAGTATGTGTGTGTCATGTGGAAAGAAAAACATTTGTAAAATCTGGATGTTTCACAATAGCTTCTTGAAGAACTGTAGCTTAAATGTGCAGTGGCGGAGCTTGGAGTGTGTGGAGGGGAGGCAGGAGGGGCCGTGGCTATGGCTCGAGAGGCATGGCCATTGTGGGTGGGGGCATGACTGCAGTGTGTGTGTGGGCGTGGCCAGAGCACTCAGGGGTGTGGCTACAGATCGGGACATCCCAGAAACATTGCCGCTTGGGGCGAATTGCCACCCCGCCCCCATGTCCCTACATGACTGTAAATGTGGCACATATAGGTACAATAAGAAAGTTTTTTGTTTTTTTTTTAAAGAGAACTCACTGATTTTGGTAGATTACATGGTCATCTCTCTGACCTCATGTGAAGGAAAGAACCCATTATCACACCTCATCTTTGAGATTTAGAATTGCATAAGATTGGTTGGATCAGACCTAATGTTTTCAAGCCACCACTTTAAAGATGTTTTGAAGTTCCTAGAATAATGTTATATTGTCACAAACAGGAAATTAAGAGATCCAAATAGCAATGCTTCAGCTGGCTAAAAGCTGCAAGTTGACTATTGAATGAGGCTGATTATAGGGACCACACAACACCATGTTACAGTCCTGTAATTCCACTGGCAACTCGCCTCCTTCTGAGTAAAATTCATATACTGGCTACAACCTACAAAACACTACAAGGCTTGAGTGCAGGACTATCTGAAGAATTATATCCTCCCATATGTTCTGCCTGGGCTCTGAGATCTTCAAGGGGAACGCTTTCTTTTTCAATCCTGTCTTTTTCATAGGCATATCTGGTGAGAATGTGGAAGAGGGTATGGCAGGGGGCTGAACTCAATGGCCTTTGTGGTCTCTTCTATCTCTATGACTCTATGGTTCTTGGTGGCTGCTCCCCAGCTGTAGAACATCCTTCTTAGGAGGGCCAGCCTGGCTCCTTCCTTGTTATCTTCCATCAGCAAGTAAACCTTTCTAAAATTATTATTCCAACAGCTTCTGGGAACTGAAAGGGCTTTTCATGGTGTGTTGCAATATTCTTGCTTCTTTCCTTCTTAACGGGCATATTTTAATATTGATTTTAATTCTATAGATAGTTTAATTATATTTTAATGTTAACCTTTTGTATGTTTTTAACTACAGTCATCCCTCCACATTTGCTAAGGTTAGGGGCACAGGACCCACGTGAAAGTGAAAAAAAAGTGAATAACTCTAGGCCCTCCTAAACCATATTTAACACACGAAAAAAGTATGATCACCATATTCAACCCACCATGGATTCCTTTATGGCATCAGGATTCCTTCACAAGGCAGAAGTAGGTGGCTGGTGGGACTTACTGCCACCTCCACTGCTGCCCCACTTCATTTTTAATAGGGACTTACTAGCCTTGTTCACGGTTTCTCGGTCTCATAAGGCTTACTGTCCCTATTAAAAATGGCATAGGGAGGCAGCAGAGGTGACAGCAAATAATCCGTGAATAATCCCTTCCACAAAAGCATTTATTACAGGCTGGATGCTAATTGTCAGGTGCCTATGCTATGTGAGATATATCTGCATCTGTTTTAGTTTTTGCCTTGAGTCTCAGTTCTGTGAAAAAGGTAGTAATTAAATAAGTAGGACAAGTAAGAGCCATCAATCAAATCAGGTTTGCCTTTCTTTTGCTGAATTTCTGGCACTGGTAGACTTTCAGATTTCAGGATAAGAGAACATGCCACAAGACACATTATCTTTGTTCTCCTGTCTTCCTCTTCCTCTTGCAGCAAGAACTGGTCTCTGTCACACTCCATCTTAGAGGAATTGGCCCTTTAGAGGAAAGCCACCCTTTCAAAACAAAATATGTTCTTAATTGACTTCACATTGTTAAGATGGAAATGCAATAATTTCAGTTGCAAAGGCATCTTCTTCAGCAAGAGGCTCAAAAATATATCTAATTCACAGATCAACCATACTTTTGTTAAGAAGACATCCTAAATCTTAAGTCACATGGTGATGCAAAGGATGGAGAGGGTGTTATTCTTTTGATCAGTTTTAGATACATAAGGCATTTCTAGCTTTGAATTTATAGGGACAAATTGCACACCACAGCCTGAAGAGACGAGGAATCATCCATTTCCTTTCTTTGGATTGCTTCTTTTGACATGGAATTCACTTGTTTTAGGAGCAGCTCACTTAGAAATATTGGTACTCATTGTTTCCTTATCTTGGTATTATATTACTACATTAGACAAACAATTCCTCCAACCTTCTTTAGCATACTGGTAAATTATCTTGAGAAAAATGCTCTTGGTATCCTCTGACTCATAGGCCCTTTCTGCTCCACCCTCCCAACCAGCTGTAGAGATGGGAGAAGGACAGGACTGCAACAACTCTTATGAATAATGTCATCGTGATCCTGTTCTCCCATTCCCAGGCGGTGCAATCGCACTACACATCATTGATGGGTTTTCCCCATCAATGACTGATGATTTTACAGCCCTCCTGCCTCCCACCCACACTTACCTGGTTTGTGGAGATCCTAGAAGTGCAATGGTTATGCTTCCTGCCCCAGCACAGCCTGGGACAGAACCTGACTGCACTGCAGCAGGAAGAGGCATGGCCACTGCAGTTCCTGGATCCCGGAGGCAGCCGGTGCTGATGGGAGCACTCCTGTTGCACTCCCCTCCCTGGAGGGCTGATGCTGGGACCCCACCGGATGTCTGTGCGACCGAGTAAGGTGTTACCCCAATTTCAGGGGTCTCTTGGGGGACACCTCACTGTGCTCTGCATGATGTGGAATGGAAACTAGCCAGAGCACCAGCAATAGCCCTGCAAGAGGCAGGGTAACCTAGCAGGATCTTTTTACCCAGTTTTTATGGGGTCAGGCCAAGCCAAAAACCAAACAAAAATGTCCAATAAATGATTTTATTGAATGCAAGTCTCATGCACCAACACACTCACACACATGCATCCAAGAGCTATTAAGAAGCAAAAGAGAGGAAATTGGACAGAGGGAGCATTGAAGGGGTGTTGTTGGGGTAATACTGCACCTTGTCCTGAAGTCCTGAGTCCAAGAAGGCAATGAAGAAGTGGGGCTCAGCATGGAGACGGCTGAGGGGATTGCTCAGCAAATGGAGCGACAGTTGGCTGGAGTGACCAGGAGCGATCCGAAGAAATGCTCAAAATCAGGCACTATTTGTAGGGGGGGAAAGTACCTGGAGGACTAATCCTTTCCCAGGGAGAACAATGGGGTGTTGTAGTGGGCACGAAGCCCCACATTGGTAATTTCCTTGGCGTGATGGGATTATTAGATGTTGCCACAGTCTCTGGCCCACAGAATTATACTTTAATATTAAAATTGTAGGCCCCGGAATAGGGTTTCTTCTTCGGAATAACAAAGGTGTGAAAAGGTCCATAGCCTTGCTCAGACTAACTGCTCCTAAATTAGTATTTTAGGTTATTTCACCTCCCTGGAACTGGAGATGCTGCTTATTCTCACAGGATCGACTTGGAAAAAAGGGCAGTATACCTATGGGGGAAAAACAGCCTTTGGCTGTTTCCTTGGGGAATTGTTGTCCAGCAATTTATGAGGGAAAGAACTGCTGAATAACAATTAAATTAAAAAGTGAAACTGATCTGATATTTAGGTATGTTACTTTCTCAAATTTCAGTACTTCAAGAGTTGAAAATCATAATCAAATATAGACATGTCTAAAAACAAGGAAAGAAAATAAAGTGTATTGGAAAGATTTATTTCATTAAAATGTATACAGCCCCCAAAGTTCTGTTTTAATTCAATATTGTGTCACTAGGAATCCAAATATGTCATCTGGTAAATAGCAAACACATAAAATATTAGCAGGGTGAGGAATTAGCCTTTTTGGCAACAATTATTTTTATATATGTTGCTATAAAGTTTATTAGAGTGGACAAGACAAGATAATGTAAGAACACAATTATCATTTAAATAGAAAACCTATTTAAATCCTTCAGAAATATTTACATTGGACAAGCAGAAAGGGCAGTAAATGTGATTGTACAGTAATAATATATTTCTGTAGTAATGCTATAGCGAAAACGGTTGTTCATGTTTGTAGTAAAAAGGATTTGCCTGATAGCAGAAGCTGATTGTTCCTTTAGAAGCACAGCCTTAACTAAGAATAAATTAAAGGAGAAAACTGAAACAAATTAATTGGGATTAAAATACCTCCATCAGAATCTTATAAATTAGATGAGATGAGAAGTACATCATTAAGGCTTTAAAAAAATCAAATATGGATGAAAATAAATGGATAAAGAAATTTAAAAATGGATGAAAATCCATTTTTCCAGCTACTTTGTGTTAACCTGAGAGAGAACAGTCTTAAAATGTTTGCCCATTAGCACTTAACTTCGGAGCTGCCATCACAAACTAGATGCCTTCTAGATGCTTTAGAATACAATCCCCTGGCCATCCCCAGCCAAGATGACCATGGTCATACTGTCAACACATGGAGGGCACCCAGTTTGAGAGGCCTGCTGTGGACAATGAAGAAAATTCGTAATCACATACAACCAAAATTCTGCATCTACAGCCAACAATATATACATATGATAACAATGCTCCAGGATTCAGTTATGTTAGAAACCAACAATAATGTTAGAAACAAATATTCTAAATGGTAGCAGAGATTACTGGTATAGCCAGCAATAACTTGAAGGCACACAACAACAAATGTGAGCCAGCACAGTGCAGTGAACTGAGCTATGTAGAGCACTATGACTCTGGAAACCAGAGCCCTTTTCGCACCTTACCTTTTAACGCTGCTGGGGTGCGGGGCTTGCGTAAGAAGCCTGGGCAGGAAGGCTCTTGCAAGTCTCCTGCTTCAGCTCCGCAGCTCCTTCCTGCTTGCGCGAGAGCCCCACTCACGTCCCTTCCTTCCTTCCACAGTGCAGCCTGGGTGTTGGAGGCTGCACTGAGGATAGGATGCGTGGCTGGCCTGGCTCCAGAGGCTCCGCACGGCAGGTGAGTGAGCATTGCACAAGCGTGAGTCATTTTCGGCTAAAAGCCGAAAATAAAAAAAAGTGTGTGTTCTCTGCTCATGAGGGCCTTGAGTGTCATGTAAATGGGATTGCATCACGTAGACCGCTCCTCACATTTACACGATGCTGAAGGGGCTCTTTCGCTTGCAAACTGCCATGCGGAAAGGGCCCAGGGTTCAAATCCCCACTCAACCATGGAAACCCACTGGCTGATCTTGGGCAAGTTGTTACCCTGATTTCTGGGGGTCCCATGAGGGACACCAAAATGTTCTCAACTATTGGTGGGGAAAATTACCTCGGAGCACTGCTTTAGCGTTACGAGAGGCAGGGTAACGTAGCAGGATCTTTAGCGCTATGTTTACGGGGTCAGGCTGTGTCAAGAACTAGGCAAAGTTGTCCCAATTGAAAGATTTTATTAAAACAGGCAAAAATATCAGCCGTCAGCAACACATGCATTCACACACACATTCAAGAGCTAACGGAAGAAAGCTAAGAAAAAGATAGGGATTTTGTAGGGATTTTCTGGGTGATACGCCACCTGATCCTGCAGTCTGGATATGGAGGAATAGAGAGCGATGCTGGGGTTCGGTGTGGCTCAGCATGTGGAGCTGAGGGGAAGCTCGCCAAACAGAGCGGCAGAGGTTCTGGATGCAGGTCACGAGCATTCCACTGAGGAACTCAGACAGGGGTTTTTATAGGGTAGATTGTGCCTGGAGGCTAGGTTTCTCCTGAGGAGAACAATAGCGACTTTGTCTCCACTAAAGTCTTCGAAAGGTCGAAATCAGCATTGATTAGGTTAGCCAGCATTTCCAATTGTTTGTACTATATGTAAATGAGAGAGCGCTTAGAGGCTGTATAGACGGACGCGCTAATCTTGTCAAGCCAACAGTCGAAATATGCAAGCCCATTCTTTGGATAAAGTATCAGCCGTGTCTGCAGGCACTTCTCTTGGGCGACAAAAGTTGTTTACTGGCCTAGACTTCCATGTGCATAATTTAGGCCATACAGCCATTTCTGCCTACACAAGCAGTTCGCGACCCAGGTCAGACACGTGGGTTCAGATTATAGCTTGCCATGTGAAAATATTAATATCCAGTATTATATTGTAGGCCTTGGGTTAGGCTAGACAACCGTGGTAGCAATGTTATATTCTCTCAGCGTCAGAGGAAGACAAAGGCAAACTCCCTTTGAATAAATCTTGCAAATAAAATCCTTTGATAGGTTCATCTTAAGGTCATAAATCAGAAATTACTTGAACGCACACAACAATGGGTAACTGTAAATAACTGGTGGAATTTTGTTTGGTTTTGTGGTCATAAGTAAAACAGGTCAGATATAAGATATCACCTTACTTTTTCATAAGATGAATACTGCATTGGGTTAGAACAGGTTGTTAAAGCTCTTTTGTAGCAGCAGGAAGGGCTCGATCAGCACTGCTTATCCAAAACAATGCTAACACTGGAAGTCAACTTGCTTTAGGCTGTATTGAAACAACTGCCGAAAGATCCATTCTGCACAGGAGTGCTTCCTTCACCTGATGACATTGACTGCTGTTGACTGATCTGGGAGTATCAGACAACAGCTGTGTTCTATCCCGAACTGGGTGACATTACAGTACTGGTGAAGATTTTATAACATTCTTTTTATCTAATCCAGTCTGACAGGTGGAGTATATTGTATGGCTCAATTAGCTCATGTTCATGAAAGATTGTCCTCCAGTGAAATGTTACAGCAGTGCAAAATGTTATTAGCTGTAAAATTAATTGTAAAAATAAAAAGGTTCCCTCATTCCATAGCAGACTAAACAATTATAAATCATTCAAAGTCGTACCATTTTGAATTAAAGACATGATAAACATTAAGTGAAATTTTAAAATATGAATGCTGGAATCCTGTATGTTCTTTTTGTATGTGTAAGCACTGTAGTTATGGCACACATTTCCCACAATCTCCACCAACAGACTTAATATGGGCAAAATATTTTATTGATATGCATGAAGTGATGGATGCAGCTTTCCACAGGAGTCTAGTTCCTTTGCGGGAAGACAGTAGACATTTGTCTTGTAAAAAATTACACTATGCTAAGATTAAAATCTTCACAGACTTGGGGTGGCTTGGTCATCCCCAATGTGCACATTAACAGTATTGAGCACTCCAAGAACCTGGTTCGAGAATCATACCATGTGCTAGGGTTGGAGACTGAAACCGGTTTTGTACCGGAAAATGTGTATTTTACAGAGACAGCTAGGCAGTCATTGTTTAGAGTTGGTTATATGATCAAGGGGTTTCTAGTCTGGAAGAGCTAACTGGATGAGATGGCTGTGCTGTTTTTTCTAGCCCTACTGCTTGTGTGTACTTGCTTCCGTGCTCCATAATGCCCATCCCAGACTCCTCCAACCTGAGGTACTCCAACTGATAAATTCCAGATGATGTAGTCCAAGGAGAGCTCCAGTCCACAGTCTTAATCTGACCTGAAGAGGGCTGGGATTCCATGAGCTGATGTTCCCTTGTCTCAAAACCTACCTAGGTTAAAGGCAGGGTGCTGCAGATACCTTTCTCATCTTGGAGCTATAAATGTCATTGAAAGGTTTGGCATGCTGGAAATGAGTATGATGAAGTATTGTTGTTTTGTTCTATGCCTTGAAGTTGACTCTGACTTACAGTGGCACAACAACAAAGTTTAAGATTGGTTCAGAAGGGCGTTGTGATTATCTTCCTCTGAGGCTAAGAGAGTGTGACTTACCTAGGCCATCCAGAGGGTTTCCATGGCTGAGTAGGGATTTGAACTTTGGTCTCCTGGAATCCTAGTCCAACACCACAACCATTAAACTATGCTGTCTCTTATATTTAGATTTATAATACCAAAAAGTTTAACACCTATCCCAAGATAGGTACATAGTATTCATATAGACACGAAATACGTATTTTATATAATTTTTCTCCATTGTCAAAAGTTAAGAAAATACATTTGTCTGTCTTCTAATCAGACTGAACAAGAATGGCCTACACAATAGCTTTGTTGGGCACTAGTATAATCCACTCATGTTCACTTTGAGAACATATAACCTAAGATGTGGGCTGGAATCCTGTTGGTAAATTATAATGGAATAAGTCAGACTCATGCCATTACAAATCACTTTCTTGGTTGTTACAAAACAGAGGCCCTTTTCGCATCTTACCTTCGTCGCGGCAGTGGGGAGCGGCGCTCGTGCGAGCAGCCATTTGCCCTTCTGCCTCCCGCGACGGCTTGCCGGTTGCATGACCTTTGCACTAGTGCCCCACCCCTTCCTTTCACAGCGCAACCTGGGAGCTGTAGGCTGCGCTGGGGGAGGAAGCGCGACCTGGCCAGCTTGTTCGGCGCACCACATGCAGGTAAGTGCACGAGGGCCCCACGAGCATTGCACGACCATGCAGTATTTTCGGCTTAGAGCCAAAAATAAGAAAATGAGTGCGCCCCCCACTTTAGGCTCCTGAACGTCGTGTGAATGGGAGTGCAAGAGGCCCTTGCGCAAAAAAAAAAACTGCGTGCGAAAAGGGCCAGAGATCTGACCACAATCAAAAACTTCCCCTAAATCCCACCTTGTAGGCATCACAACCATTTCCAGCCATTTCCATGTTGTCAGGGAGAGCAGGGGGATGAACAGTGGCACAGCTGTTTTCCTGTAGCATCATGCACTGCCACAGGCATCTGCAGAGACTTCCAGGGTTCTTGTGAGCTCTCTGTAGAGGAAATCCTTGCAGTACCTCTAGCTCTGCGGAAATATGTGGAGACATTCACACTCCTCCTGTGGATTGCCGACAACAGATATGGCTATGTTAGTGGGGAGGCAGCTTCATTGTTTACAAGGTGGATTGAGGGGTAGCATTGGGAGATGTAGCTATGTGATACATTATGTTTCCCAATGCAGGATCATGGCCATGGTGGAATGGAAGGTGAATGGAGTACCTCTGAATTAAAAGCCCACTCCTTTCTAAACAGGTAATGAATGCTTTCTTAGCACTGCTCCTGAGATTGCAGAATTCTCCCCTAATTTCTTTCTTTTTAACAAAAAGCAACATAATGGTAAGTTATAAGCAGTCAGGTTAATTATATTATTAGTTTTAAATTTTGTTATAAGGGAAATCAAGCTAAATAATAAACTATTTTTTAAAATGGAAAACTTTAGAGGAGTTGTTGATCCCAACAAAAGGGAAAGTACAAAATAGGTACTATGGTACGTAAGCTGTATCTGATTTCAGAACGAGGGGCAGCACAAGAGCTGGAGCGCTCTTCCTCCCTGCATGTGTTGCCACAGCAAAAGTAGAAACTGCCTGCTGAGATGGGTAAGGATAGCAGTGGCCTCCAGAATATGGTTCTGCATGTACTTTAATTTGGCACTGATATGACCAACTTTTATACAAATCACCTAACTGCTCTGAGTAGCAGGAAGACATTAATGGTGATGAAGAATCCCCTATTGGAAGAGGTTGGTTTTGTTAAAGCGATTGCAATATGAATGGAGAAGACTAAAAGCAGATGTGTACCCCCTCTGCTGGCCTCCTTTTCACGTGCACATTAACTACTCCCCCTTCCCATATTTCATAAAAAGATAGAGAAGAACAAAGGCTTATTTTCTGAGTGCATGAGCAAGGAATGAGGATGTGGCAATGAGAAATGTTCTATTAACCTCAGACTGGGTTTTGTCTTTTTTCAAAAAAGAAGACTGTGTTGGCATCATAAATCCAGATTTTCAAAGACAAAGTGTGAATGCAAAAAGGAGCACTTCATGCAGCAATAGTAGTGTCCAGAACAACTGGAGTTCTGGGGAGGAAGAATTCACTATCATTATTACTACTGAGCATTGTTGTTATTGACCTTTTCTAAAGGAGAAACAAGAAAGTCAGTGGCAAATCATTTTATTTATTGATTGAATTTGATTTATATCCCACTTTTTTTCATACAGGAGCCAAATCATCTTGCCTTGTGAGAAGATTCCACCTCCTCTGAAATGTACTGCCAGGCTACTATGGCCCTTGGAATATGGAAAAAAATGAGGTACCAAAAGTGAGACTTAGGGAGGATTGTTTATGCAGATGGGGATGTGGCACATGGGGTCTTGTTGAGATTGCTTCTACTTTGTACTTGTTATGTATTAGATCTAGAATGTTCCATTATAATATTGAATTTATCCTGTGTTTATTAAATAGTTTTTGTTTTCCTTATGATTTTGATATCTCTTGTAGATGCCCTCCCCACAAACTTGTTGTCTTTTTGTGAACTGCTGATTATGTGAGCTGCTTTGGACACAGTTCACTGTGAAAAGTGGCATTAAGCCCAATTTACCACAACTTTTTAGTTGCAATACTCTGAAACCCACTGTGACCATGATAAAGTATTTAATCCTCTCTGGCTCTGTTATATTTACATTTGTCATGTTTAGTGTCATCATGAGGAGCTGGAAAAAAGCAAGAAAGTAACAAAGTTTACTGCTGAATAAAGGAACTCATGAAAGTTCTCTTTAATATTATAACATAATGTGAATTTGATTCCCTTTTTCCCATTGTTCCAATGTACATTATTACCAACATTTTTTGTGCCAAATTTATCATATAATCAACTCTTCTTCCATCTCTATTTTTACCAAAAATTTATACATCTTACTAATCAAATATCCATCATCTGAGCACAGTAGTTCTCATATTCTGATTTAGTCAACTCAAAATCATACTTTTTTGTCCATTTTAAAGTTTTACATTATTTTTCTATAAGAGGACCACTGAAAACGATAACCTTCTGACATTAATTTTTCAACTGATTTATTTCTGTAGTGTTTTTGATCAAATTTCAGAAGCTCTTGATAGGTTGTCCATTTTTCCTTAGCTAATGTCTCCTGTAAAAAGCCTCTGCGATGACATCCACAAAGATATCTTAGGACAAAACTTTGGTTTGCATCTATTCCACATTCTTAACAAAGCATGTCTCATGTGGTGAATATTAAAATATGCATTCACTTTGGCTTTATTATACCACAAATAACCATAACATCTAACACTCTGTTCATACCTTCTAAATCCAACAGTCTTCTGTTTCTTAACATAATCCAGTCCTTCAGCCAAACCAAAGCACATACAGAAAAATATAATTTCCAATATGGTAATCCCAGTCCCCCTCTTTGTTTAGTAT
The DNA here is from genome assembly GCA_948474755.1 of Ctenosaura bakeri. Lineage (NCBI taxonomy): Eukaryota > Metazoa > Chordata > Lepidosauria > Squamata > Iguanidae > Ctenosaura > Ctenosaura bakeri. Next base: position 133,375 of record CAOLHI010000686.1, read on the forward strand.
CTTGTAAAATGTTATATTTGACTCTAGGTTTCTTCACTTGCCATATAAATTTTGATTAGTCACCATGCATTGCTTAAATATGACATTGTTGGTCAAAATCATATTGTCTTCAATGAAAACAACATTTTCAGTAAAACATTCATTTTCATCACAGATATTTGCCCCAACAATGATAGTTTAAATTTCACTCATCTTTGCAAATCCAGCTTAAAATCATTCCATGTCTTAATGTAATAATTTTTTTCAATAACATATAATTCAAGTTTGTCATAGTAGTACCTAAGTGTGATACTTTTTTCTCTATATTAAATACCAACTTCTTCTTCTTTAACATCATCATGTCTGTTTGTTTATTTTTAATCCAGTTATCTCTTCAACTTCTTTTAGTGTCTCCAAAAACACTTCTATACAGTCAATAGGGGTTTCTAAAATAATCGCTAGATCATCTGCAAGTATTCTTGTATGCTTCTGTTTTTATTCTTATACCCGTAATTTTTCCATCATGTCTTATCGTCCTATTCAGAACTTCAAGAACTAAGGACATTTCTGCACTACACTGTCATAGTGCTATTATTCCACTTTGAACATCCTGTGGAATTCTGGGGTCTATAGTTTACTGAGGCCAAAGAGCTCTCTGCCTGAGAATTCTAAATGCCCCTCCCAAAATTGCAAATCTGCCTGGCCGCAGAACAAGTAAAAGGATACCTCCCTGTCCTTTCTGGGCAAAAAGCTGCAAAGTTTGGAAGAAGCTACTAAGAAAGCCTTCTCTTGAGTGCTAGGCTGACATGCCTCCAAGGATGACAGGAATGGATCAAGAAAAATATTTCACTTGAAGATGTTAAAATCCAAGCAGATATCAGAACAGTGAATCCAATACAGAGAGCTTGGTTCCAAGTCAGGGCTTGATACGTCCCAGGTACAGAATCAGAAACAAGTACAGAACCAGAATCTTTTGGCCCAGCCCTCTGTGGGCAGGATGACATGAGGGGTTAGGGTAATGGACCTGATGTTAGCTAGACCCCAGATGAATCACCAGATGAAACTTTTTCACCTGGCACCTCAGATAAAGTCTCAGCTTGGATCCTCCTCTTCCTTCCTCTTGCAGGCAAGGAAGAAGAGGAGCAAAGCACACATGGATGCTTTCACATGGCCCTTGAAGGTGCTAGATGAGCCCCAGGCCAATTAGGGATGAGCCAGTCTATCCAAGAATGTGGATGGTTTGTTTCTTCTCTCTATACAAAGAAAGAGGATAAGAAATGCAGCCTGGAAAGAAATTGTTGACATCATGTGTGTTTGTGCTGGTGTATGTTAGTGTTTGTATAGACCAATGCACTGGATGGGCCACATATCAACAACAGAATGATTTAACCAATTCCAACTCACACTGACATGTCCCTGCTCCCTATGTGATTTTCTAATTAACTTTACCATTCATGCTTAAAAAGAACGTTCTTCCCTCTGAAGCATACCAGTCAACATTTCACAGATGAAAACCTGGACACATGTGTGCTCAAGATGGCAAAAGTTATTGTGAAAGAACAGACAAGCTAGGAGAGGCTGCAGCAGTTTGCTATGGCCAGAACATAGAAGGAAGGCAAGATTCTGCCCTCTCCTCTCCTCTCCCTACCCCAAGTCAGGCCATTTCCACGCTGGACTGTTCTAGCACTATAATTCCACTTTCAACCTCCTATGGAATCCTAGGGTTTGCAGTTTCAGGAGAGGCTGTCTGGCCCCTCCCAAAACTGCAAACTCCAGGACTCCATAGGAGGTTGAAAGTGGAATCATAGCGCTAGAACAGCCCAGCACAGAAATGGCCCCAATTGAGTACAAACTGCTGTTGCGCTTTGAACTCACTTTGCAACAATTGAAATAAGCTGAAGACAAAGGGATAAAATGGAAGGAAGAGAGAAAAACTGGGACATTTTGCAAGTAGCTCAAAAAGTGGGACATCAAAGAATTAATCAGAATTCTCCCTGTCAAATCAAGACAGTTAAATTTTATGCTGAAGTACAGTAAGAACCAAGTATTTTAAAAAACTGATATGTTCAGAACAGAATAAAGGGCTCAGATCCTTTCCTGCCTCCAAAATGTTTACTTCAATTGGCATAATAATTCCCTCTTCCTCTGGAATCTCTCAGCATCCTTCTAAACTAAATATGCTCATTACCATTATATCTCCTACCTCTTAGGTTTAGGAAAATGCAGAACTATTTTGAGCACACTTACTGAAAGACATTATGGGCGCCATGGTCTAAAATATGAAAAGAAATTGTTTTACATAAAACCTGAGATGATGTAACTTACTGCCATCATTTCACAGATGAAAACTGGCACACATGTGGCCAAGTAACATCACAGTGTGGTCAAAATGGCAAATATTACTAATGAGGAGGAATGCAAAAGCAGAACAGGCTGCAGCTTTTTGCTTTTGTTTGCATCTATGGGGAATGGCAAGAGTCTGCCTCCTCCTCTCTTCTCTCCCCTACTCCTCTGAGTTAATTAGGGACAAAGTACTTTTGCACTTTGGACTCAGTTTGTAGCAATTGAAGTAAGCTGGGGAGGAAGGGGGAAAGTGGGATAGGGAGAGAGGAGCCGGGACATTTTAAAACTCACTGAAAGAATAGGATGACTGAGGATTAATTGGGACTGTCCCTGCTGAATTGAGACAGTTGAGTGTTATAATGTTACTCTATTGCTAGCGTAAAATGTGTACTAGGCCTTCCTTCTGCTGTAAGATAACCAAACCATGTCCCAAAAGACAAATGGAGAAATCATCTGATAAAGTTTAATCCCAGCAAAGGACTATGGGCAAAACAACAACAGACAGTTTCCATTGAAACTGTTGGAGTTCACTTGTGAAATGTTAAACTTATATGAATAACCAATTTCACACTTTTTTAAATGTCAGAATTGAAACAGACCGTCTGCAAAACAAGTTGTTTTATACTGCACTAGTTTTAGATCAATCTCAGGTGTTTTCTCAGTGAGCGCTGCAGAACTACTGCCTGACATCAATTTATCATTAACATGTAGTTCATCCACCCCAGGCTTAACATAGAACCACATCTGCAGCCCTACAGCAGTCTTATCTATAAGTTCCACTTAAAACCCTAGCAGCTACATTTAGTATACAGTAAAGTTCCCAGGCTATCTTAAAGGCATCATTATATGCTGACATGGATATATCTCTAGTGTCCAACCTTGTGTCTTATACTATGTACTATGTGCTGAACCCCACTATCTTCAGTTTTACAGAGTCTGCTGTACAGACCTTGGCTGCTCTCAGCTACATGATTCCAAGCCTAGAATAGTTCCTTGACAGGTGGCTTTGTCAATGGTAATATATCAAAATTTACTATCATACAGTGTAGACAACCCCTGACTCATGCTTTTCTGATCAGCTCCCGTTTCTTTGATTCACTTCAAGCAGCTGGATGCCTGCCACACTATCACTAATAAGAAGCCACCCACATTTAGAGCAGCCCATGCTTCAGAATCAATCTCGGTAGCATGAAGTGCTTTGTGGCACAGTATTTCTGGGGGTTTTCTTCACACACGCAAAAAGAAACTTCCAGTTTTGCGAACAGAGGCCTCCACTTCGTTCTGCTCTATAAAAGAAGAAAGTTGCAGTAAACAGACATATGCCTCTCAGCCATATACACACCAGAAAAGAAAGAGAAGGGTAACGTGAAAGCTGTGTGGTATAGAATATTGGAATAGATTTGGCATGACTTAGGATCCTTTCACACTACACAGTGATAGCACTATGATTCTACTTTGACTGCTATGGTTACATCTAATGGAATCCTGGGATTTGCAGTTTAGGTTGTAGCATTAGAATTTTCAACCAGTGAGCTCTAGTGCCTTTTCAGACTAGAACCCTCACCCCAGATTCCATAGGAGTCAGCCATGGCAGTTAAAATGGAATCAAAGTGGTCTAACTGTGTAGTGTGAAAGGGCCCCTAGATTCAAATCCTTGTTTGGCCAGGAGAGTCATCAGGTGACCTTGAGTTACCTGATGTCACCTGATGACTATCTTTCAGCCTAACCTATCTCACAGAGCTGTTGTGACTAAAGACAGGGAAAGAGTGCTATCTATTATGCTTTCAAGACATGGGAGAAAGGGGTCAGATATAAATGGAGCAAAAATATTGTTGGATGAAGACATCTTAGCACTATTGTCTAAAATGCATCATACAACTATTTCCTTTTAGCAGATTTATTTTTATCATTATGAGAAGAAAAATGCAGAAGAAAATGATGGAAAAATACATACTAGGAGGTGATTTCAAATGGGAGATGCCATCATCTGGATTTCTCTAAAATCCAGTATACAAGTCAGCATGATTGCATAGTGAAGCACTTGTCTGGCAGCATCGTCAGTCAGGCAAAGACTGTGGTCCGCTGTTTAGATGGCTGAGGGGTCTAAAGCCTATGGTCTCATCATAGTAGGACTTTGTGACAAAGGGCCTGGCCACTCCTTAGCAAGATCAGAAAGAGGGTTCCCAAATAAATCACAAGCATGAAGTATAAAGTGCAACAGTGTTATAAAGTATAAACTGCAACAGTGCCCAACCAAGGTTATATTTGTGATGTATATATTTGACAAGCATACTTGACTGCTTTGGGGAGATGATGGAGGGGTAAATGCATTTGGAACTGTAGTTATATGGTGACTCAACAGTGGATGCAAGATTTTATATCCATGCTGGATTTTTCTGCAGTGACATTAGCCACAACCACTGTCACGTAGACACTGTATTCCCCTGGGCTTATTGAATTCATACAACAGAGAACTGGACCTCTTAGATCATCTCCTGAGGCTGCTTAGTTGGCTTCAGATCCTGGGCCACCAAGGACTCTAGTCTGGAAGGCAGGAGGGAGGAGTCCTCACAGACACAAAGTTTTAATTAGTGTGGGCCAGGCTGCTGCCACTGGCATGTCTTGCCAATAGGGCTGACAGCAAACCAGGAAACAATTGTCCTGGCTGTATTCTTTTGCCTTCAGGCCAGTTGCCAGGAAAACAAAGGATGTTTTTCCTCCCATTGCCTAAACCATTTTAAAAAGCTGCACAGCCAGATAAATGTGTGTGCATATGTTTGTGAGTGTGATAGACCATGCCAATAGATGTATGGCGGCGGCGGGGGGGGCAATTAAAACATATACATTATTGACGTCTTTTACATAAGCATTAAATATGAGGGCTTGACCTGGATTCTGGATAAAACCACTGGCTCCACCTCAACACTGAATCTAACCCCAACTTTTTTGAGTATCTGGTGAGCTATCAGAAGAATATGAACTAATTTCAAGAGATGGCAACTCCTCGAAGATAAACCAGAAACAGACTATATTGAGGAAAATGATCAGGAGGGAAATCTCCTTCTGCTCCTTCCCCACTCTCCATTTCTGATTCCACCTGGTTTTGATTTTAAATCCTAAGTAACTTGCCTCCAGGGAACCAGATGGGAGGGGAAATTAAACTGGGCTGAATTTGGGAGAAGACTCACATCAGCAAAATCTACTAAAGGCAGGGCTTGGAAAATTATTTCCAGTTCTAGAGATTCTGGAAGCTATAGTCAAAAATATCAACACTAAGCCCTGAAGGGACCAGCAGCCAGTGGGTCTTGGGACAAATCTGATCCCCAAGGACATATACCGGTATGTCAAACACTAGGCCTGCAGGCTGAATCCGGCCCACTGGGCCATTTCATGTCACCCTTGCACCACTCCTGCAGCTGCAGCACTCCCCCCCCACCTGATGAGCCTGGGGGCAGAAAGAGGCACAGAGAAGGTCTGGGGAGCAGAAAGTGTCACATTTTGGATATACTGGCCAATTCTATGTCACTTTACAAAGGTATAGGGACCATAAACTATGATGAAATAGTCCCAAAATGTCCAAGAAAAGAAAAATTGATACAGAGGGAAAGCAATTTGAAAACCAGTAATAATCAAATGCAAAGGCAATTTAATGTGATAAAAGAGTAGATACATTTATATAGTCTTACAGATACAGCCATCCCTATGAGGGCAACCATAATGCTGATGCAACCCAAGATGAAATTGAGTATGACACCCCTGCCCAAGGAAGAACCCCTTTTGAGTTGCTGACTAGAGGCTGAAGTGAGCAGATAATGGCTATTGCAGAATATGAAGGGACAATGGGAAGTTGTATCCTTTCTCACTTCCAGCAAAAACACATGACAAGAGGAACAGTAACTTAGGCCCTTTTCTCATGGCATGGCAATCATGCGATTGTGAGGAGCCATCCACATAATGTCATCACAATCGCGCGACGCTGCCAGGGCCAGCAGGCGCCAATCGTGCACTATTTCTTTTTTGACTTGTAGCTGAAAATGGTGCGCCATTGCGCATCACTCCAGGGCCCCATGTTACTACGGTTATGATATGTCTGGTGAGAACACTAGATATCCTTTTGATATCAAACTTATTTGGCCTTCACTTGACCTTTCTCTGCCACCCTACTCCACGTGTTTGCAGAGGTCCACCGGACAAGCACGTATTAGGCGCAGCCGTTAATGGTTGTACATTCCAAACCTCATTTAGGCAGGCAGCTTAAGCCTCTCCGATGCTTCAGGGAACACCTTCTTGCAAAGTGGCCTTGCTCAGCGTGACTCTATACAAAGACGCACGGCTGAGTGCCGAGCCATTCCTTTATGTTGAGCCATTAGCATACTAGCCATACTATTGTCATCCAGTGCTAAGCTCATCATGCAAAACCTGACCTTTTCCAATGTCTTTGTCCAGCTACAAATTTCCTTTGTTCTCACCGAGCATGGCATGGCCTGTAAGTAAAATCCACCCTATAAAAGGTTCCTTTTCCAAGTCCTCCTTGGACTCCTCGGATCGCACCTAAATTCCACCCAGCCTTACTGCCGCTGTGTTTGGCGAGCTGTCCCTTCAGTTTCCAATAACTGAGTCTGCCTCCCTTCTTGGACTACTTTGGACTTCCATCCCACCTTGCTGTCAGTTTGTCCAGTGAGCTCCCCTCAGCGAACCACACTGAGCTTTCCTCCCCTCGACCTCCTCTTCTCTCCAGGACTACGTGAACAGGTGTCATATTACCCATTCCCCCGAAACTCTCCATTTCCATTTCTCAGTTAGTTAGTGTATGTCGTGTCTTTTGTGTTGTTCGTTCCTAATAAAAATATTATTTGTTGCATTAGAACTTGTCTAACTGCTCTCTGACCTGACTCTGTAGAAACAGGGTAAAAGATCCCAGCTAAAGTTACCCTGCCTCTCGTTAGCTTGAGAGAGTCCTCAAGTCTAATTTCCCCCATCTTGTGTTTTTATTTGGTAATTTGGGCACCCCTCCCGGGACCCCCAACAAACAGGGTAACAAAGCAGCGGAGACGTGAGAGCTTCTTGCAAGAGGCTGCTTGCACGATCCCCATGCCCCAGCACCGAGAAAAGGTAAGTTACAGAAAGGGCTTTAGCCCCAGTGATTCACAAGAGCAGGAGCACTACAGGCTGCATGCTTCTCAACCAAAGAAAAATGAACCCTGCCTTAAGAGTACACACAAACCTGTGACATCAATCAGTGGTTTAGGGACCATCTGTTAGTTGCATCACTTCTACCCAGATACCACAAGCAAGTGAAATCCACCTTGAGCTCAGCTGGTTTGTAACCCACCACTTCATTTGAAACTCACACACTGGTCTCCCTCCTTTGCCACTTCACTCATCTTGTGTGTCTTGCCTTTTTAGTTTGTAAGCCTGAGGGCATGGCCTGTCTCTCATTTTTAAATTCATATCAAATTCTTGGAGAGATAATATTTGTCTGAAAACCAATGCATTAATAAGCAGCAGGAATTGCTAGTGGGCCTTCCCTGATTGTCTTGCCTGTGAGGTGAACAGGCTGGAAGGTAGAATACTCCATGCAAAGATTTGTTTTGAACAAAAGAGGTGCCAGGGCTCAGGGTCTTGGGATTTTTAACATTTTCTCTGGAAACCTTGTTTCTCAGTCTCTCAGTTGTGAGGAGGGAAACTCATCTTGCATCTGCTTAGATGTAGTATTCCTTTGGTGGGCAAAAACTGGATAGGCTGTTGATGAAAGAGACCCACTAACAGTTTTGTGCCAAGGGGCTTACTTGATCTTGAGTCTGATTTGTTAATTCCTTATTTAAGAGATGTGAACATAACTTCAAGAAGGAAATTAGTTTACCATAAGTTAAGATACTTTAGGAGCTTCACCAGTATTGCTCATTTCAAAACACAGCAAGCCTCTTTTCTAAATATCTTTTAAGATGCTTTAGAATGTTACTGGTATAGCTATATATATCCCGAAACCACCAGATGAGTCTCTAGGGAAGGGATGGATAAAGTGCAGCCTGTGGCTGCTTGCAGCACCCAGGGCCATTTTTGTAGGTCCCCAGGGGTTTTTTTTGCTTCACAGTGTCCTCAAAAACCCTCTGGGGTGTGGAAGGCATTTCCACAATATTTGGCAACCCCTGTGCCCCTCATGGGGCAAACAAAATTCTTACAAAATTTTGGCTTTTTTTTTTTTTGCCCCAAAATGTCCTCTACCTTTTGGATCTACCTCAAGAGGTAATTTTTCTCAAACAAGAAGTAACTTCCTATTCATTTTCTGTTGTTAAAAAAAGGTCTCTTTTGGACTTAGAATGGCCCAGAAAGGCTGAAAAACAGAGTAAAAATGCCCCCTACAGAACATTTGGGGCAAAAGCTTTTTTTTTTTAAGATGCAACAGGGCAGATGGCCATCCAAGTTCTTTTGGGGCTAATGTGGCCCTCCATCCTTCCACAGTTGCCCACCCTTGTTCTAGGGTATGCCTAAAAAGATAAAAATATTTTTTGACTCACAGAGGCTCTTATTTTCTGATAGTGATGCTGATGATTCAAGCCATGTTTGGTAGCTTTGGACACATGTGTAAGACCCCATAGCTAATATTCCAAGCCACATCCTTAAGCAGGGAACTACACACTTCCCACCATGCAGGACATAACACATTCATAGAAGGCGTGATCATCAAAGATATATGAAAATGGAATTAATTAGCTTTCTTCCTTCTTCAAAGAATGCCATCGATGTCAGCGCCACATATGTCAGTCACAACAGTATCTGAGAGATGCAATTATGGATCTTTAAACATCTTGTATCCGTATCCGAAGTCAGAAGGGACCCCTAAATGGGCCCTTGCCTCATTCTCAGATGTTGCAAAGGCTGGAAACATCAAAATATGTGTGTGTGTTTCTGCATTTGTGGGAAGGGGGCCAAGGTATGGTGGGGAGAACAGACACCCAGGGTCCAAATCAGGTCAGGGAAAGGATAGAGAAAGTAATGGGACAGCATGGTGGCCCTATACTTCCACTCTCTTTCCCATTTTGTTCCTTGGGTGTGTGTGGTGGGTATTGGGAGAGGGTTTATTGTGCTAAGAAATCAGGCTGTGAGCCATCCTTAGCTGGCCAGGCAGTGGCTGGTGAAGTAGGAGGACTAGAGATTGGCTTTATAGGGCTGTGTGGTGTGATCAGAGCCACCAAGAGGGAAGGTTCCCTCAGAAAAGAAGCTCTTGAGATGGGGGGGGGAGTTGGAGAAACTCTCAAATAATCAAATCCTTAAAATTCAAACCCACAAATGTGGGGGGGGCACTGTATAGGACTGTGCCTATTGTGCCCATCCTTTTCTTTCTACTCTGTTTTAGTGTTTGCTCTGCACTAATTTCAAACATATATCACATCTGTGTGCCAGATATCCTTAACTATTGAGGTGCCTCTATTTTTTTTTCTTTGAACTCTAGGTAAGGGATTACATAGATATGGCTTTCACAGTGGCTGCTGTCAGGCTTTTCCTGACAAGGGAGGCTAGTGTTCTCATCCACTCAATCCCATTTTCTTTCTACTGGCTGCTCAAGACTTTTTTTTTCCTGACAGGCTTTGACACCTAAGCTGGGCTGCTGTCGACAGGGGTTCTGTTTGGTTAGATACTTTTGAGTCAATTCCCCAAACTGGAAGGAACAATAGGCAGGTAATACTGGAGGAGGGGGCATCAATAATTTGCCAGGCCTCTTTACTTTCTGTCTTCACAAAAAGAGAAATTAGTCAGTAGGTCTTAATAAATAACTTCTGTCTTGAGGTCATGTATGCCGTGAGGTCTTTCTGTTAAAATGCTCTTATTTCACTTTCAACATCCTGTGGAATTCTGGGGTTTGGAGTTTACTGAGGCCAAAGGCTCTCTGGTTGAGAAGTCTAAATGCCCCTCCCTAAACTACAAACCCCAGGATTCCATAGGATGTTGAAAGTGGGATAAGAGCACTATAACAGTGCAGTATGGCAAGGCTCCCAGGTATGTAATTGCCAAATTACATACGTAGACTGAAATGACAGAACATTCTGAAATAGGTAGTACTCATTGCATTATGCACTGGGTAATAGCCTCAGAGTCATTAAGGACTGATAAGGCCACAAGCTATCATACATACACACACACACACACACACACACACACATATAATTTATGGTCTCTTATAAATCACATCTTTTAACGCTAAATGGCCAAATTGCTCACTTCATGAGTTTTGGACAGCTGCTAGCAGGGTCAGCCCCAACAATTAGGAAAAGTGATGTAACTGCCATAGGTGGCAGATGTTCTGGCAAACCAATGGCAACCCACCAGCCATTTGTCCCAAGTCCCTGGCCAGTTCCCTCTCTTGAAACACAGAGCTATATGTGCCTCAGAGCTTGTCTTGCACCCCCAAAACTAGCCTCATATATGTTCGAGGGCTCTGTCAGTCATTGTTGAAGTAAGGTTCAACTGTGAGTCCAGTTGTCTTCTGTACATAGATATGTGGGGCATATTTTCTTGTCCTTCATTGCAAAGAACCCTGGGCAAATCTATGCACAAAATACTTCTGTGAGAACTTATGTTCCTGCTTGAATCCGGTCATGAGATAAATTAGTCAAAGTCCCATTTTAGTCACAAATTTCACTGATATATATTCACATGAAGGAGAAACTAAGGCTCAGAAACTATACCAATACTCCACTAAAGAAGGTTGAGGAAGCATATATCTGAATGCTTGTCCATGCAGAAGAGACTTACCATCTCTCTTGGTTTAACCCAGGGATGGGCAACTATGACAGGTCTGAGGGCTAATTTTCTTGTCCTGGATCACCAGAGGGATACACTAACTGCTAAAATGCAAAAACCAAACCAAAGCAAATACTATGGTAATCAGAAAATGAAATCAGAATGGATCATTCCCAGTTTTGAAAAAAAAGAAAGTATACTTTGATCTTAAACAGAGTAGGGGAAGTGCTGTAACCTTAAAACCTGAATTGCAGCTCCTGGAATCATCCAGGATAAGTATATCCTTCTCACTTTTAATGACCAGAAGAAGGGAAATCCAAGAAGTCTGTAGATCTGAAGAGCCACTAAAGCAGCTTTGGGACTCCATGTGTCCCAGGGTCAAAGTTGGCCCTCCCTGATTTAAAAATATTAGCAATCTTGGGGTGTAGCCAATGTGGTACAGTGTTCCGAGTGCTGGAATAGGACTTTGAGAGACAAGGGATGGAATCTCTGCCCAACCACAGAAAAGCTACTGGGTGACCTTGGGCATGTAACACTCTCTCAGGCCCTTTTTGCATGGCATTTTCGATGCAAAAGGGCCCCTTGAACATAGCGCACATGTGAGGAGTGGTCCACACGACGCACTCACATTTGCACGATGCTCCAGGGCCCGGCAGGGACTGCTCACACATTTTTTCATTTTTGGCTTGAAGCCGAAAATGCTGCACAGTTGCGCATTGCTCCGGGGCCCCGCGTGCACTTACCTTGCGTGTGGAGCCTTGGGAGCCGAGCCGGTCGCACCTCCTGTCCAGTGCAGGGCTCTTGTGCAAGCAGGAAGCTTGTGCGGAGCTGAAGAAGCAGGGAAGTGAGAGCCTCTCTCTGGAGGCTGCTCGCATGAGCACCGCACCCCAGTGCCGAAAATAGGTGAATTGTGGAAAGGGCCTCAGTCTCAGGGAAGGCAAAGGCAAACCCTCTCTGAACAAATCTTTCCAAGAAAACCCAATGATAGGCTCTCTTCGCACCTTACCTAGTGGCGCTGGTGTCACACGAGGATCACATTAAAAGCCTCCTCCAGGAGGGAATCGCGTCCCCTGCACTTCCCTCTGCACTAGCTCCATACTGGGCAGAAGGAAGCACGATAACTCCATCCCTTCCTTCCTCAGCACAGCTGGGTACTTTCCCAGGCTGCACTGGGAAAGGAAGTGTGGCCATCGCACTTCCTGAGGTTCTGCATGCCAGGTAAGTGCATGCATCATATAATCATGCATCATTTTTTGGAAAAACCCAAAAATTATATAATGTGTGATTGCTGCGGGATCACTACGGGAGTGACGCACGATCCCAAGAATGTCATGCGGAACCATCCTCATGATTCCACGTCATTCCTGTGACTATTTCGTGTTTGAAGTCATGTGTGAAAAGGGCCATAGATTTGCCTAAGAGTCACCATAAGTTAGAAAAGACTTGAAGGTACACATCAACAAAGCTGTTTTGGGATAAGTACTGTACTGGGCACTGCTGCAGTGGTCTCTGCTCTCTAAGAGATCAAGTGTTGGATTTAATTTACTGTTCATCTTGTGGTGAAGAATCACTGAAGAACGATAATACTACTTGAGGTTTTACTGCATGCCACTTGGATTACAGGAGATTAGCTCAACAGACAGTAACCACAGTGTGCTAATGAGCAAAAGGAGGTCAAAACCTTTACTAGTAAACCAAACCACTACCCTACTGTGACTTCTTTTCACCATTAGAAAGTATTTCTTGTATTCCTTGCAATTCCTGCAATACGCACCCAATGTTACAGAAGAAAATGTCATTCACCAAATGAATTTTGTGTTTTTCAAATTTTACAGCTCATTCAAAGTGCATTAAACTAGAGTGAGATGATGCCTCCCAAGAGTGGGAGATGGTACAAGTCCCTGCCACTTCTTCATGACACACTCATTGAAAGTTCCTTCTACTTGCTTCACATTGAGGTCGCTCCTCTTAGGCCCTTTCCGCACAAGGCTGATACAACACAGTAGAGTCATATTGTTGCTTTTACATCTGCACGTTAAACTGGTTTGACATCATTCTGTCCTCCGTGATTCCGCACAAGTTGAGGTCTTAGTGCAGTTGACATCGATGTTAAACTGATGTATTGTAAAAATGGAAAAACTCTGATGTAAACAACCCAACCCGTTTCTGCTGCGTTTTTTCCTACGTGCAGAAACGTTACCTTGATTCACACACTTGCACTAAAACGTAGCAACGATTTCTACAACTTTTAAAAAAATTGACCAATCAGCGGAGGCAGGGTGGAGCGAGGGAGAGGAATAGGGGTTCCACGAGAATTGATGATGCGGAGGCTACAAACGATTTTCTCTGCTTTACTTCAGTAGAAATGGAGGGTGTGCAAGATAGGAATCGGGGTAAGTTGGAGTAAAAGACACTGCTCATGACACATGGTGAAACGCTCCTCCACTCTGGTGCGGAAATGGCCTTAGTCATGACAGCCAACTTTAACCTCTGTTATTCAGAGACAGTTTGTATCTAAGGCCATTTCCATACTACACTGTTATAGCATTATTAATAAGGAAGGAGACAAAAACTAGGAGAGGCTGTGGCACTTTGCTTTTGCCCAAGCTTACTGGAAAGGACAAGGGCCTTTCTGCACTATACTGTTATAGTTCTATTATTCCATTTCCAACATCCTACAGAATCTTGGGGTTTGCAGTTTAGGGAGGGGCATTTAGAATTCTCAGCCAGAGAGCTCTTTGGCCTCAGTAAACTACAAACCCCAGAATTCCACAGGATGTTGAAAGTAGAATAATAGCACTCTAACACTATAGTGAGGAAATGGCCTGAGTCTAACTTTGGGCTAAAATATCAGGAAAACTGTGGTGTTAATATATGAACTTCCTGTAAAGTCTCTGGCTCACCATCACTGGAAACAGAATGCTGGATTGGAAACAGAGGAGTGGCTTGCAAGATCATAAACTGAATACAAGGAAGAGAGGTGTGTGGGGAGGGAGGCTTAGGCCCTTTTTGCATGCCTTTTCTCATGCAAAAGGGCCCCCAGAGCATCGCGTGATTGCGAGGACCAGTCCACATGATGTCCTTGTAATTGTGCGACACTACCGGGGCCAGCAGGTACTGATTGCGCAATATATTATTTTTGGCTTTTTGCCGAAAATGATGCGCAATCATACGTCGCTCCGGGGGCCCACACGCACTTACCATCCATGCGGAGCCTCCAGAGATGCGCCCCTCGCACTTCCTCCCCCAGCACAGCCTGGGACAGTACCCAGCTGTGCTGTGGAAGGAAGAGGCAGAGCCCTCACCCTGCCTGCCAGCCAGCAGGCAGCTGCTATGGCACAGGAGCAGAGGGGACATGAGTGCCTCTCGGAAGAGGCTGCTCACGTGATCCCTGCATGCCCATGCCGGAAGCAGGTAAGCTGCAGAAAGGGCCTTATAGAAGAAACTGCAAGCACAAATGGGTGCAATATGTGTCTTTCCCAGAAGTGAAAACCCTAATCCAGTAGCTGTGTGTTTGAATAGTTAGTGCACTTCATTAGTCTTTAATTAAGAGGTGGGAAGGAGAAGAGAGTGGCTAAATACAATCCCATCCAAATTACCTGTCTCTTAACAAGTGACAGACATGATCAACCATGTACTGTTGGTGGAGGCAGAACTGGCACTTAACTTATATGTACACATATCCGAATGCTCTGTCCCAGAACCAGAGCTTAATAAGCAAGATAAGCTTTGCTGGTGGGGAGGTTCTTGGTTTGTGACACTATTCCTACTGTTCCCTTAAATGAAGTTTCTGCTTTGGGACTGAGGCTTCTTCCAGCTCCATGGTTTGAGAGGATAATTGTGCAGAAACTCTCCAGGCAGCTTTCCCCAATATTGGTAGGGAAATGAAAGTGATAGATTTCTTTAGAGACTAGGGGCCTTTCCACAGCACACTGTTATAGTGATATTATTCCACTTTCAACATCCCGTGGGATTCTGGGGTTTGTAATTTACTGAGGCCAGAGTTCTCTGACTGAGAATTCTAAATGTCTCTCCGTAAACTGCAAACCCCAGGCTTCAATAGGATGTTGAAAGTGGAGACTTCACCCTGCAATACTATGTCCAGTTCTGGGCACCATGATTCAAGAGAGATATTGACAAGCTGATTTGTGTCCAGAGGAGGTTGACCAAAACGGTAAAAGCCTGGAAACCCTGCTTTATGAGGAGTGGCTTAGGAAGCTGGGTATTTTTAGCCTGGAGGAGAAATGGTTAAGAGGAGACATAATAACCATGTTTAAATATTTGAAAAGGTGTTATAGAAGATGGAACAAGCTTGTTTTCTGCTGTTCCAGAGACTTGGGCCCTTTCCGCATCACAAGTCAACAGTGCATTCTTCCATTACAATCCCAGCATTTCCATTCTTGCAATGGTAGCAAGTTAGGAAAGCTCTCTTCTGCACCCTTCCGCCTTAAGCAGCACATTAAAGATTAGCAAGATTGCCACTGGTGTTCCTTCCACACTACACCATCCTTGGCCACACCCTTTCCCTGCCTTCACTCTGCCCCACAGCCCATATTGGTCTTTTTTTTTTCTTTTTCTGTAAGCTGTACTAGCCCAGTCATGTTGTAACCTCATGACATACTGGTACACTATTGCATTTGTGCGCTATAATGCTAACAAAAACTATTAATTTTTTTTTAAATAACTCAAAGGAGAAATTTAAAATAAACACAGAGAGGTGGTAGATTTCAAAATTGCCCTGCCATGGGAGTTGCTGAGGGAGAGACAAGTTGAGCAGGCCCACACCCTACCCACTCCTGGATCCACGACAGGAAGCACTATCAAGCACTATTACAGTACTGCACTGAGCCAGCTGATGGGATTGGAACACTAAAAGAGGCTCTTGATGGATTTTTTTTGGAAATAGTATAAGGCAATGTTCGGGACAGGATAGCAGCCAGATAGTGACAATGTTGTGCAGTAACACAACTCCTAGACCAGAAACAATCCCATGCTGTTGCAAGAAGGCAAAGTTATATGGAAATGGCCCAGGACAAAAAAACAACAGGATCAAACTATAGGAAAAGTGATTCCACCTAACCATAAGGAAGAACTTCCTTATGGTAAGAGCTGTTCAACAGTGGAGTACACTGCCTCAGTTATGATGGAATCTCCTTCTTTGGAGGTTTTTAAACAGAGGCTGGATGGCCATCGGTCAGGAGTGCTTTGATTGTTTATTTCTGTATGGCAAAAGATTGAACTCAATGGCTCCCATGATCTCTTCCAACTCTATTATTCCTTATGTTGTCTATTTTAAGATTAAAGTACACAATGAATTTATTACTTTTATTTAAAAGCAATTGCTTTAAATTCCTCAGTGCTGGCAAAATGTTTCTTAACACAGAAGGTCTCAGTTAAGATCATATGAAAAGCAGAAACAATGATTTCAGATTTCTTTTGTTTTACTTAGTTTGTTTGTGGCTATATAATGTAAGCCTCTAGTTTTATGGATTCAAACCAGACCCTGGAAAAGAATTGTTTTTCAAATTACTGGCCACAGTGGTTGGGGCATTCTGGGAGTTGGAGTCTGAAAACTAACTTTCCCAAGCTATGTAAAAATTTTGCATTGGTGGCTGGGTTTGCGGAACAAAACACTCAGGAACACTGTGATTTATTCCATGGAATGCAAAATCTGTTTTGTATGTTTATGTTTTATGGAGCAACTGCAGGAAATATGGAAAGATTATCCAAAATAACGGGCATCTTAATCACATCAAGTACTAATCTGCTTAGTATTTTTATATATTACCTCAGGTTTAGTAGCATTTCCAGGCAGATAATTTTTATTCAGATTACGTGAATGAAATTACACTTCAGGTGGCAAAATGTTCTAGCTTCTTCTATTCGGAATCAGCTGATTAAGCTTTCCTTTATCAGTAGTAGCAGGGCCCACGAGTTCTTATAGAAGACTTTATATTTCAGTCACCGTATGCACAAATGTTGGAATTTTCTTAGGCCCTTTTCGCACCTTACCATGTTCCGGTGTCATCGCAAGGAAATCACGTGAGAAGCCTCTTGCGAGAGGCACTCGCATCCTCTCCACTTCCCCTCCACACCATCTCTGTGCTGGCAGAAAGGAAGCGTGAGCGCTCTGTCCCTTCCTTCTGCAATGCAGCCGGGTACTTTCCCAGGCTGCACTGGGGAGGAAGCGCAATGGCCGCGTGTCCAGAGCCTCCACACACACGGTAAATGCAGGTGGAGCACGAGAGGGATGCCTGATTGCGCACCATTTTGGACTACGAGCCAAAAATTATATAATGCACGATCGCCACCTAATGGCCTCGGAAGCGTTGCGAGATTGCGAGGACGTCATGTGGAACGGTCCTCACAATTGCGCGATGCTCCTGAGGCCATTTCAGACAGGAGTGCAAAAAGGGTCTTAGACTTTAACCTGTATCTGTTCATTTTGTACTTATTTTCTAGCTAGTGTACCACGGCAATAAAGTTAGGTTTGTAATCTGATTAATCCTTGAGCCTCAGTTTTACCTCCCAGATATATTTGAAGTGATGCAGGTTTCCTAGGAAAGATAAAAAAGACAGCAGAAAATAAATTCCTCTTATGGTTTACAAAGACAAAAAAAGCAATATGTACTGTGGTTGGACTGCGTACATATCACAACACTGATGCAAGTCAGTAACTTCAAGTCTCGCTTGGGGGATAGTCTGCAATGAGATTTGACTGCAGCCATGTGCAGAAAAGGAGATACCTATTGACAGACATGTGGACCCAATTAATTACACATGCCTGGGAATATCACTTAAAATGTCACCAACAAGTTTAGGTGCGCATTTCTTTCTTTCTTTCTTTTTTAACAAGATAACACTTATAGCTGATATCCTGTGTGATGAACCCTGGGGGCAGGGTGTAGCAATAGAGCTGCCCTAGCAACCAAGAGGATTTAAATTGATTGGTTGTTGACTATGGAACCCAGGCTAGCCAGAGGGAGCGGCTAGGTGGGGAAAGTGGGCCTAACAGAAAAATGTCTGAAAGAGAGTTGGGGGGGGGGAGAGAGAGAGAGAGAGAGAGATCTATCAGAGAGTTTGATGAGAGAGGGGAGGGAGAATGTGAAAGAGTGAAAAAGTTGAGGAAGTGTTTGCTACCAATGTTTCACTGCTTGCTAATCTTTAATGTGACAACTACCTTTTCCTTTGCCAGTTTGTTCAATAAAGATTTTATTATATTTCTGTAAAGAGTTTTATCCATACAGTGCTCCTTTGATCTGGATCAGTTACATCCAATACCACCAGTGACACATTCATTGGGATTAACAAAAACATGTTTTGCCCTATATCTACTAGAGTGCAGATTTAGAGAAAACAGTAGAGAGGGAGCCAGTGGGTAGCAAAAATGTAGAAGAGTGCTGCTTCTCTAGGAAGGGAGAATTCAAAGCAGGCTTGATTGTCACGGCCCTGACTTGGCCCAGATCTCCACATTTTGACATTCTGTTTATTAATTACAGTGGTGTGTGACTCATACCATCCCAATTCACTTTTGTAGTCATTATGCAATAGTTCTCCCCAGACTACATTTTAAGCAGTTCGTCTCCTACCCAATATGGCCATTTCCATGTTGCCAAAGAGTGAGGGATGAGCAAGGACATGATCAGGTACAAGAAAAAAGCTGGACATGTCTCTGCTCATCCCTCTGATCTCTGGCAACACAGAAATGGCCATGGCCCTTTTTGCATTTTTTTTCTAGAGCGAGCACCCCTTGAGCGCCGCGCAAATGGGAGTGTCGCTCCGTACGACGCACTCCCACTTGTGCGGAGCTCACAAGGCTGAAGCGGGACGTGGGCACATTTTTTGATTTTCGGCTTTAAGCCGAAAATGCCCCACGCTCACGCAATGCTCGCGGCGCCCTCGTGCACTTACCTGCATGCAGTGCGTTGGTGAGCTGGGCGGGTCATGCTTCCTCCCCCAGCGCAGCCTACAACTCCCATACTGCACTGCGGAAGGAAGGAGCAGGACGCTAGCACATTGGTTGTGCAAACAGGAAGCGACCTGCGGTAGGAAGGAGGATGGAAGCGGCAGTGTTTTGCACAAGGCTTCTCGCGAGACGTCCTCCCCTGTCACGCAAACAGGTAACATGTGAAAAGGGCCCATGTCGAGGGGGCTTCATACTTAAAAGATAGGGTTTTGTGGAGGCGGGATTGTAACTACATCTCCCACTGCAGCATCTCAGCCATCATTGCAAATAAGACTTTACTTGTATTTTATTCCTTTTTGCAATATCTAAAGCACAGCTAAGGCCCTTTTCACACAGCATTTGCCATGCGGAAGGGCCCCTCAAGCGTTGCGCGAATGTGAGGAGCGGTCCACACGATGCACTCACAATTGCGCGATGCTCCAGGGTCTGGCAGGCACTGCTCGTGCACTTTTTCATTTTCAGCTTTGAGCCGAAAATGGTGCATGATTGTACATTGCTCTGGGGCCCCGCGCACACTTGCAGTGTGTGCGGAGCTCCGGAGCCACAGCACTTGAACTTCCTGCCCCAGCGCAGCCTGGGAAAATCTCAGGCTGCACTGTGGAAGGAAGAGGCGGGGCTCTCATGCAAGTGGGCGGCAGCTGCGGAGCTGAAAGAACTGGGACACGAGAACCTCTCGCTGGAGGCTGCTTGTGTGATCCCCACACCCCAGTTCCGTGAAAAGGTGTGTTGTGGAAAGGGCCTAAGTTATATCACTCCTTTTATGGTACCCCTCTTATTGTTTTAAGTTATTTTTACAGTTATAGGACAACTTCACCACCTGGTGGCAGTTTGCAGTTCATGTCAGTAATTATAAGTATTAATTTCAGTTATATTTGCATAATGAGGAAGCTAAGAGTTAAAGAGTAACTTTGAAATTATAAGAGTTTCTTTAAGAGTTACTTAAGTTAAGAGTTAATTTAACATTGTAAGTATAATGGCAACAAACTAAAAGGGTTGTAATGGTAACTATAGTCACATCCACATCTATAGCCCTCCACATTTGCAGGTTTGGCTTTCACAGATTTAACTATATGTGAGTTTCTTCAACCCTTGATCCCCTACCTCAGGTGTTTTACTTCCAGGAGAAACATTCCCTCTTCATGGCTCTGATCAGGCCATACAACTCTTTAAAAATTCTCCTCTAGTCCTCTTCCTCCTCTACCAGCAAAGAATGGTTTGCAGCACCACAAACACTCTCTTGATGCCCCCTCTACATACACCCAAGGAAGGAGATGGGTGAGAGAGAGAGGGAAGTATAGGACCACTATGCCAAACCCCCATTCCTTCTCCTTTCCCTGACCTTGGCCATTTCTGCACTAGACTGTTCTAGCGCTATGATTCTGCTTTCAACATCCTATGGAATCCTGGGGTTTGCAGTTTAGGGAGGGGCCGGCTAGTCTAGTCTAGTGTGGAAATGGCTCTTGTTTGGACCCTAGGTGCCCATTCTCCCCACCATGCCTTGGCATCCTTTCCACAGACATATACATGCACATATTTTAATATATGTAGTTTTCCATTTTTGTAAAGGTTCCTGCACCCCTAATCCTAGTGAATGTGGAGGTTCAACTGTAATTACTTTTTTGCAAGGGGAGGGTAAAAATGAACTCTGAATATTCATGCAATCACATTATTGCCATGTATCGTAAGATTCTGAACTGATTTTAGCTTAACTTCCCTTCTCCCTTGGATGAGGGAGCACTGCCTCTTCATGGCTCGCTGCTTAGTGAAGGTTCGAGCTATTTATCTAGCAGCTATCCGGACTACTACAGACAGCCTTTCTTCCTCTTGTGAAAAGTTAATCATTTAATAATAACCCTGGCAGAGTTTGCCAGAGCTCCTCGTTTGCCAGGAGCTCTCTCCTCTTCAGCACTAGTTTTCCACCCTGCTGTGACACTTCAGACAAAGCAGCTGGCCTTTATTACTTGTTGAATCAAATGTTTGTAAGAAGTGGCACAGAAAATGTCTCATTTGCTTGCCTTTCTCTCTCTTTCTCTCTCCTCCTTCCTCTCAGACATGTCCCTCTTTCACTTTAATAGTACTTCTTATTTAAAACTGGCTTTAGATCACTATGATGAAAGGTCCTTTTAAGTGAAAATAAATATGAATGGGGAGTATAATGTATGCAATTCTCTCCCCCTTCCCCTGCCACAAGCTGTCCCTTTTTCATAGGAGCACATCAAAACAGAAAGAAGAAGTTTTGCTTCCAAGCCAATCTAAAACCAGGGGCCTAGAGAGGCACAATTGTGAAAGGGGGGATATTTGCCAGATGCGAGACAGACAAATGCTCCCATTGAACTTAAATGAAGCTTTAAGAAGATGATATTGACTTAAAATCTGTTTGTGATTTGGGCATGCACACAGGCCTTCTTCTCATCATATGTGCGATGTAATGTGTAGTCTTGTTCACATAATCAGATCTGTGGACAGACATTTGCAAGCATCCTGTGTATTAGGCCAGAGCCCTGTTGAGTTCAGCTTTCTGCAGTTATTGTGGCAAACAGAAGCTTACGGGGATCCTTACGGTGATAGCATTTTCTCACTCTTGTTTCCCAGCAACTGGCATTCAGAAATATCCTGCCTTTAATCTTGGAAACAGTAACAGGGATCAGAAAAGTTACATTTTGGAAGATAGCTCCCAGAATTCTCCAGCCACTGTCCCTGCTGGCTGGAGGATTTTTAGAACTGCACTCCAAGAAGTAACTTTTCTACAAGAAACCAGTTATGGGAGTGAAATCGTGCTTCCAGATCCTGCCCTGAAATCCTATTTATGTATGTAGATGTTTAGCCTGCTTTTCAACATAGCACTGCCCTCACAAGGTAATTTTCAGGGTTCTAAAACATTAAATTTCAACTTCACCATTTAAAGTAGGGGTGTGGGAAGTGTAGGATGTGGACCACATGGGGCCAATATCTGTGGCCCCAGATCCCTTGGGAGATTTGGGACATTTTTCAGGACACTTTGCTGCCCTGACTCATTTTAGGACAGACCTTTTTTTCAACAAGAAACCCAGAAATCTCTGTCAAAAAAGGCCTTTCCTGGGCCTAAACAAGCTGGGGGGCAAAAATGTTGCAAATTGCCCCTAACATCCCCCAGAGACCATTTTGGCACC
Organism: Ctenosaura bakeri; assembly: GCA_948474755.1. Taxonomy (NCBI): domain Eukaryota; kingdom Metazoa; phylum Chordata; class Lepidosauria; order Squamata; family Iguanidae; genus Ctenosaura; species Ctenosaura bakeri. Next base: position 155,554 of record CAOLHI010000686.1, read on the forward strand.
AAAAAAAGAAAAAAGAAAAGAACAAGAACAAGAACAAGAAAAAGATGGGGTGTGGATAGTAGAGGGAGGTATACTCTCAGGTCATCTCGTGGCTAAGTGTGACCTCCCCAACAGCAAATAGTTGCCTATCCCTGATTCAAAATTTAAATTCTGATTCAGATTAATAGTGGCCAGTAGTAGCTTTTTAAAAACCCAACACAATTCAGTCTGTGAAAAAGATTAAGTTTGAAATAAATGTTAAAGAAAATTTCTTCAGAGTCAGTTTGCTTTGTTCTGTTTTAAAAACTAGCAGCCAGGGGGGCCTATTTTCTGGTCCCTGTCTCTAATTAATCATTGTCTCTATTTAAAGAGATCCTAGGACAGCTTCTTCACATATTATAAGTGTGTACATCTATTGCAATTCTTGCAGATAGGTAACACACTGCATATAAATGCATTTAGTATTAGTATTTGAATACTAAGTAGTATTTGAATACTAAGGCCCTTTTTGCACACAATTTCACATGTGAAAGGGCCTCTGGAGCATTGCGTGACTGCAAGGACGGTTTCACATGACATCCTCACAATTGCGCAACGCTGCCAGGGACAGTAGGCGGCGATCGCAGAATATATCATTTTCGGCTTCTTGCCAAAAATGATGCGCGATCGCATTGCTCCTGGGCAATGCTCCTGGGCAATGCACTTGTCTTGCATGTGGAGCCTCTGGAGATGCAGCACTCGCGCTTCCTCCCCCAGCGCAGCCTGGGAAAGTACTCGGCTGCACTGCGGAAGGAGGAGCCGGAGTCCTCATGCTTCCTTCCACCCAGCAGGGAGCTGCTGCGGAGAAGCAGCAGAGGGGACATGAGTGCCTCTCGCAAGAGGCTGCTTACGTGATCCCCGCACGCCCATGTCAGGACCAGGTTGTTACCCTGAAAATTGGGGGGGTATTTTGAGGACACCCAAACAGACTTCAAACTGAGGGAATTACCAGAGAAACTCGAAGCTTGCGAGAGGTCAGGGCAGGGGATCTTTAACCCTATGTCTACAGGGTCAGAACCATGCAAGAGTCAGAGGAACAGTCTAAAGTAACTTTATTATTAAAACTAACAGAGAAAGTCGCAACAATCCTACAATCACACAAGGGCTACAGAAATGAAGTTGGAAATAAGACACAGTTGGGAGAGAGGGCATACGGACCTTAGTCTAGGCATCCTGGAGAGGGAGAAGATCAGTGAAGGCTCTGTGTAAAGCACCAAGGGGAGGCTGGATCCTGGGGCTGGAAGGCTGACAGCAGTGGGGTTTCATGGAGGGTCAGAGACACGAGTCGCGTTTAGCTCTCAGCAGCGTCTGAGAGGCTTGAGTGGGACACCTCGGTAGCAGTGAAACGGGCCCTTGTCCAGTCTGGGAGGCTCTCCAAAGAGGCTCAAAAAATGAGGATTTTTATAGCCAATTTCTGTCCTCAGGCCAGGTATCGGCTAGCAAAGTGGCGTTAATGGGTGAGGATTGCGGAATATAATGTTAGGCAAATATCACAACCCCTCCTCAGTATTGTTTCTTACTGGGAAGTCCAGGGGATTGATAGGTTTATAATTACAAATTGATAGGTGTTGTTTGTTTGGCTACGCACAGTTCATCAACATAGCTTGGAGTGTGACAGTGTCCAGGAGCGAGTCTATTGTCTGCCTAGAAATACGTGACTCGAAACAATAGGTCAGTCTTTTAGCCTAAATGATGCTGTCTACGTTCCCATACAGCAGAGGGAGATGGTATAGTTGTTAAGGATTTCCCATTCAACACCAAGGTTGGTTTTTACTGCGACTGACCTTTGCTAGCCAATATCCAATATGGGGGAAGTCATGCCAATTTAGGGACCTCTCTTAGGGTTTGTGAGGCTGGAAAATGACCCCATGTGTTGCTGGGACGTATTTTCCAGCCTTTTATGCTTTTTAGCTATTAATTCATCTTCGCTGCCACCACCCGCTGAATTATGAATTATCTGGACACTTGGACAGTACAGCGGGACCCTGTCCAACTACGTACATCCCTAAGCTTAAGGATCTTCCTTTTCCCCCCAGTCTACCTAGCTTGGCGTGGGAAGGAGAGAAACAGGGTCTTTTACAGTAAGTATTTATTAAAGGTAGGCAAATAAACAAGGCAAATTACCACACATGGGAAGCTCCCTCTTCCCAGGCACGCTTAGTTACAAAAAGAACAGATATGAAAGCACAGATACATTCTTTAGATCAGCCAGCCTCCAAAATAACAGAAAAGTCCCTAACGCGAATAGATAACTTTAGTCTAATTACTCACAGTTGTTCCTAGGCTTAGATGTTCTAAAGGAAGGGCCAGGAGGCGAGGCCGATGGCCTCCAGCCTGCTACTGGCACAGAACCCCCCCTCCAGGAGGCTCCTTGGTTGTTATCCCTTTGTTATCTCTCAGCCACATGGCCTCCAAGAAGTTTTATAACTTCTCCTTGGAAGCATCTGGAAGCATCCTGAAGATGCTCCCTTCTTTCCTTTTTGATTGGTCAGTTCTCACCCTATGACCTGTGATGCTGACCACATGACCTATGATGTAATCTAATCCCCAACACCTTATTAACCCTTGGTTTACCTGAAGAGGGAAATGTCCCCCTTTAGCTAAGTCTAGATAATGGGAAGCCCCATTATCACAGGGTTACTCTGGGGTGCAAAAAGGTAAGCTGCAGAAAGGACCCAAGTCACAATTTAGCACACAGCAGTCTGGCTTTTTTTTTCTTTTCTTTTTTTCTGTCACTGAGGAGGTTCATTTTGAAGTGTCAAGTATGGTAACCCAATACAGAGCAATTTTGTTTCTCTAGTATATTTTTAAATGGAAAAAAGATATATCCTTTGACAGTGATTCTAAGTATGAGCACATCTACATTAAAGGAATGCACCACACTTTCATCTATTCAAGCATCAGAGATATTATTGTGTTATTTTCTTTTGTCTTATTCTGGTAAATTATGGAGCTATTTGGTGTTCAGATAGCCTGCTAAAGTGGGGTGCTGTGCTTCTATCACAGGGTCCTGTGTTTATTTTCCTTCCTCTAATGGGTCTCCAAGTAAAATGTTAACTGGAAAGGTTTCCTGGAAGAGATACTGTTACTGTTGTCCTGGGCCTGATGTCATCAATGATGCAGAGAATGAGGGCCACTCCACAATTAGGTAGAGTCAAGCAACCTCCTGAGGTGCCAAATGCTGAAAGAGCAGCAGTGGTAACCCCATAGCTTTTCTTCCTGAAAGCCAGGCCAGTTCTCTCTCTTGGGAGACACAGATCCATAGCCTGTCCTGCATCCCTTAATTCATCTAATGTCTTCAGGTAAAGTGTAGGATTTTATCCCACCACCAATATTAAAGTGAGTTTCAACTGCCAGTCTAGTCAACCTTTGTGCATCAAGTTAAGGATTTGTCCATTTTCTCAGGCAGGAGGTGATTGTCAGCACCAAGGTGTGACAGGCAGCCAAGAGCCGGCTAATAGGTCTTTACACAGATAAGGCAGACAGGCAATAAATCAAAGGGCTTTACTTCAGCAGTAAGTAGGTAAGGCAGCAGTAAATTAAAGAGACTTTTGCAGCTGGGATATCCCTGGCTGTTATGGCACAGCCAGGCAAAACAGCAAACAGAATCCACATACCACAGAGCTTGTTCCTCAGCCGGTCAGGCAGCATTCCAGGAAGCAAGGCAAGGGCCCCAGAAGCCCAGCAGGCACACCCAAAATGGATGGTTGTGAGCTGACAAAGACTCAAGGCTCAGTGAGTGCTTTTATTAAGCAGGCCCTCACCCAGGTGCTACCTCAGCTGGAGCTTGATTGCTTGATGTTTCCTATTTAAACGCTCTGACCTTCTGAGAGCACTCTTTTGCTCCCGAAGCTGCTGGTAAGTAGGCACCTGCTCTTGAATCTCTGGGTCTAAGGCAGCCCCTGGCTCCATTTCTGGGGCTACTGGGGCCAAGGGCTCTGTGTCCAGGGCAGCCTCTGGGGTGGGCTGTGCAGCAGGCTCCAGGGCAGCCTCTGGGGTGGACTCTGCTGGTGCAGCACGCTCCATGGCTTCGAAGTCCTCTGGTTCAGACTCAGAGCTTGAGTCCTGGAGTGCCAAGATCCTGACAGTGATTGGTCTGGCCCTGATAGGACATTTTAAAACTCCAGTTATAATAAAGTAAGTACACTTTATCTTAGCAAGGTAGGAGAACAAGGTACTGAACTATGTGATTCTGGACTAATGTGTGCATATACAGTGAGGCACAGAAGTGGTGACACTAGCTTTAATCATGGGTTATTTTAAGCTAATTAAAAAGAATTTGAATCCACTATGGCACAGTTCCAAACATGGTTAACTAAGGCTGAATCTACACAGACAATGAAGAAAGTCCCACTGAGTTCAGCAGTGCTTCATCCCAGGAAAACGGTTTCTAGTGCTTACTCTATGGCCATTTCCCCAGTAGAATGTTATAATGCTATTATTCCACTATCAAGATCCTATGGAATCCTGGGGTTTGCAGTTTAGGAAGGGGCCTTTGAGACCTTTCCATAAACTACAAACCCCAGGATTCCATAGAATGTTGAAAGTGAAATAATAGCACTATAACAGTCTAGTGCAGAAATGGCCCATGAGACACCACCACTACACCACTCAAAAGGACTCACTTCTGAGTAGACCTGTATAAGATTGGACCACATACCTTCAGTCCTATATCCACTTTCCTGGGAGTAAGCACTATTTTACTCAGTGGTGCTTCTAGGATATTTAGATAAGCATTTTCTACAAATACAGCCCTCCAAATCAATTGGTGGAACAGAGGCAAGTCCACTCTAAGAAGACATACACATTTATATGCAGGTTAACTAGAACTGAGCTGCATTTCGTATTCCCCCACCGTCATCTGGGTTATTCTCACATTTCACACCTTTTGCAAACTTTTCATGTTGATGACACACTTTTTTGACATGCATTATTTTGCGACACAGTAATTCAATTTTATTAGCCAACTGGAGGTACCCAGAGGTGTATCTAGGGTGGGGAAAGGCAGCCCCCTGATTGTGGCCAGCTGCCGTCACCATCACCAGGAAAGGCCCTTGGGAGAGCAGTGGCAGAGAGAAAGACACCCCCCTCTCACCCAGTCCTGGCTCCCTGCCATTGCTCTTGCTGGGGAAAGGCCCCAGTGAGAGTGACGGCAGCGGGCCAGGTTAGTTGAGGGAGGGTCTTTCTTAACTGGGGAGGCAACACATCAACACACTACAGGTGACACACTGTTTGGAAAGCCCTGCTGTAGAGAAACCTTCAGGGGAAGTTATAAGAAAAATGCTTTGGGGAAACATCTTTTTTCCTGTAGAAAATGGCTTTCAAGAAATGCTAATTGGTTTTAAACAGTCTTAATTTCTAAGACATACCCGCTACAGACTTGATTTCTAACACACACTTACACACACTTCTGAGTTTAATATCAACAGCCTCTACTTTTAAACATTTAGCATAAGTCATCTAGCAAGATGAGATAGGCTGTAGCCATACATTTTCTAATTCTAGTTGAGTTATTCCAGACTGGGAACGCTGACATAACAGAGGATAAAAATGTAGTTCTCAGGCAGTGTGGAGTAAAGTGTACCATGCAAATAGGATCTCACCATTGTAAAGGTACATGGAAATGATTATGCACTCAGTTAAAAATAGACATCTAGTGCTCTAAACATCCTCAACTAAAAAAAACAAAACCCTCATTTTTTTAATCACAAAACAATCATACAGGAAGGGCTGCAACAGTATAGCTCAGTCTTACAAGTATGTAGCTACATGGCTCTTTTTTCTTTCTTCCTTGGTTCACATTACCTCATTTATTTTTTGAATATTCCTTCTATTTCCTTAGCTCTGTGCATCTTATACGGGATCTAGTTTCATTGCCCAGTGATCTAGCTAAGGAATGGTCAGACCCTTGTTTCTGCCTCCTTCCTTGTGCTGCATGAGTACACCTTCCTGGACTCACTTACAGTACACAACACTTTGTCTGGCCAAGGTACTTAGGTTTTCTTCCATAAACCTGCCAGCATTTTTCTGCCATCATCATTAGTCACATCTTATCAAATTGTCCTAATCCTCACAGTAGGCCTCTTCTCATCAGGTCATTATTACCATGTCAAAAGAGAAACACCCTCATAAATGTAGAGTCAGATTGGGAAGATCAAAAGAGGCAGTGCTGTGTTCACCACATCTTGTAATGGCTTCACAGTAATCTCAGAAAGCGACTCCTGTTTCTGTTTTTGGAGAGCATTCTGTTTCTGCTTCTGTTTTTGGAGAGCATTTGTCTCTCAGATGGGAATGGATACCTGTGGTGAGAACCAAGATTCCACAAGCAGACTGCTGCTTGCACGACAAAAGTATTCCTTTGTTTTCTTCTCCCTTAAGACTCTTTGCCCCAAACAGTTCCAGAGGGTTACCTAGCCCAACAAAACACTTTTTAGGAGGAAGTGTGATGGGGGAAGGGGAAACAACCAGAACTTGAAAGTGACTTCACAAAATAGTGACATCTACTAGTTCAAAGCCTCCCTCCTGCAAGTTTTGTTTGTTATCTTTATTAGTTAACAATGTTTAAAATCTTTCTCACTGTTCTAAAGTAGCTAAATGGTTTTTTGGGGGCGGATTGGTTTAAAGTATCAGAATGTCACAAGCAGCTAGTCTGAGGTACAAAATACACTCAAGTAGTTGTGGCAACTGATTCAGCTGAACTCCATATTGAATCAGGCTGGTTCTGAATAAGATCAACCCAAAGAAATTTGGAACAATACAAGAAGGGTTGGTAAAGTGCAACCTGTGGACCATGGGAAGCCTCAAGGGCCATTTTTTTGCTCCCAAATGCCCTCAATTCTGTCATGTTTTTAGATCCAATGTGCTGTTTTAGTCTCCAAAGAAACTTTTCTTTAAAACAAAAAGTGAGCTGAAAAACATTCTTTTGATTTTTTTTTTTTTGAAGAGACTGTAGTGTCAGGGTGCACCCCTCCAAGGTCTCCTTTCCCCCAACTCTTGAGAGTTGCCTACCCCAGGATTAATTAGACTGACTGTTAGACCCGAGAAAGCCAGAATATGTTTCTAAAATGTTTTGTCTCCAAAAACAGCACCATCTAAAGATAATGCCAGATAAGAGAGAGAAGAGGGGAAAGAGCTAGATTTTAACTCCTTAACAACACTGGATTCCAACGTGTGGGTCTAGGATCTTACCAGCATTCACCAAGCACACTGCTTGTGGGAGCGGAATGGCGAAACTATACTGTCACTTATCTTCCCCTCTCCATGATGTTTTTCTTGTTTTCTGTTAACATTAGGAGTGTTTTGGAAACAGCCTTACTGGAGAATGGTGAAAGTTTCTGTTTTTCTTAAATCTTCGTTCTCTTTCCTTCATATTTAGCCTTCAGCCCTCCGTTCCTAACCCAGACTAGTCACATTTTTCCTTATATATTTATATTGTTTATCTGAGTGAATATGTGTGCTGGTTTCAGTGTTGCTTTAACACTGTTGCTTTAACAGAAGTAACATTTCCATTATCTCCTTACTCTCCCCTTGCTACATTGTGTTTACGCATCTTTACATCATTTATTGACTTACGCCCTTTTTGCCCGCAGTTTCTGTTGCGCGAGGGTCCCTTGAGTGTCGCGTGAATGGGAGCGTCGGTCCATACGACGCACTCCCATTCATGCGACACTCACGAGCCTAAAGTGGGCCACACACAAAATTTTTTATTTTCAGCTGGGAGGCGAAAATACTGCATGGTCACGCAATGCTCCTGGGGCCCTCGTGCACTTACCTGCCATGCAGCGTGTTGGACGAGCCTGGCCGGTCGCACTTCCTCCCCCAGCGCAGCCTACAACTCCCAGACTGCGCTGCGGAAGGAGGGGGCAGGGCGCTAGCGCGACGGTCGCGTGACCAGGAAATGAGCTGCGGGACGAAGGAGCAGGGAAGCAGCAGCGTTCCTGCTGAGGCTTTTCACGCGAGACTCCCCCCCAGCTGTGCAAACAGGTAATGTGCAAAAAGGGCCTTAGGGTGACTCTTGAATGTCATAGGGTTTTCTTAGGCAAGGAGTACTAAGTACTAAGAGGTGGCATTGCCAGTTCCTTCCTCTGAAACATAGCCTGCAGCACCTATCACCTGTTAAAGTAAAACCATATCCTAACTAATTAGGCCTAGTTTATTGCAAAGAATTAATTATTTGTAACTAGTTACTTCCAAGTTCTAAATACAACTTTTGGGTGCACAATCCAACCCAGATACCCTTTTCGCAACTTACCTTTTCATGGTGCTGGGGTGTGGGGCTTGTGTGAGCAGCCTCCAGAGAGACGCTCTTGCATCCGGGATCCTTCGGCTCCGCACAAGCCTCCTGCTCACACGAGAGCCCTGCCTCTTCCTTTTGCAGTGCAACCTGAGGTCTTCCCAGTCTGCGCTGGACAGGAAGTGTGACTGGCCTGGATCCCAAGGCTCCGCACGCCAGGTAAGTGCGCGCGGGGCCCCGGAGTGATGCACGACTGAGCACCATTTTCAGCTTCAAGTTGAAATGAAAAAATGCGGGTGCAGTCCACGTCAGGCCCTTGAGCATCGCGCAAATGTGAATGTGTCATGTGGACTGCTCCTCACATTTGCGTGACGCTCAAGGGGCCCTTTTGCATCGGAAATGCCATGCGAAAAGGGCCAGAGTCAAGCATGCTTGAATTCACTGACCACAAAGCCTCTTTACTGGTTTAGCATAGTGGTCCAAGTATTTCCACTAATGAGATTTGCAGTCCCTAAAGTGTAAGTCTGCTGTTTTCTCCATAGACTATGCAGGCACAAGATACTTTCCTGAGTCGCTAAAGTCAAAGTAATTTTTTTGCCACTGACTTACTGGTATCAAGATTACATTTATGAGAGGATAAGCAGCCAAGAAGATTTCATATTGAAATATTTTCTTGGAATAATACTAGTATAGTGTATATACCATTTCCACTGTTATTTCAAGATTAAAATTTATGTAATTCAACAATTCCATATGATCTTTATCACTGTGGTACCTTCTCTTTTTCTCTGCAACTTTCACAGTGGTTTTAGTTTAAAGAATATACTATCCATTTAAAAACATTTATTTCAAAGAACTTTTAAATAATACACAATTTCCCCAGAGTTTTAGATGCCAGAATACTTCACAGGATAACACTTTTAATATGCATTTTTTAGATGTCTTCATAAACATGTTTTGATAAGCTTCTGCTCAGGCAAATTCTAACATACTGAATTCTCACTAGGAGGTGCATGGTATTGCATTTAAAATACTAATAAATATAATCCTTTTTACACAAATAAAACCAGAAAAGTGTACTGAGCAGTTTGGCTTCAGATCAAACAATAACAGAGTTTTAGCACAGGAAGAGGTTCCTTTTGTCAATATGGCAGTGATACAGTGCCTTCTAGAGGATACTGAGCTCAAAACATGTCACTGCAAACCAGCTCTCATTGCAGTAAAAGTATAAATTCAGAGATGTGATACTAATAGTCTTGAATGTATTTCTTGTATGAAAGGAACTGTGAATTTCTTAGCATTATTAATCCACACAAATAATTACCACAAAGACAGGCTGAAATCCACTTATATATCAAAATGTTTTGTATTAACAATTAGCCTTATTGATCAGAGTACGGAGTAGGATTCTTGTGTAAAAAGAACATGGAGTGTATTCACATAACAGGGAAGAAAGCTAAGGTCCATGCTCCAAGTTACGAGGAATTGTAAATGCTGATTTATTACAAAGTGGGAGGAAAAGAACTATGTGTATTTTAGCATGACTTGAGTTTAGGAGGATAAGCTAAGGTCTCTGTGAGTTAACATGGGAAAGAGTTTAGCATGTGGGAAGTGTGGGATTATAAATGGTTCAAGCCATGAGCTGCATGTCTTTTAATACAGTGCTGTCAATACTGGTCGTAGCAAAGGAGCTGATATGAATTAGCAGACATTAGCCTATGAAAATACAACTTTCCAGTATAGCATTCTCATGTGGAAAGGATGTAATTAAAAACAGCAGATCAGTCAATATCACTTGATACAAGAAATAGGAGCTCTTTCAATGCTGAGAATGGCAATGCTTAACTTTCACTGTTAAAGTTACAGCCTGAAACATCATCTGCTGGAGAGACTGAGAATACTGAAATTAGTGAAATGCCAGCATGATCTACAGCATGTGCTAACACTCTTCCAATGCTAGCGTCCTAAAGTACAACTCAGCACAGCCACTACTGAGGAATGAAAAACCAACAAACAAAAACAAAATCCACATCATTGTTAACATCTTTGTTAGGTCATGCAAAAGGTCTCAAAAATGGGTAAGTTTTCCGGTAACATTTTTTTCTCACATTTGCATTGCTGGATTTCTTTCAGTAAAGGTGCTCCTTGCCTGCAGTGAGAGGGAGTACTCTGAAAACAAAGAACACGCTTGCTAAATGGTCCCAGATGTGCATATGGAGCTTTGCTCAGCTTGACACTTTGTTCCTCCCACATCCAGATGCTGACTCTGTCCCCTCTTTAAGCCTCATGATCCTAGGACTCATAAAAAGGGGCCTGTAGTAAAACAGTGCCTATAAAAACCATACTGAATGGAAAAGCCTGGTTCTGCTCGTAGACTTAATGATCATTTGTATAAAACCAAGTGATGATTAAGCGCTCACGATGTCTGTATTACTTTGAACTGAGAAAACTGTGACAATACTATCTCCTAAAATTTTGAGCTGTTAGTCTGCTCTCCTCAGGGACTCATCCAAGCAGAGGCATCATCTTGTGCTGGGCAAAGCACTGGGATGACTGGAGGCCTGAATAAACCGTCATGTTAAAAATATCAGTCATTTCTGGTAATCCTGGCTGAGATCACAGCCCACCCATACTAGGCATTACGCAAACACATGGCAAGAGGCAGGCTTTGCTGTCAAAGGATAGCTGGCTATAGGAACAGGAACACAACTGGAAAGCTTTCCACCACCCAGATTGTAGGGTGGGCTGGCATGACTACATATGACCAATAGTGGCCTTCTGCTGAGCTTCTCTATCCTTCTTGTGTATAGGGAGCAAAAGGGTAGTCAGAACTGACTGTGAACAGCATGATTCGGAAGGAAATATGCCATTCTGGCTCATGCAAAAGAAATGGCACACAAATATGCCCAAGGGAAAATCTTAATTACAATAGGAGAAAAGGGATCTTCAACCCACCCAGATTTGTCCCACTTTCCATTTTGGTTTTAATACAGTTATTATTCATTTCAATAGGTAACAAATGGTGAATCTTATTGTTCTCCAACAGTTTTCATTCCATTTACCATTTTAAAACTGCCTTCCTCTTTCTCCCTTTTCTGCAGGAATTAAAGGATTGGTAAGCTGAGAAGACTTCGTTCATGGTCCTTTTAGTTCAAACAGCAACTCTTTATTGGTGAACTTGTATAATAACAATCTGCACATCAGAATCTTGAAATGTTATTTCAGTCCATACTGTGACAGACTTTTACAGAAGGCACAATTTCTTAAGCCAGGGACAGCCCCCAACCCAATAGACTGAATTCCTGCTAAATGTTCTACCTCAGATTTCATTGCTCTGCCCAATTTCCTTATTAGCCAGTTATGTGTGACCACCTGAAATTCATTTACAGGTGTTTTTCTAAACTGACCATTATTTGAAGAAGATCTTGTGCCCCATTCTGTTATTTTAAAAAATATAGCTAGTTTTTCTCCACTTTCAATTATTTCTTTCAATTTGTGCTGCTCAGTGGGGTGGGTGAACAGCTAGCCTGAAGTGTCCAAAACTTCATTTTTACGCAACTTCTTGTATAATGTGTGTGATGTCCTATTTGGTGGAACACTATTATCTTTCCCTTGTGGAGAGGGAAGAGCAGTAACTATGTACTCATCTATTATCTGCAACCTCTGGTCAAAAGGAATTATATTAAAGAGTAGATGAGGCATTATCAACATTAGAATCTCTCTCATGATTACTAACATGGGAACCAGCTTCTGAGTTCATTTTCCAGCCTTCTGTAGCATCCCTTAATAGCTTAGTTGCTTGTAGATGACTTGTTAGCCTCTGGATTACCTCTGTCTTGATCATCCTTCAATTCTACACTATCCTAAGGTGAACCTATCATAGGGATTTCTGGGGCTGAGGGTGTGTGATGCTCCCAAGGTCACCCAGTGGTCAAGCAGGGAATCAAACCCTGGTGTCCAAGGTCATAGTCCAACACTTAAACCACTACACAATTCTGGTGTAAGCCATACAGCAGGGGACTATTAGTCTCTGTTGCTGCTGCATCACGTATATGTGTGCTCTTCCTGAGTGCATTTAGTATTTCTTTATATGTGGTGAAGGATTTGTTTCAGTAAGACCTGGGTCAGTAGACCAATTAGCAGCATGTTCACTAAAGGAATATATAGATGAATTTCTTTTCTGAAGTACATCTTCTCCTACCTCAGCACTATTTTAAAACCACAAACTACCTGTTGAAAGCAAATCTATAATCTTTTGTTCCTTCTGCTGCTCACTTACTTCAGGTTCTCTTTGATAACTTGCTAAGTCACAATATGCTAATATTGATTAAACTGAGCAGTGTGTGTTTGGCTAGAACTTTTCAATATGAGCATGAATATTAACTATTCTGCAGTACTAACAGCTGAAACAACAGTTAAAGCAAACTGTCCAGTCTTCAACTGCCAGAAGCATTAAGGACATAAACTCAGGCCATTTCTGCACTAGCCTGTTATAGCGCGATGATTCCACTTTCAACATCCTCTGGAATCCTGGGGTTTGCAGTTTTGGGAGGGGCCAGCTGGCCCAGTTTAAACATGATAAAAGTGATCAAATTCAGCTATATGTTCTATATTAAAATGTTAAAACTCATCACTAGTTTACAAAAATTTAAATTCATAAACTTCACAAATGCTGTCATTATAAGACTCTCATTATTCCCTTTTTGAGAAATGCCTTGAGTATCACACTGAGAGAAGGGCAGCTAATTAGTTAATTAATATGCTACCCTTGTACTGGAGTGGGACCCAAAGCAGTTCATAAAAAGAAAGGGAGCAATGAGAGTACTGTAATGACAGCATTTGTCATTACTTAATTAAATTATAAATAGTCACATTCACACAGAAGATATGAAATTCCACTCCAAGCTCTGTAAAAAGGTGATATCAGATCAGCTGTTATGTTATGTATGTGAACTTTTGTGCCAATCCCCACAAAATAGATTAGGAAGGTAGGCAACTATGTGCCACAGGTGCCATAGGGACCCAAAAATTCTTTAAAAGTATGACTTTATGAGAGACTTATTACCAGATCTTGAGGCCTTTCCGCACTACCCTGTTATAGTGCTATGATTCCACTTTCAACCTTGTATGGAATTCCAGGGTTTGCAGTTCAGGGAGGGGACTTTAGAATTCTCAGCCAGAGAGCTCTTTGGCCTCAGGAAACTACAAACTCCAGAATGCCACAGGAGGTTGAAAGTGGAATAATAGCACTATAACAGTGTAGTGCGGAAAGGCCCCTACACAGATGGTATCTTGCTCCGGTAAAAATTGGAAATATAACAAAAAATACTAAAAATATGTGTTGGAAATGTGATCAAAAAGGAACTTTATTCCACCTTTGTTTGATGTGTATTAAGGTGAAAAAGTTTTGGAAACAAATCCATGGAAATATCGGGGAAAAAATTACAAATAAAATTTCCAGTGATACTCGAGATACATCTCTAAAACATGACATCTGGAATACAGCGACTTAGGAAAAAAACAACAAAAACTGTTACCTTTTATGGTGACAGCAGCTAGAATGACTTACGTTAAAAAGTGGAAGCAAAAGGAAGCATCTACTATAGAAGAATGGTGAATAAAATTATATGACTTGATAGAGATGGATAGACTGACAATAATACTTTCAGACAACTCATTAGAGCTATTTTAAAAAGTTTGGACTCCAATATTACCAATCCTAGAAGAAAAATGGGAAAAATTAGCAATAATGGTGATAGAAGATGAACTCTCCTCATAAAAGAAAATCTACTGGAAACTATTGGAAATTCTAACTTTATAGAGTAGAAATAGGATAGAAGCTTAAAGATAGAGATAGAGAAACATATACTTAGGTACATAGAAACAAACCAAATCTAAAAATTTAGAAAAATAGGGAAAAGAAGAAGTAAAAATAAAAACAATGATTTGTATTAAGACAGAGAGAAAAACATAAGAGATAGGGATAATTTTTTTTTGTTGATATAAAGTACATAAAAATAAAGAGGGGAATAGATTAATTCAATTAAGCTAAAGTTTGAGATAAGATAGAGAGATAAGAAAATTATATTTGGACAGAAACCACTCATAAAGGAAAAAGAAGAGAGAAATGAAACAAAAATTAGCTTCTATCTCAACCTAATAATTTTGATTTAATATTTAGAAATTTAGAGAAAGGTATGCTTATTTTTCTTTCTTCATTTAATAATTTATTGCTGGTGAATACTAAATAGAGAATCACTGGAATGAAAACAGAAGAAGAGAATAAGGGAAGGTAGAACAGGTTTGTATATAGAAAATCTGTTTTGTATTGGAGAAGTGTGGTACTGAGTGTATTTATATATGGAATTAAAAATGTAAGAGGTAAAGTCATTAGAACAGATAAAGGAATTGATAGAGGAGATGCGAAAGTGTATGGATGTATGGATATACCCTCTGGTTTTTATGTTGTTTCTCATTGCTTTCTACTGTAAATTTGTAAGGTGTGATATTTGTTTTATGTTATTAAAGATGAATAACAACAACAACAACAACAACAACTACGTGCCACAGGTTTTTAAACCACCTGTTTAAACCAAGTTCATATCCAAACCTCTAGCAAACATGGGCTTCTTTTGGATAACTGGTCCTCCTTCTTTCAAGCTTTTGTCCCCAGCACACTATATATTCATTCAGACATCTTCTGTATAAACTGTGTATTTTCATCATCTCCACCATCCAGATTACAAATGCAGATTACAAACCATACAGATTACAAATGCCGGCCAGCCCCTCCCTAAACTGCAAACCTCAGGATTCCATAGGATGTTGAAAGTGGAATAATCACGCTATAAGAGTGTAGTGTGGAAATGGCCGTAGTCTTAGCATCAACAATTTCTTCCCTCCTCTTCCTCTTCACATTTAACGGCTGCAGATGGAAACTCAGATTTACCTCAGCTTTGCTCCTCTTTCTTCCTTAAAAGGTATTAGCTGCAAAAACTTCGAAACATCACCCATCTCCCAGTTTATAAGTCAATTCTAATCAAGTCCAATGAGTTCTAGCACCCCATCACCCCTTTTATTAGAAAGGGGCAGCACAGTATCAAATTGACAATCAGAAGTCTGCCCAGCAACCTTATCTGAAAAAGGATATTGAATTCTTTTCACTTGCAAAAAGTATAAACATTTGGAGTTGCAAAATAAAATGCAGAGGCAAGAATGATAACAAATATTTCTCTGTGATAAGTTTGCTCTTAGACGATCCAAGTATAAAAGTCAGTGGCCTAAACTGCTTCCAGCTCAAAGAATTTGACTCCTCCAAATACTTGGACAGGCTGTTTCTCTGGGTTATCTTATCATTTCTCCTCTTTTTCTTTTCTATGTTAGTTCAAAATATACTGCACTATAATTCAAAGTTTGAAGGCTCAGTGAGGAAAGAAAGTCAGTACTCCTCTAGAATTATGCAGCTCTCATAAAATGGAAAAAAAATACATAAGTAATGGGGGAGTATAACAAAAACATGAGGGTGTAGTAAATATTTTCCCCTCCCTTCATAAAGTGGCACACACTGGCAAAACTCCAGGTTATGCCATTGTGTGTCATCAAGAAGATTATGGCCTAGGAGTCCAAATATTTTGGTGGAGTCACAGGGTCTAAGATGTTCTATTGGAAGATTGCCTCTGGTAAATAGCTCTAATACAGGCTTTCCCCACTTATTTGACAGGCCAGGGATCTGAGTGCTGTCAGAAAATGCAATTGGTTAAAAAGCAGAATCTATGTACAGTAGGGAAGCATCAAGGACTTATGGAGGCTCACTTGGGACCAACCGTGCACATGCTGCCTGCAAAATCTCAGCTATCTTGTCGCACTTTTACCCTGTCTCAGCTTTCTTTGCAAGCAGTGAGTGAGTGAGAGAGAGAGAATGGTCTCAAGTGAGCCTCCGTAGGCAAGAAGAACTGATGAAAGACCAGACCCATCCCTGAATTAATGGAACTTGTCCTTAATTTAGAAGTGTTGAAAGAGTAAGCCACCAGATAACAGGACATCAAGAGGCAGGGGCTTCCAGTACATTTTATTACTTATGGATTAAAATGTTATAGAAAACTTACTCATGTACTCATATACTATACTCATATATCCCCTTCAATACCTATGTGAGACTACTTCTCACTTTTAGCTCACTGATACATCCCTCCTAGCAAAGGCAAACAGTGACTGTTATGTCAGAGCAGTGAATCCAACTGGATTACAGAAGCTACTCAGGCTTTATGGGAGCTATCTAAGATGTTGAATCTATTTTGGGAATAGGATTCAGCACCTCAGATAGCTCCCATAAAATCCAGAGTAGCTCCTGTAAAAATCAGTATAGATTTACCATCCCAACACAATCGAGCTGCTTTTACCTCCTAATCTCTATAAATCTAATCTCCATACTCAATAATCCACATATATGTAATGAAGCTTAAGTCCGTTAACTGAAATAAGCACATTTCCTCCATTTGTTTACAACTGCTTCCATTTTCCTCTTTTTCTATTGACTCTACTATGTTGATTGATAATCCATTAAGTTCCTCTAGGTAGGGAACAGTCATTTCAGACTTTTGGAAATACATAATACATAATAAATAAAAGTGAAAATGGACACAAAAATGACAAAAAATTATCTTGGGCTTTTCTTCACAATGAAAGGAATGTTTTAGTTGTGATGTTAAAGATTGTTCAGAGAGAAATGTGTTTCATTTATTAGAGGTAATGGTAAGGATCCATCAGAAGGGTGAAAATGGAATGTTGAGCATGAATGGTGATTGGTGAAATGTCTACAGGGATTTGAATAAGGCTGGTGTATGCCAGCTGGTGAGGAGAAATTAAGAGGCTAGTCTGTCAGGGTTAGTTAGAGTGAGTAGTCTGTCAGGTTTAGTTAGTGAGTAGGGTTTAAGAGTTTGAGTGATTAAGAGCGTTAAAGAGGGTCTCAGCTCAGAGATGAGAGTGAGAGTGTGTGAGATGTGTTTCAAATGTAGTAAATAATTATTAATTTTTATTTTATGTTCAAATTATGTTAATAAAGTATAGTCAGCTCTCAACTTTCATGGATTTTACTTCTGTGGTTTTGAGTATTTGTGAGTTTGTAGCTGCTGGATCTGTTGGTAGGAAAGGAGATGGAGAGGAGGAGGAAGAGGGCGGTGATGAGTATGAGCTGCTGAAGGTGGCTGCTGCTAAAATTGGCTTCAGTACTGAGTTCCTAGGATGCAGGCAGGCTTGAAAAATCTAGTGTAGGCATTGTGGTTCCAAGATGAGAAAGGAAAGTACAGGCCAGGGCTGTTCATGAGAAAGGAGTCTGTAGAACGCATGTTGAGGGGAGGGGTATTTACAATATTTGTGGCTTTTCCACTTTTGTGGGGATCCTGCACCCTAACCCCCATGAAAGTTGAGGGCTGGCTGTATTATTTTTGTATTATATGCCTTTGGCCTCTGAGAATACTATATATTAGAAAGCATGGGTTCAGAAATGATGTCTGTGGTCGCAGCAGCTAGCAAGGATGGGTGTTATCCAGTGGGTATAGCAGATGAATAGTATCTCACATGGGAACCACAAAGACATCTAGGAGGTCCCCAAAACTGGTGGTCACAGCGGTGGGATAAGAGAAGGTCCTGACATTGGCAGCAGAGGTGGGGATTAGGGAAAGCCCTCACATTTGTTGGCAAGGGATGATTAGTAGAAATCTTCATTTTTGCTGGCAGCAAAGGCATACAGAACTGCACAAAAATCTACCTAAGTTTGTTGGAATGAGGAAGGACGCTTATTTCTGTATGCTTATGTGTCTATGGAAATGCCTCAACAGGGAAGAATCCTGGGGACTGTGATTCAGGAAGTCTACAGCCCCCAACTAGGCATGAGCCCTGTGGCTTGTTCAGCCTTTTAGGGCTTTCCATATAGCACTCCCCCCGCCCCTTTATACACTATTTTTATTTTATGTTAAAAAGCCCTCATGTCATCTAGGGAGCACAGAGGACAGTAATACATTTTTTTAAATGCCAAGAGAGGAGACTTTATATAGTCATTTATGTTTTGAAAAAAAACAACTCTTCACCTCGGGGCTTAAAACGGGAAAGTTCCGTAAACGTAGAAAAACTTCTTCCTGAGCCCAGAGAGGTTGCAAAGCAGCTTCTCAAGTTTAAAACAAACAAACAAACAAAATGGGAACAGATTGCTTGAGATCTTGGGGTAAATATGTGTTGACCCAAGGCTTCTGGGAGTTGCCCCTCTCTGATATAGACCAAAACAAAAAGCCAGATTTCTGACAATCACCAATTTAGGTCCTCCTGATTAACATGAATATGATTCTAATTATATTTTATTGGCATTATAGTAATGTTATGCTGTACTGGTTGTAATTGCATATACCCTTGATCTTTTTCATTTTCTATATCTTCATTTTATTATGTATTTATCTATGTCAGCTGTTGTATTTTAATTTTGTAAAGCGCCATGTACATGGATGGCGCTATATAAATAAAGGAAGATTATAATAGCAATAACAATGATGATGATGATGATGATGATGATGCAGCATTAGGAAATAAGAATCTTGCTTAAGGATGAATTACACTGGTCATAAGAGTTTAATCCCATCTATTTTCATCAAGGCCTGCAGACCACATTACAAGGTCTTCTGCTTCCTTTTCCCATTGCTCCAAATCTTGGCTTCTGCGTTGGCTTCCAACTTTCTTCGTAGATTCTGAAGTCATTTGCGATCCAGTTGCTTCCATTGTAAGAATTATGCGAAAGGAAACACAAAGAGCATATTTTAGATTTGCCATGCATTGTAAAAATGCTATTTTAGATATGACAACTGCAGTTAAGTTATACTGATCTTCCATGATACAGTATATGAACAATGTGAGAAATAGCATGCCAATAGTTATTTGTGTATGGGGATATAACTTAAGATAGGAGTCAGGAACATGGAGTGTTCCAGAAGTTAGAGTTCAGCTCCTATCATCTTTTGCCATTGGCTATACTGGCTAGGGATGATGGATTTGTAGTACAGTAACACTCCCCATCAAGTCTAAAGATGATAACACATTATCTTGACTGAAGTCCTACCGGGCAGTTATGGACGCACAACTACTGGAGTTATAGAGCTACATAGTTAATTCTAGTCAACCTTCTCAGTCCTCACTTACCGAGAAGCAGCTGCTGTGAGATGTGGAGGTCTGTTCCCCTTTCACTCGAGGAGCAGCTGACTAATGTTCCTACCCCCCTCATCATCTGAGATATCTCTGTTGCAACAGGCAGAAGCAAGATCCCTGGTGTAATTCCCCCTTGCAGCAGATACCACTCACATGAAGGGGTGGGGAGTGGAAATGTCATTCCGCTGCTTCCTAGGCAACAGGGAAACAGCTACCCCTGTTGATCGCAGTGGCTGCTGCCTGAAAACTGGGGATTAGGAGACTTTCACAGTCCCTACATTGTCCCCTAAACTAGGGGTTATGTAGGGGTTTGTGAATACCTCATACTTACGCATTTGTAAATCCCTAACAGGATTCTAGCCCTTTTGGTTAAGATTTATTTGTCTTAGGTATGCATACTACTTTATGTATACAAATTTATATGCAAGTTTATATTCAAATCACTTATGCAATGGATTTTAAAGTTTTTTTTTTAAAAAATGTATTTTATATAATCTTTTATATAACCTTTATTCATTTTCTTTGGATGAAGGTGTGGCTTAGGCATTTAAAAAATACATAAAACATCAATTTAAAACATATCTATCTCCCCTGTAGTTGAAATAGAAAAAAGCAAAGACATTTATGCCACAGCAGGTATGAATAAAGCCAAAGGCAGTGACATTGTCCACATAGTAAAAATGCCATCACAGGAAAGAGCGAGATTTACCTTTGCCACTCACATTAAGCAGCAGAGATAGGGAGACAGAAATTGTTTAGGCCAAATATGAGGGAAAAATCCTGCTTCGAATTACTGGGCAGTAGAACTAATTGCCTGCAGGCAATATGTAATCATGCTCTAGAGGTATTAGAAGAAGACTAATCAGTGTTTCCAAGGATGGATCATAAAGCCTCTTCAATATGAGAGATCTGTCTCTTTTCTGATTGCCTACTGTTCTAGCCAGGGTATGAATCCTCAGAGCATTAAGCCATACCTGGAAGGCCTAAACTGCGGGCCCCCCAGTGCACAGGCCACTCATAGGAGGAGCACGAATGACTGTGGAGGAACAATTTGGTGTGAAATATGAAGTACAAAATAGTTTGGGGCAAAACAGTCCCACTACTATCATTCTTCCATGGAATGCATCCTATAAAGAGGGAAGAATTTAATGCCTATTGCCATGTCACAATTGAGTTACACCGTGGTCAGTAGCAAAAAGATCCTTTTTATTCCCAATACAGCTCAGCTGTCAGATCACCAGGAGTTAAAAAAACACACAAAATCAAATCAGGAAAAATTCATAATTTCTGTGGCTTATGGCAAAGCTTCAGTTAGAAACAAAGTAAAAATAAACAATTATATAATTTTTAATTAAGGAAAACTGGCTTTCAGCTGCAGACTTGGCCAGGGAACATGTGCCCTAGTTATATCATATCTGGATTATGGGCAATGTGGTTTTTTTTTAGGATGTCTTTGAAGAGTGCTTGGAAAGTATGCTTGCTCTGGGATGTTGCATCCAGGCTGTTAATAAGGGCTACACTCAAGATACATGGAACTCCCTAACTGAAACAGTTACACTGGCTTTACAATTTGGTCCCATTTCAAAACACTGGTGGCCAGGATAACTGGAAGACAGCCTTGTGTGGTTGTTGTGCTTTCAAGTCATTTCCAATTTATGGCAACCATAAGGCGACCCTATCATGGGGTTTTCTGGGGGCTGAGAGTGTATGATGTGCCCAAGGTCACCCAGTGGGTTTCCATGGTCAAGTGGGGTATCAAGCCCTGATCTCCAGGGTCATAGTCCAATGCTCAAACCACTGCACTATGCTGGCTCTCTCTTACCCTGTATGAACCGCCCCACCTACTGAGATAATTCTCTGAGGTCTTCCTGCATGCCCCACTTCAAACATATAGCTGGGACCACAGAGAAGACACATTCAGTTGTTATATAAAAGGTTCATCTCACCCTGGTCCTAGTTGATCTTCCATAGAATACTCAAAACCTTTCTTTTTGGAGTGCATTTTCAAATATAAATGGGTGCTTAAATTAAATTATTTTTACGACTGTTTGCATTTCTAATATTTTTCCACTATAATGTTTTAATGTTTTGATGTATTATCGTATCGGTTATTAGTCTAAAACTGTTTATTAAATTGTAGCAGTAATTTCCAGATGCTTTTATTGTGCAATCATCCTAACTCATTTATAAGATTTTATAGCAGTGAGGTATCATCTTCTTCCTTATAACCCCCCATGTTTTTTTTCTAACACTTCTGTCCTTTATTCTTGACATAACACACACACAGAGAGAGAGAGAGAGAAGGAATACAAGAGAATTGCTAGTGCCTTTTGATTGCACTAGGAAAATTTATTAGGTGGTACTCTATAATTTCAATGTATGTTGTTGGTACCTTGAGTTCAATGAAGAAAGGTGTATGAGGAATAAATATTGACTACTATTCTTTTTCTTCCTTATATCATACCATAGTTGTGAGGGAACAAAACAAAATCAGTTGGATCCACAATTACAATTCTGGCCGCTATAGACCCACAGTAGTATTTGTATAACCTATTAGAATTTAATATCCATTTTGGCAGTTGAGATCCCATTAGAGTGCATTTTTGCAAGATCATTCAAAGGATGTCTCAACCAATTCTTTTTAGCCTGCACATGTTAAAATGTACAAATGTTCTGTTAGTGTCATGTTTATAACTGAAAGGTAGCAAAATAGCCTCACAAAGTGACAAACTGAGGTTGAGGTATTATTCTTCCTGCTTTTCAACCCTAACAAGTGGGAAAATGAGTAGATGAACATTCTCGGGTATTTTTCAGAAGGAAAAGCATAACAAAAAGTTACACTTTTCCAAGTACAAAGTGCTCTTCTTGTAGTGTTGGAAACTGCACTTGTAATGTTTGCTATCTATACATCCACCCATTTGTACCTCTGTACACAGGCACAGGTTCAGGCACAGTGAATTGGTTGACTAGAGGGCATAACACAGAGCAGGCACATTAAAGAGGATATTATGACTCTGAGGACAAAGAGATGAAGAAAGGAAACTATGGTATCAGTGCATGAAGCCCCTCAAAACCATGATGCTAAGAAATTTTAGGGTTTGTGTTTAAGAGATGGGTCATTTCAGACAGGAATCTATGAAATTAGCAGGAATGCTGTTTCTTTGACATAGCAATATGTCTCTTCGTGGGAGAAAAATGTTGTAAGTAAAACATATATCAGAGGGAACAGACAATGTACTTATGTAGCAAAAGAACAAAAACTGATAAGGGGGCCTAATCTGTGAGAATCTGGAATTTGTGAAGAAACCAAGAGAAGACTAGATTCCAAGAGAAAGGGGGCATGTTACATGTCCCCTTAAATGTCAATAGCAATAGGTATAATTCTTCTAAACTTTGGCCCTTTTCGCACGTTAGGTCATTAGCGCAATGAGGGAGAGCCCTCACGCTATTGTAAACTTCGCAAAAAAGCCCCTTGCACTCCGCACACAGCAGGGCATTTGCGAGAGAGCACCGGTCCCCGCCCGGTGCCTTTTCCGCATGTGAGTGTCGAGGGCCACACCCAGGTCCCTCCCTGTCCCCGCCCCACCGGCCCTGATTGGCCGGTGGTTTTTTTTTTCGGTCCACCGTGCTAACGTTAGCACGATAGATCCTGCCAACGGGCCATCGCAGCAGCCCCAAGGGCAGCCCAGGAGCAGGGCTCACCCCTCCTAACGAGCCGCCCCGGAAAAGGTGGAGACTGGCTGGACACATTGCAGCTGTGACGCAGCTGGAGCAGCAGCCCTCCCCACTACGCCGATGACCCGCCATGGAGCCTGGCGAGACAGAGCTCCTCGGGACACTGGCAATACAGCTGTATATGAACAACATGACTGCTGTGCGAGCCTGGACGGCAGGACAGCGGCGGCGGGGCGGGGGAGCCGTCGTGGGGGCGGCTGCGGCCGTCTGCACCCGAGCAGCCGCCACCACCACTGCCTCCGCAGCATCCGATGGGGAGCAGCTAGCCGATCCCCACGTCGCAGTGCATGCCTGGCTGGGCACCCTTCCGCGCCCCCGGAGATGGTGGATTAGGACCCGTGTACAGCGAGACTGGTGGCTCCAGGAAGTGCTGGCAACCTGGGATGACGAAACGTGGCTGTACCACTTCAGAATGACATGGGCCACCCTCTTTGAAATCGTGGAATATCTGCGCCCACAGCTTCAGCGCGCCACCACCGTCACGAGGGTGCCCATCTCTGTAGAGGAGCGGGTCGCCATCACGATCTGGTGGCTCTCCACTCCCCTAACCTACAGGAAGACCGCCAACGCCTTCGGACTCAGAATCTCCACGGTGGCAGAGATCGGCGTGGAAGTCTGCCTCGCCATAGAACATGCCCTGCTGAGCACCACTGTCCACCACCACCACCACCACCACGTCGGAGGAGGATGTTGGCATGGCGGATGATGGCGCCGGGAGCTCGCCGACAGCGGAGCCGAGCCATGTGCCTGGTGAGTGGCGATGGGACTGGTCTGCTGGCACACGGACAGCCATGTGTGGATCTCTCCCAGCTTCCCTGCACACGGAAGCTCGGGAATCTTTCCCCTGAGCTTTTGCTGTCATGTCATCCCTGATAGGAGAGGGACCTGACCTCCTCCAGCAGTGGATGGCCGGCGTGGAGCACTTGGGGGCGGCTGTGCGGCGTGTGGCTTCTCCGGCGCTGGCGGCTGGCAACGAAGGTGAGTATGGGGAGGGTGGTGTCCTGACGGGGGTCCCCCTGTCCCAGGCCTGTCTGCAGTGACGGTGGTTGCCTGTGGGAGCTTCGGCAACCCCTGTGCAGCCATGGCCACACAGTGACAGATTGCTGCTCCCACAGGTGTGGCTGGAGTCGTCCACGGGCCAGTGCTGCCCACGGTGCCGGACTTGCTCCTGCGACTGCGGGAACTGGAGGAGCGGGTGGCCTCGTCGGAGAAGCACAACAGGAGGGAATGTGAGTGTCAGGGTGGCTACTGCCCAACCACCCCTTGGGGCATGCTGTAGGGGCCGCCGCCGGGCTTTCTGTGGCCACGCTGACACCTTGGTGTCCATCTGTCTATCCCCTGCAGATAAGACCCTCCTGAGGTCTGTGGAGGCAATGGCTACGGCTGTGGCTCAGAGGCTGAGGTTTCTGGAGGCCACGGTCCAACACCGCCTAGCCGCCATGGAGCAGACCATTGCGCAGCTGCTCCAGTGGAGGGAGCAGGTCACGGGGCCTCGGTGAAGTGCCGCTGGCGGCGCCTGCTGTATATAGTCGTCTGTTGTGTGTTAGATGTATATAGTTGTGTGTTTTTTGTATGTTGGTTGTTTGCTTGTATGTTGAGATTGTGTGCAATAAATTTTTTCTGTTTGTAAACAGTAGTGTGTGGTTCTTTCTGCGGAGCGGGTGAGGTGAACTGGCGCGCCCTCACACTCCAGCTAGCCCAGTGAACCTCTCGAGACAGACATTCATGTGTAGACAGGTGGTAGGAAGAGGTGTAGTGTGTAGCTACTGTAGTCCTTGATGTTGGAGTTGCAAAAGAGGAGAAGGCCAAAGGAAGGTTGTTTCCAGCCCTGCTCCAGATGTTGACAATGGGTGCATTGCGACAACAGTACAAAGGAGTGACCCAAGGATATTCTATTTAGCTAGTCAGAGTGGAGAGTGGATGTCTCATGGCCAGTGGATAGGGATTGGACTCAGCCAAGGGCAACTTGGCATGTCCGTGAGTGGGACAGGGAAATAGATGGGAGGGTCCTCCATTGGGGTGGGTGGTGGGTCGGCTACTGCAGTGGTGGGGGAATGGGGTTGTCACTGTGCTGTCGAACTGGGCTGACCCTCAGCCCGGAGGAGACGCTGGGCCGTGCTACTGTGCTAACAGGCTACTGTGCTAACGTGCTAACGATAGCGCCGGTTTTTTTTAAAAAAGTTGCCCAGACCCCGGGGGCTGCTGTTGTCTCGAGTGTGGCGACGCAACCCCGGGGTGGGCTCTTGCAGCGACGTGTCGGACAGTGTTCCTTGAGGCCATGGCGGCAGCGACGTCTCTGTTGCTGGGCGGCGCTTCCCCTTGGAGTTGCTGCGTGACGGACAGCCAGCTGGGACTGCCCGCACCCCGCCCACTCCCGGCTCCTTCGCGTAAGAGGGCTCCGCAGGCCCGCGGGTTGCGCGAGCGATACGTAAAAAGGAGGTCATTTTCGCTTCCAGGCGAAAATGAAAAACGCGACTCCAGCACTACTCACGATCGTGAGAGCCCCGGGTCGGCGGGAACGTCATGCGGTACAGCAGCTCGTGAAGGGGGGAGGGAGCGTGTTTAATACGCTTTCAAACCGCCATGCGAAAAGGGCCTTTGTTGCAACATATCGTGATAGCTATTTTCCTTATTCTCTCCAATGCTCTAAAAGAAACTATGTTTAAACCATTGCTTCAGTGGCTATGTTGTTAATCTTAGAAGAGTGTTGGAAATCTCACTTGATGTGAGACAGATGTCACAGGAGTCTGCTAAAAGCAGACTCTGAGTTTTAAGAACATCCAGTCTTGAGTGTGAAAACATAACGAACATTTCTTACAGGGGACAAGCTCACTATAAGCAACATAGCCTTGAGGAATGATATGAAACTGCTGAACAAATAAGAAACAGAGACACCTTTATTACACACTATAAAGCTCATAAATGTTCTTGTCTTACCTGGAGTTGGGCTTGGAACATGATGACTGCCTGTTTGGCTTTCTATCAATTTCTCTTTCTTATATTTTTCAATAACTCCAGAGACAATAAGTCGATGTCTGTAATGGAAAAACAAAACAAAACATAACCTCAGTGCCAAGAAAATGAACATTGTCCAGCACAATTCAGTGCAACATTTTTAAAAAATGGCCTTATTTACTATAACATTAGAAGTAGAATTATACAAGTATCACTAATTTTCAGTTGGTTTTATCAGCATGAAAAAGGCTTAACATTAGGGCACTTTAACAGATTACAATTAACTCCCACCTGAAAAAAGTATTTCAGCACATAAGATTGAAGCAACTGAGGCATCAGCCTGAACCATACTCACAACTTTGTACACCATTTGGTAAAGTAACAGTTAAGTTGTAAGAAAGACCCTTTGAAGAAATAGGAAGCCTTGGCAGGATGGTCCACAGTCTTAAGCATACAAGTGGTCATCACAGAGATCATTTTCTAGTGTTGACTCTCCCAGATAGATCTTTGGATTGCATCATGCACCTTTCACCCTCTCCTTATTACCACCACCTGTTCTATAAGTTTGGTTAAGAGGTGAGCCAGCCCTGAGAAGAGACAGCCTCCTACACATCACTGACTAGCCCTGTCTCTTCTTTTCCTTCCTTTCTGTAAATCGGTGAAGCATAACTCAGGATGTCTAGGCAGGGGAAAAAGATAGCCACTGGAGCTGAAACAGGGAAACAAGTCCTTCTCAATGGTCCGTTTCACAGAATCATAGAGTTGGAAGAGACCACAGAGGCCATCCAGTCCAACCCCCTGCCAAGCAGGAACCCACATCAAAGCACTCTCAATAGATGGGCATCCAGCCTCTGCTTAAAAACCTCCAAAAAAGGAGACTCCACCACACTCTTAAGACAGCAGATTCCACTGCCGGACAGCTCTGACCATCACAAAGTTCTTCCTGAGGTTTGGATGGAATCTCTTTTCCTATAGTTTGGATCCATTGCTCCTTGTCCTAGTCTCTGGAGTAGCAGAAAATAAGTCCGCTCCCTCCTCAACTTGACATCCCTTCAAATATTTAAACATGGCTATCATGCCCCCTCTTAACCTTCTCTTCTGCAGACTAAACATACCCAGCTCCCTAAGCCCCTCCTCATAGAGCATGGCTTCCAGACCCTTCACCATTTTGGTCACCCTCCTCTGGACATGCTCCAGCTTGCCAATATCCTTCTTGAAATGAGGTGACCAGAATTGGACACAGTACTCCAAATGAGGTCTAACCAAAGCAGAGATTTAAGAGAATGTATTAAAGTAAAGGCCTAAATACCCTGAAGGTACCAGATCTCCATCTGATCTTGGAAGCTAAGCAGGGTCAGCCATGGTTACTCCTTGGGTAAGAGAGCACCAATGAATACCAGGTGCTACAGGCTATATTTCAGAAGGAGGAACTGGCAAAACCACCTCTGAGTATTCCTCGCCTAAGAAAACCCTAGGGAATTCATAGGATTCTGTATGCCAGCAGGCAACTTGAAGGCAGATGGACACATATATTGAAGCAAAATAAAAAGAACAGAAGGAAACTTGGGAGTGTGCATCATATGTGGAATCATGCAGCCCCCTAGATGTGGTTGGACAAGAGTCCCCAGCAATCCTAGTCAACATTGTCAATAATGTGGAAATCTGGGAGTTGCAGTCTAAGCACATCTGGAGGGCCACATGATACCCATCTGTGATATACCCAACAAGAAATAGAATCCATAAACCAGCAATGCTGGTCAGATCTCTCACACTGGGTAAGTCAAGAGACCAGCTAACCTTACATCAGGGTTAGACTTAGGGTCTCTTCATTGGCATTCTGCATAATTTTCCATATTTCTATTCAATACAAATAGAAAATGACAAGAGTGAGGACCTTTGCACCAGGCTTTATGCTGTTTCTTTTGAGATGACTTTGATGAAAAGCAGTTCCCTCTTTAGTTAACAGGTAGAAATTCACCTGTACAGAAGATGATTGGGAAAGATGGCAGTTAGGGCCAGTGATTACCATAGCAAGGTAAGAAAGAGATGTAATCCTCTTCTGTCAAACTGCTCTGTGTATGTGCTGGATGGATGTGACCAGCCATTTTGCATGAAACATAGGTAATGTTAAAATGACAACTTTGGACACAGCAATGCACTTACAGACTTATGGAATGAGTGTGCCTCAGCACCTTGTAGATTCTCACACCAAAACAGGAAACAGAGACCTTAGATGATAACTACATTGATTTCTATAACTGGTAAAGTGATATGAAAATTTAAAAAGTGTTTAAGCAGTGACAATTCGGAACCTAGTTTTGGGGAAAATGTTAACAAAATCTTCTCCATTGTCCCAGATTATCAGAACTGAATCAGAGTCCACATGGATTATACTGCTGAAGTGATATAAAAGTAAGTAAGTAAGTAAGTAAGCAAACAAATACATAAAGCAGTGATAATTTGGAACAAGTTTAGGGGAAAACTTCTCCACTTCCACTTATTATCAGAATCCAATCCAATATGTTACATATATTGTGATGGAACAATTCCAGATACTTGTTTTAGCTGCAGGAGGGAAAAACATGACACACAATAGAACTCCTAACCATGTCAAATAGGAGGTCAAACCTACCATACACTCTCATATCAGAACCCTATGACCTTTTACAGCTGACAGACACATTGGTACAGCTGCTTAGGATCAATGTGTAACAGCCAAACTAGATGAAAAGCACAGCAGTATATTTCTGATAAGATCATCTAATGTATTTTCAAAGCTTAAAAGTGAATTGGGTATGTATGCATGTGTCTGATGGTGGGGTGAGATTTAGGCAAGAAAGCATTTGCTTTTTTTCCCTCCTGCAGTTTTGCAAATTAAAATTTCTACTTCCCCCAAAACTGCTATGAATAGTATTTTGGAACAGTGAGATTTCAGAGTAAATATCAAGGGAGAATGTGTATGAAACCATACTCTTCCTATTCCGTAGCCCTGTTCTAATTCAAGACCCTTCCATTTCTTGGCTTGCCTTTATGTTCTGTAAAAGACATTGGGAGAATGAGTAATATTTCCTAAGTCATGTGTAGACTGGTTGTAAGAAGCACATAAGGTGTTTTATTCGAGTTTATGTAAATTTTTGCCTACCCACATAACTGCCAATTATACCACAATTAGAGCTAATTCTGTTCAATAGTAAATATTTAGCTGATATCATTCTTGAAGTCTGCAAATTCCTTTTTATTAAGAGATGTGATCAGGTACTCTCCAGTGCTAAAGAGAGGGAGATGCTTTGAGAAACAACATAAAGAAACATTGCAAGGGTAATGCTGTGGTGGGGAAGAGTTAACATTGAAGTTGTTTCTTCTTTAAATGGTACACATAACTGCTTTTGCAGTCACATGTATGAGATTTTGCCTATATAGACCGGAAACATTTTCTATAACCTTTTAAAAATACAGATACAATGATGGCTTACAGAAGAGATTAAGTTTTGTCTTGCTAGTGATGCCACTGACATTGTAAAACAGATGGCTATAGAGAAATGAGTCAAAAATTTTACACACAAAATTACTTTGCAACCATAACTGGTTGCATAATTGAAAGGGAAGAGAATATCTGGATTGGACAACTTGATCTGTGGTTTGAATTGGACTGCTCCCCAATCCCAACTTCTTCTGGGCAAAGCATTATTGGGAGGAAAGTAAACTTGGTGGTCTGGGGCGATGGAATGTCCCTTCATCTCCCCTACAAAACAAACAGCTCATATAATCTCTTGAGTTACACTCTTCCCATCCCAGCAGAAACGTACTTTCAATTAAATGTATATTTCATTTGGTTATTCTACTTAAAGCCACATGGGGGCATAAATGGTTCAAATATCTAAAAGAAATGCACTCTGCCTTCCTTAAAAATGTACCATGCACTTAAAGGCCTTCAGTGAATAATGTGTGTGTGTGTGCACACCTTCAAGTCTTACATTGACTTACTGTGACCCCATCAATTTCATAGAATTTTCTCAGGCAAGGAATATTTATACATCATTAAAATCTCCCTATCCTGCCTCATACTATTTCACAGAATCAGAAATTCCTTTCCCAACACACTTGTTTAATCAGTCTATATCTATCAGCATATGCACTCTCTCATTGTTATTTGAAATTGCTATCTTGTATAAGTAGTTTCAAACTACATTGTCTGATTGTAGATTGTTGTTGAGGCACTGGTGGTAAGCCTTCAAGTGTTTCCTACTTATGGTGACCTCATCATGGGGTTTTCTCGGCCAGATTAGTTCAAGGGCAGTCTGCTCATGTTTTCTTTTGAGGCTGAGAGAATGTGACTTGCTCAAAATCATTCAGTGGGTTTCCATGCCTGAATGGGGATCTGACCTCTGTTCTCCAGAGTTGCAGTCTGATGCTCCAAATCACTGCATCAACAAAGGTCAAGTCTATTAGTTTTAAGACTTATGCCAGCACATTAGAAAATATCATAATCACTAATAAAGTGGAAGAAGGGGGGCGGGGGGAAGGAAAGGTTCAAAGTTAGACAAAAAGCTACTATTGACATTGTTCTGGCTTACATATTGAAATCAATGTTCATTTCCATTATTACAGTTTGAAATGAAATTTTAATGTCTACACTAACACCTTAAAATGGAAAAGATCATACGATTTTATAAAACTGTTAACAAAACTAGCACCTGGAAGTCATGGTGTTGTGAGGTTTTGTATAATGCAAGGTGGATATGTTTCTAATGGATCTCTGTGAAGACACACACCTCATGAAGTGTTGAGAAAATATGCCCTCTCCCAAATACTAGAAATTGCAATGTTGAGAAAGGTTACTCTGACCGCTTGCTTGCAATGTTCCCAACAACCGCTGGTTTATTTAGTCTCATTCAACTCAATGGAAGCCTATGAAAAATAAACCCATCTCTGTCTCTCTAGCCTCAACCAGGATTTTGACGTCATCTCTTGTGATAAAGAGGCTGAATCAAGGAATCAATTTTCATACATATGATGTGTCCTTATGTAAAAGCTAGCTTTTGTTGTAGGATGTGCTCAACCTGCCAGAAACACTAATGATAAAGAATATTAATTGGTGCACCTGCAGCATGTCAAACACATGACAACATGCTGGCATTCCACTGATATTTTCCAGATGTTGCAGGAGATATAGCAGAAATAACAAATGTTTAGTATCAGTCAGTTACTGCCTGTATGTAAGTAGAATAACGATATAGCATTTTGGTGCATAAGGTTCTTTATTAGGTCCAGGAAATGCGAGAAACAATGTCAGAAATATGTAGCTTTTAATGAGACAAGCCAGTGACTGGCTGAAAGCTTTTTATCTTCAATTCTGCCAGAGTTCAGAAGAACTCTGTGAACACCAGGTGCTTACAAACATGCACCAAGAAAGACTAGTTCAGCAGTAAGCATTGCCGTAAGTACTTTATGGCACATAACTGTGCAAAAACAGATAACTGCTTAATGTATGGTCAACAACATAAAATATCTTCCACGGCAATTATAATTATATTGGGGGATGGGATTCTGTAGGCTCCAGCAACTGAGTAATCTGAATGCTATAGCCTCCTTCACCTTCCATGGTTATGGAAAGTCTACTATGAGAATGCTCAGCTCAAAGTCTGGTAGAACCTCCAGAAAACCCAGCTATTTACTTGGTTCAAGCCAGTAAAGGGGGAGTTTGATGTGGCAGCCGCAAAATTAGTGGTTCACTTCTGCAACATAGTTTATAGGAACAAATGCTACATAAAAGGAAATAGCCTGGCAATCTATTTTAAAATGTTTTATGCATTTAGCTTTAATCACTGTGATAAAATTATATCTAGTGTATAGATGAAATTATGACTCTCAGCCTGTTCTTTTATATCTACCCAAATTTGCATGTTAAAAGAGAAATTGTAAATGTTAGAACATGCATGGTCTGCCACAGGGGAAACACGAAGCGGATTATGCAGATCCATTCAGATCCAGTAAAAACTTCCGAACTTGTCCTGGGAAAAATTCACATTATCATTTTGGCATGTTAAGCTGAAATCTTAATTGGCAGTGGATTTTAAAAATATAATTTTCTAATGTCATATCTTGCATGTTATGCAGTTAATAATCAATACTAATTCCTGAAACTTGAAAAACTGTTACGTTCAATATACTGACATTAGAAATGTATGTTTGAGTATTTCACCTTGATCACAGTCAGTTTACAAGCTTGAGCTGAATTAGGACATCTCAGCACTTAGTGAAAGATATCTGTGGCAACCCGCACTCATGGTAACAAGTGCTCAGGCTATAATTGCTTCCTTTTGCTCCCTAAAACAGAACACAAATGACACCTTGCTTGCTACAGCATACCTTTTCAAAAGTGTTACTGCACCTTTCATAGACTTTTCCCTTGTTTCAACTGTCTTCCCTTTCCCAGCATGCCACCTGAAGCAGGTCATGTTGTTCTGCTGTGTGGCAGGGCTGACCTACAGGCACCAAGCAAAGCCACAACTCCTATTGCTGCAGCCCTCATCTTCACACACAAAAATGTGGGAAACCAAGCCTTTGTTATTCAAACCAAGCAACTGGTCAAAAGAATAATTTGAAACACATCTTGTCTTCTACCACCAGATGGCAGTGAATGGCGACCACTACATTCAGATGAAGCAAAACTAGGGGCAATGATGGTAGAAAAATCACAGCAATTTCCTTTCATGCTCCTATGAAATTAATATGAAAAAGCTGCTCTGATTCACCACAAGGGCTGCTTTTTCAAACAGCCTCAGCCTGTTTTTGCTTTTGTGTGTGTGTGTGTGTGTTTCTGGATATATGGGTCAAAAAAGGACCTTCCTAGTTTTTTGGAATGTTGTCTTGGGTCACGGAGGATGCTGTGGTACTCCATAATGAAGCAATTATCAAATACATAAAACAAAGAACTTCTGTTAAGGGAAATAAAACAAGGAAGTTGTGTCAAAGAAAAATTAACCCTAAGGTATAGGAGTTTCTTCAGAAAGAAAAATAAACTAATTTAGTCCATAGTTTGCTTTCTTTCCGTTTGAATCCCCAATTAGACCTTTTTAGGGTTTCTAAGAGCTTGTTGCAAAATTATCAAATGAAATGCCTCTTCCAAAAACACTTGTAGTCACATGTATGAAATAATTAGTTGAAATATTTTTAAAGAAAGTTCAAAATAAAAAAAAAAGATAAAATACATAGTGTGAGCCATACAAAATAGATTCCACAAGGCTATAATCCATATTGCATAACCTTTAGACGTCATAATAATTCTGAGGTCAGAAGTACAGAGGTATATGCATGCATTCATCCAGTCTCGGAGGAAGACCCAAATACAAATGGTCATGATTAGAATGAGGAAACAACTTCCCTCACATCCCCAAAAACAGTCCTCTTTATATGCATAATATTCAAGTTCAGAAACAGACAGAATGAAAGAATAATTGGCTATGCAGATTGGAAATAAAAACTGAGTAATCCACAGGAAAGAACTAGCTAAAGAAGTACCCAATTCTCTGTGTTGTGTAGTTAGTTATGTCGACTTGTTTCTTCAGTTAGATAAACAAACTGCTCATGTTTTTCCCTTACACTAAACCATGGTTTTACATGACATGTACAAGTACAAATATGGCCAAATTAGACTCAGGCTCAGATCCACTAAGCTTCCCCCATTCGTAAGAACGGATGGGAGGAGAACTTTAGAAGCTTTTTGTGAACTTTCAGTTGTAAAGAAATGTGGTTTGCTGTTATGTCTGGCATGACAAAATGTGGCTGACACCAACACTGATGGTCAGTTTCAAAGAAAGCCAACTTCAAATTGTGGTTTTTGAATCTGATTTGATGAAATTAATCATAGTTTTAACAGCAGTTTTGAATCAAGACAACATAGCAAATTGTGAGTAGCTAAAAGTGGGGGTGAAAGTTTCTGAAGTTCTCTACTTCAGAGAGTAGAGGGGAGGTGGGAGCACCTGAAACTGAATCTCACTCAGCCATGGTCGATTTATTAATTTAATCTTACCAGAATTCATAAACCACCTTTCACCCCTTACAGATAGCATTGTATGTATAGTAAGTATGACTTATAAATAATCATATAAATATGAAATAGAATAAAATGATAGCTTACAATTTGCAAAGCAACTGAAAAACAAGCAATACAATAAGACAAACAGACCAACTAAAAATCCATGATCAAACAGAACAACCTAGCACTAGGACTGTAATGTTAGCATGAGATATACTTTGGAGACCCTTCCACAATCGGCACCTCACATAATTTATAATTGTCACATGAAAGAATTCTGTCTCCACTCATCATTACTGAACATTTTCATGACAGGTCTGAGGCAGCTGGAAAGAGATGTGTTCCTTAATTGAAACTATGGAGAAAGGTGTGTGCCCAGACAAGGGTTATCAAGAAGTCCTCCAAAGAATGAAGTTCAGAAAGGGCTTCTCCTCAGAATCACCTCAGTAATTACAAGCTGCCTTGGAGAACTCTCAAAAAATGCTTGGTTGCTTCCAGAAAGATTCTCTCTTGGCTTGAAATGTTTATGCATGTACACTGAGATGCCTTATCATACTCCCCCTGGGAATCGCACTTCCCAGAACTAGCCAGGGCAGAATGCCACCTGGAAATGCAACCCCCCCTTCCCCACTGGCTCTACCACACACAAGCAAACACACCCAGGAAAAACAGAGAGTTTTACATCTAGATAAAGCACACAAACCACACATTCCCAAGAAAAATAAAAAATGCTGTCTCAAATACCAGGGATGAATTGACATGGTTTTCTAATTTCTTTTAACTTTCCTGATCAGCAAAGATGTCACTATTTCGATGAGTTCTCTACTGCTTCTTAAAATTAAGAGTCCCCCCACCAGTTCCTTTTACAGTCTAAATAGGTTAAAAACAGAGGGAAGACTTCTAGATAATTCATAAAGGGACTTGGCCAAAGTTTTGATCATTTGAAGAGCTTCTTTAAACTTGGTCAGGTAAGTTCAAAGATGGCAGTGAGGACCTTTTGTGAGCAGTGTGTTGTTCTTTGGGCCTTAACAGTCAGTCTGGTTTATCTCCTGTTCTTCTTGAACTCTGTTTAGTGTTCATGGTTGCAACAACCAACAGACAAACATGTTGATAAGTAGCTGAAGACATGTATTATCACCTTTTATATTCCGAGGCAGAGGAGACTTTGCAGTGAAATGACTCTTATTTCACAATGTCTAAGCACTGTATTCAAGACAAATTTGTATTCTGAATAAGATCATTATGAACTTTTGGGAATTCTATCTCTAATGGTCTTTCTTTGGAAAGGCATGGCTATGAAACCATAGTGATCACAAAACAGGAAAACTCTAGGAAACAAAAGGTTTGCATTACATGTAAACTGTATTTGAGGCAGACTGACAGCTTGTTATCCTGTAGAAAATTCTGTGCGGTTTATCTCGTGGCTTTAGTATCTAGACCCACAATGTAACACTATTTTAAGTTAAACCTTACAATAGTAAGACCTTTAATATGCTATTATGCTCGTTGAGCCACTGTTTCCACAGGTATGCTTCAAAAGGTCATAATATACTTACATATTTGCATCCCATTCTCCTTTGCTCACATTCTCTGCCATCCAGTCATAGCAGTTTCCAATGAAGTCTGGGTCATCAAACACTAGAAGGATCAATATAATTTTTATATGAGAATGAACATATTAACTATCAAAACAACAAGCCAGTAAACTGTTTATACCTGTCCCCATAGCATCAATGCTGAAGGAGCCTTCTTTTAAAAACTCCCATAAGCAGTACGGACACCACAGGCACTGATACAAAATCATTTTAATACAAAATTATTCAAGGGCCCTTCAGGAGCCCTGATTTGAGTGGTTCTTCCAGAGGAGATTAGGTAATTGGCAATCAGGCAATGGATCTTCCCAGTGCTTAGTCCTCATTAATGGAATTCCCTTCCTTGACAAATAAGGAAAGACCAATCCTTTCAATATGTACTTACTTATTTATTGGCAGAGGCTTTTAGAAGTAGTAGTAGTAGTAGTAGTAATAGTAGTAGTAGTAGTAGTAGTAGCAGCAGCAGCAGCAGCAGTAGTAGTAACAGCTTCTGGGTATCGTTAATTTCTTGTGCTTTAAGTTATAGCTTAGTATAGTGGCCCCTACACTTTTGCAAGGGTTCGATGCAGAGAACTCCCCAGTGTGATCTCTTTCCCATTCCATTCCAAGGCTCCCCTCTCCCATTCTCTTGCCTTTTGCATGCCAGGGCCAAAGGCACGGAAATGAGAGGGGAAGAAGGAGGCTCACGCGAGCCTTCTCCTGCTCCCATTCCCTTGCCTATTGTCTCAGTGTGAGTTCTTGGCACGGGAGCCAAAGGCAAGGAAATGGAAGGGAGGAGCTCTGGGAGGAGAAGATGGCATGCACGTGCCTCCCCTCTTTTGTCCAGGCACTTGCCTTCCTTCTCTGGCCCCGAAAAACACAAGTGAACAGGAAGAGGGGAATGGGAGGGGAAGGCACACGTGCACTTCGCAAATAACCAAATTTGTGGAGATCAAACTTGCAAATGTGGAAGAAGGACTGTATTCCAACTGTTTGTCTCCATTTTAAGTTTTATAAGATCTTATTAATTGTCCTTGCTGCTTTTTAATTTTTCACTGATACATTTTTCTCTTTCATGCATGTTGCTTTGAATATTGTTTTAACAACTTGAAATATTTAACAATTTAATAACAATTAAATAAATACATAGCTCTAGATATTACACAGTGTACTATATACCGTTCAGTTACATACAACTATAGATACCACTTCAGGGATGTAACCCTCTATATCTGACTTTTGATACTGTGTGACATTATCTCTCCTGTTTACCGAAAAGGTGCAAAAAAGGATAAGGAATTTATCAGTAATGCACTAGAACAACAGAAGGATACTTTTACTCATGGACGAAGTATTCTCAAATTTGACTGTTTTGCAGGCAAAATTTTGTCACTGAGAATAGTTAGCAGTACATGAAACAACCTGCTTATCATTTCACAAGCAGAATGGATATCTGGCTCATTTTAAACAGGTCTGAATTCTTCACATACAATTCCCCCCAAGATTATTTTCTTGTTATATATTTTTATTTCTACATTTCTACATATCTCTGATCACAACAGAGTTATGTCTCATTGTTCAACACACTATATTTGTGGTTGCTTTTCTATTAGCTTTGCATAAGCCTTTGGAGAAATTTATAGTTCAGTAGCGGAGCACACGTTTTGAGTGTGGAAGATCATGTGGGATCTCAGTGGGGAGTTCAACCATGTCTATAGCAAGATCCAGATCTTTCCTTATACTGAAATTGTTCCTTAAGGAAGCTGGGCATCAAACCCTCTTAAGCCTCTTGACTTAAGAAAATGCAATAAGCCATGCACCATATGAAAATAATGTAATAGGGAATAAATGTATAACTAGTGAAATTTAGTTTGTACTAGAGGATTTTATTATACCGTCAGCCCTCCACATTTGCGGGTTTCACTTTTATGGATTTGATTATTCACAGATTATTTGCTGCCACCTCTGTTTCCTCCCTATGTCATTTTTAATAGGGACTGCAAGCCCTGTGAGACTGAGAAACTGTGAACAAGGCTAGTAAGTCCCTATTAAAAATGGTGTGGGGCAGCAGTGGAGGTGGCAGTAAGCCCCACCAGCCACCCACTTCTGCCTTGTGAAGGGACCCTGATGCCTCAAAGGAATCCACAGTGAGTTGAATAAAATACTTTTTTTCTGTATTAAATATGGCTTGGGAGGGCCTAGAGTTATTCATGGTTTTTTCACTTTCACAGGGGTCCTGTGTCCCTAACCCTAGCAAATGTGGGGGGTGACTGTACATATAATAGTATCAGAGTGCCTTTAGTTTGTTTCAGTTCTGTGAGTAACTCTAAGAATCCAGGTATGGAAATGCACTCCGTCGTTGTGGAAGTAACTGAAAATATAGCTTAGACTAAAATCTTGCACACTTTTAAAATAGTAAATGTATGTCTGCATATTTATGCTGGTTCTCACCACAATGATATTGACTGTAGCTCACCTGTTGCATAATGTCTGTTAGCTTCCCACCCACAAAATCAAAAGGGAGAAAGGGGCTATGTATGTGTCTGTAGAATGCTTTGTTGCCCCAGGGACTACATGTATACAATCTTTCAGAAAGTGCAACAACTTGTGCAATGGTTTTCACACAAGTACAGTGCCACAACAGGAATCCAGCCTTATGCTGCAAATGATCAATGAATGTATTTTACACACTTATCTTTATCCCCAGCGAATGAAAAGAAGCCAGGGACCATCTTCATATCATTCTTAGCTTACAGAGACAGTGTGTTTTAGTACATTTGTACAGGCTTACAGTTACCGGTATTCCATCACATATACCAGCCTTTTCGTTGACTGTAATCACCACAGTTTTTCAAGAGTTTGTGCTGGATGAAAAACATCCATGATTGATGTACATGAGATATATACATTAGAAACAAAATTTGTCAAAATAAAATAAAGCTGGATAACTGTGTTTGTTAATCCATAAAAAAAAAAATCCAAAGGCTACATCCTTTAATTTGATCTACCAAAATGTTTTTAGTGTGGTTTTGTATAAAAACTTCCTCAGTGCAGAACAGCACTCCTGGAAGTCCGTACGGCTTGACTTAAAACTGCAGCTACCATATTGGGAGGTCATGAGAATGAGCCCTTGCACTTATTCAAACCTAGCACAAGATCAGAATCAGGCTTGCTATGTTTAATTTTGTTCAACCAAAGCATCAGCTTACCTGGGGTTTTAAAATCTTGAGCTGCTTTTGATGTGGCAATTTTAAACCATGTCAAATAATAATCTTCATATGATATGGCTGTAATCTTTCTGAAAACATACATTTGGAACAAAGGATGAGTTTTCAGGGAGGATTATACAATTAGTTATTTGACACAGGTTTCCCTACAGAATGTTTCACAAAGCAGTGAAATGAACAAAAAGCAGAGGTTTCAAAGGCCATATGACTCACTGCTCACCTTCCACACCAATGAAAGCAAACAGCAGGAATTTAAAGAAACGAGAGCCCTGTCTTCATATTTCCAGTCTGTGAAAGCCAGATCTCTCTCAAATTTCTTTCCATGGATCAATCTTTTTTTAAAAAAATCTGTTTCTCTTTATGAAATAATCACACTAAAATTTAAAGAGTAGTTGTGGCTTGCTACAGAAAAGAAATAACACTTAATCCATGTTACAATGAATTCATTCCATGTAAACAAGAACATTTTGAATTCTTTCTCCATGCAGTTAATATACTTAAGAGGAATAAAGCTGATGAAGATACCACTTTTTTCCACCATTGTGATATATTTATTTGCTTGTTTGCAATGTGGCAACATTCTGGACCAATCGGCTTCAAACTGCTGTCCCATGACACGCTCTCACCCAACCACAGGGAGTAAATGTACCAATCAACCAACCAACCAACCAACCAACCAAGGGGTTATTTATGCCTCCTCCTTTGCTGTGCAATTGATGAAGAAATAATAGGATGGAATGGAAAAAATCACTTTTTTGGACTAATGTTAACAGAATGCTCCAGTCAGCAAGGCTACTGGAAATTCTCAGAGTTGTTGTCTCCAAAGGTAATTTTTTTAGGCTTTGGTCTTACTGCCTTTAGAATTGGTGTGCAAGTTCCTTTTAGCATTGCTCCAGACCCCAGAGCAAGATGTAGGACAAGTATAGTCTTTCCTCTTGAAATGACTTCAGCAAGAAAGGGTACACAATTCCCACGCATGGAACCAATCTTTTATTAGTCCCTGAGAGGTCAAGGGGAGTGTACCAGTGGGAGGAGACCTACGCGAAAGCAAGCAAAACTGACTTTTTACATTCAGCTCTTAGGGTTCTTGGGGCTAGTTTTGCTGTCCCAGGACTCGTATTAGTCAAATAAGCTTATCCGTGAATCAAAATAATTACATAATTTAAAATAAGATAAGGCAACATAATTTTATAAATAACCCAGAGACTGTGCATACACTCTCCGGTTTCTGCCTGGTTGGACTTACTGCTCTCACATGGATTTCAAGAGATATCAATGAATTACAGTAGGAAATTAGTAACAGACTGTCTTACAAAGCGAGAAAACTCTTTAGTATATTGGTCATCATTATTTTTCGACACATCCATGTTTTTCCCCTGTTTTTTTGCTACTGCTTTCTTATAAAATGTCAGCAGCTTCTCTTCTCTTCTTTATATTTTAAACTGTTTAGTTATGAACTCATCTTCAGCAAAGTTGACACTTCTCTTCCAATATTGAGATTGCTACCGATCTTTTGGCCTCTGTGCTCACATATTGCTATAACATTTTCCTAATGTAGCTACTCCTTACAGTGATAGCCGAATGTTTCAGATTCCACAATGTAAGAAATTGGTACTAATTGTTCTACAGCTAAGGCTGGATTTCTAGAAGCACCCTACCAAAAGACTGGTGCTTGTATTGCTTGTTACATACAGCATCTTTAAAAAAAACAAAAAAAAAACTCACTGTTTATACTCACTTCATATAATAGCACAAATTAATTATAATGCCAAAAATAGTTACTTCTATATAGGGAAAGATCTACTGGTATGATCATGGTTGTTGGTGGTAAAATCAGCAGTGATGCTCTTGAGAGCAATGTTAGTACTGTGATCACAGAATCTTAGAACTGGAAGAGACCACAAAGGCCATCGAGTCCAATCCCCTGCCATGCAGGAACACACACTCAAAGCACCCCCAGCAAATGCCTATCCAGCCTCCATTTAAAAACCTCCAAAGAAGGTGACTCCACCACACTCTGAGGCAGCATAATCCATTGTACAACAGCTCTTACTGTCAGAAGTTCCTCCTGATGTTTAGGTGAAATGTTTTCCTGTATTGCTCATGTCCTAGTCTCCGGAGCAACAGAAAACAAGCTTGCTCCATCTTCAACATGACAGCCCTTCAAATATTTAAACATGGCTATCATGTCTCCTCTTAACCTTCTTTTTGTCAGGCTAGACATACCTAGCTCCCTAAGCTCCTTCTCATAGGGCATGGCTTGCAGACCCTTTACCATTTTGGTCACCCTCCTTTGGACATGTTCCAGCTTCTTAATATTCTTCTTGAATTCTGGTGCCCAAAACTGGAGATGATATTCCAGGTGAGGTCTAACCAAAGAGAATAGAGTGGTATAGCACTTATTGGCTGCTTTTTTTTTTTTTTTTTTAAAAGAGAAGGTTCCCTTTATCTGGGCAGGTTTATGTGCTATGCGAGCTGAAATGTGTGCCTTACTGAATTTCTTTGTTTATTTGATTTTCAAGACTTCTTGGAAACATCAAATAGTACAAAATGTCTACTAACTGGGACTAGCTATAGAGATCATAGCTTGCCAATTCTAAACACCTACACTGGCTGCAGGTTCATTTTGAGGCACCATTCAACATTGTGGATTACCTATAAGGCCCTAAGTGACTTGAGACTTAGCAACCTTATGTTTCATGAACATACTCAGACTTGCAAAGGGATCTTGTAGCACCTTTGATCTTCTAGCACTTTTCCCTTTGCATATCAATCCAGACTAACATGGCTACATCTTTGAATTATACCCAACCGTTGCATCGTTATGCTCCTTCCTCTGTATCCCCTGCTATCTAACATTAGGGAAATGTTGACCAAAGAGGGAGCTTTTTTTAAAAAAAAAATCATAGACCTCACAGGTATGGAAAGCCCTTCCTAAGTTGGTGCAAATTTTGATGTCACTTTAGTGCTAGACAAAGACCTTTTTATTTGGTTTCTCAATATACAGCATAGTGCACAGTTGGGCAAGATGTAGAGGATGTGCAAGGCATTTCCACAACTTTTTGAGCCCCAGTGGACCTCCCCAGAGGTTCAAATTTTGCTACATTTTTCAAAGAACAATTTTTTCCCCTCAAAATATCTTTTAGGGGGCCAGGAAGGGCCCAAAACATGCCCCCTGCAGGGCTTTGGAAACATTTGGGGCATGGAATTGAGTATTTATTTATTGTGGGAGCAAGTGCAGTGGAAGCTACAGCCCTCCAAGGTCTCCTGGATGGTTAATGGGCCCCTTACACTTCCACAGTGCCCCCCCCCCGCAGTATAGAGAATAACTGGTTTTTATTATGGCATTTACCCTTTCTGTTAAAAAATCTATGGTTTTGTTTTAATATTGCCTTTGCCATTTTATTTTATATTGGCTTTACATCTTTAGCCTTTCTGTTATTTTATTGTTTGCCAACCTGCAAATTTTTACCAAAGGGTGGCATCATACTAATTTTAAAAAATTATCTGAATTTATACAAAAAAGGTAACTGATATAGCTACCACAATTTGTACGTAATATTTCAGACTCTTGTGGCCCGTATATAGGGATTTAATCTTAATTCGTTACCTCATTTGGCTACGATCCGAAGTTTCTTCAGATGGAGTCAGGGATGTAGGACGCATTTCTAACCTTTTAACAATCTCTACAAAAGAGAAGGTTGTTTTTTTTTCAGACAAGATCAGGCATGTTCAGAGTGGTATGGCCATAGATTTTTTTTAAAAAAAATAGAGCTTTGAATGATTCTGCTTGCAATGGAAGCAAGGCTTTGTAAAGAGTAGTAATAGGAGCTTTTTTTAAAAAAATAATAGGATTATTTTTAAAATAATATTTTATCCTAGTAATAGGAGAAAATAGTCAAAAGACTGATTTTTTGACCCTTTAAGGAACTCATGATGAACACTCCAGACCAATGAGGCAGGAAACCCATACAATATAATGTAAAGTAAGGAATGTCACACAAGTTTGGCCATAGGAAGGCTCACAATTAGTGGAAAAGTTCCAGAATTATCCATATTCCCATGAGATATAAATCAGACATACTTCTAATCAATTTTGATGAAATCAAAGTTCATGGAAGATGCATATTACATCCAAATACAATGGAAAAGTTGTATATTTAGGCTTAGACCGCAATGCTGAGTACTTTGGTAGTGGTTTGAGCCCAAGTACTAGTGTGTACATTTTCTTAGTATGAGTGATGCCAGGATAAGTATGGCATCTGAAGGAATCACTGGTGTGACCTTCTCTAACATCAGAGTTACCCCTGTCTCATTTTCAAACTCATGACCTTTGCATCACCTCTGAACATTGTCTGGTAAATGTGCTTTGTGAGATCACAGGTCTGCCTGCAGAGCCCATACTCGAATTACACTGCCAATCAAACTAATTAAAATTTACTGCCCTGTGTAAAATAGACGTTTTTTAAAAAGCCGTTTAAATGGTTTCTTCTAAAATTCCCTGTGGTGCTCAAAGAATATATTTATGACTAATAGCATAAAGCATAGAGGTTTATTACCTTCTATGTGCTGGCTAGCTTTGACACACTGTATAACTCTTTGTCTATACAGGGGATAATTGTTCCGCAGCATTTTAGCTGCCTCAAGGTTCACTGCATTACTCAAGACTGGATCAGACAGCAAAACCTGTGTAAAGATACATGTACATACCAGTTTGTAAAGTTTTATTCATCATCAGATTCAACCAGAACATAAAACTGGTTTTATGCATGTATAATAAGCTACAAACACAATTCAAAGGGTTTCTTTTGACTTGCCTATGGGCACAAATCCTGCTCCATGCATGTATGCTGATTTTTTAAAAAAGGGTATATTAAGACTACATCTCTCTTCTTTCTACTTTGTCATTCTCAATGGTCATATTCAAACAGGATATCATGGCTGAGCACAGAGAAGGGACAGGAGCAAGGATGAGTAAGCCAGACCAGTCTATTCCTTCTTAGCTGTTACTTCAGTTCACAGAGAGCTAGCATCCCAAACTACATGATGTAGTGAATGACGCAGGTCTGACCACATAGTGTTAACTCTTGCTCTGAGCATCATATATACATGGATTACTGAATGCTTTATACCATGGTGGAAGAACAAAGAACCTTGGATTGCCATTTAGCAGTAGACCTAAACGCTGCAGTGCTCTGGAGTGGCAAGAGCCCCTGAACCCTGCTTAATTGAAACAAAAGGAAGGGGCTCACCTACAGCTTTTTTTGATTAGGATTCATCCAGCTGACAGCACTCAGCTGGCTATCCTTGAACTGAAATGCAAGTATTTATGTCATGGTATACCATGACAGAAAGATAGCCAGCTTGTTTACACTACCCACAATCATCTCCTGCAAAGTTATGCAGACCTTGCAGATCAGTGGGGAAATAGTGGCTGATCCCAAACATCGTAACTGTGGCATCTGAAGGAGTTTTCCATCCACCTTTCCACTAGCCGTGTCTGAAGTGATCACAGAAACATAATATCCAAATTAAACATAGTTATTACTGCTTCTGTTTTTACAGAAGTCTACTTCTTGTATTTTCTGACTGTAACAACAGTCTTATTCAAATGATATCAGAGCAGGCTAGTAAAAGCATAATAAAGATATGAATAAAATGAAATGTAAGGAATGAAGCTATATATTTCATAGCTTAGTTGAAAGACAGAGCCAGAGAAACAAGGTTGTATATGAGGGAGACAGACTCAAACTCACTAAGGAGGGCATTTTGCAATCCATGGCAAGGAAGGGAAGTCCATGTCCTGGTGCCATGTTGGTTGCATTGATGTGTCT
Source organism: Ctenosaura bakeri (assembly GCA_948474755.1). Classification (NCBI taxonomy): domain Eukaryota; kingdom Metazoa; phylum Chordata; class Lepidosauria; order Squamata; family Iguanidae; genus Ctenosaura; species Ctenosaura bakeri. Next base: position 200,352 of record CAOLHI010000686.1, read on the forward strand.
CTCCTTCCCAGGGTTCTGCACAGTTCTGGCAGCCTCCTTGCAGTGGAGGGAAAATGTAGGGCTGGAGTGGTATCCCAGCATGGAACTTCAACACCAGAAGGAAACATTTTAACTATAGGATGGCAGAGATGCATAAAAGTGTGGCTCCTCCTGACCCAGCTTCAATCAAATCAGATCTGGGTTTTTGAGTAGGTAAGGTCTGTGTGCCTGTCATATTCAGTGAGGGTTCCATTAAGGAGCCTTGGGTGTGAACGCAACGTAAGTTGTGCCCAGCTTCACATCCAGGGGGTTCACACAGAGGTTTGCACCCACATGACATCCCACCTGTTGTTGCTCCAGGGGTTACCAACATTTTGGCTGGGTTTGTGATACACTGGGCAAAAGTTGGGTTGGTCAGTACTTGGATCCAATTTCATCTGGGCCCAGCCTTTTACATCTGTAATCAATAACTGTTATGGTCGGTTTGTCTAGCCAAAAATTGAAAGTGGGTTATTTGCCAAACACTTCATGATTTAGCTGCTAAAACCCTGAATTTGTGCCATACTGCATTTAAAGCAACATCTATTTCTTCCCTGTCAACTAAAACTGTCAAACTGAAACGGAGAGGAGCTGAGACAGTAAAGAAAGAAAAAAAAGTAAAAATTCCACTAGACTAGGTCTCTTGCATGCACTTAAGTAGCTATTAGGATTCTTCTAATTACAAAGCTAATTTTAATTTTTTAATTAATAACATAAAAACTAGATAAATTATCATTTGTATGTTCTTTTTTTACCTGGATACTAAGTAGTATACTAGTCATTGTAAATTTAGGATTCCACTTGGTAGGGTCATCTAGAAAATCCACACAAATTTTCCCAGATTGTGGATCCACTTGAATGAGGAACAAAAAATTAAAAAATTAAAAATCACAGTTTGTACATTTACATGATAATCAGATGGTTCAAACTATGTATAACTATTCTGTTCGAAAGGCTAGAACTAGCTTTAATCTGTACAATGGAACAGTACAACAAAGATTTACAAATGTCTAAATTTATAGCAATAGGAAAGGTTATTCACAGTTTTTTTAAAAAATTATATCCTGCTGTATAACAAAGAATTCAACACAGATGCCCCTCCCCGTGTGAAATCATTTAACAAATTACAATTAAAAAAGCAAAATAATCTCAAATAATCACAAACAGAATAAAAACGGAACAGTTTTACTCAAATTAGCAAAAATTCATAAATAACCAAGACAGAATGTAACCCATACACAAAGCAAACTGATAACAGAGTTAACATCACAATGGCCTCCTTAGCATCAAGTTTTTATCTGGAGTCTGAGGGCAGATAGCTTTGAGGGGTAGGTCTCTCTGTGAAGGGATTTCCACACTTGGTGTAACTGCTGTAAAGGAACTTCTCTTGGTGAGCACTCATCAAACTTCATCTATGGAAAGTAGGAAATGAAGAAGGTTCACAGAGATTGAAAGGGAGACCATGCTGCCTCTCTGTTTGAGTAAGGAAACAAATCTTCTACTATAGAACAGTCAAAGTTTGTGAGTGAGCTTGTCTGTTTGTCTATGTCAGGCAAGCAAAAACCTCATATGATTGGCTGTGTGAGGCGAGACCCCATATGATTGGCTGGTTGTGAAGATTCTATGGAATCCTGGGGTTGGCAGATCAGGGAGAAGCCTTTAGAATTCTCAGCCAGAGAGCTCTGAATAGGCCAGTTGCTATGGAGACAAGGCCTAGCAGCAAGTCCCCTCATGAACCCAACCTCTGTATGTTAACAACTCTTGAATACAGACTGGATTGGGGAATATGGGCAAAAGTTACAATTACTCAACAACACAGTTTGGGGAATTAGAGACACAGAATCTCAATGTTGTGTATTTCAACCGCATCTAACTCCTATGTAAAGTAAGGTAAAGTAATTCCTAAGGTATTTCTATGAGAAAATAAAATCCAGGCAATGCCGGGTAAATACGCTAGTAGAAAAATAATTTTAAAAGTATCAAAAAAATTTTTCAATACTCAATCCATCTTGGTGAACATGTTCAGAACACCCTAAAACACAACACTTTTGACTACTAGGTTGATTGTTTTGAAAGCCAGGACACATGCAATGACTACAGTTGGCTTTGAATGGTTTGTCTATTCATGTTCTGCTACTTTGGCAAGCTGCTGTCTCTCAACCTAGGCAACTTCCCTGGGTTGCTGTAAGACTAAAATACATTTTTAAGCTCCTTGGAAAAATTTAACAGCTATGTTTAGGAAGAAAAGGTTGCAATGATCAAATTACTTTCAGTTACTGAAGCACATTCTGAAGTACAATCACTGTGTGAAATCTAGAAGTAAAATGGGGTTGGCTTTTGTTGCCAATCAGCCACCACTGGAATGCACAACAATCAACAACATCCTTACCATTGGGATGGAAAGGAATGGTGTTGAAATTAACTTGCGGTGGGATGTTGTTGTAGCTTTCATTATACTGCAGTGATAGTTGGAGTTCAGCTCCTGAAACAGAAAAAAATAACATATATAATATATGATAATATTGATACAAACCAAATGGTGTTGCTTTTACTTGGAAGTAAGTCCTGCTGAATTTAATAAATCATATTTCTAAAAAGGTGGCTGTAGAATGCAGCCTTAGGACCTCTTCCCAGTACACTCTTATAGTGTTATTATTCCACTTCCAACATCCTGTAGAACCCTGGGATTTGCAGTTTAGAGAGAGGCATTTAGAATTCTCAGCCAGAGAACTCTTTAGCCTCAGTAAACTACAAACCCCAGAATTCCACAGGATGTTGAAAGTAGAATAATAGCACTATAACAGTGTAGGGCAGAAATACCCTTACACATCAGTCTTGTAGATGCCATTATTTCCAACGCTGTTACAAAAGGCAAGATATTAATAAGCAAAAGCAGCAATAGATGTTTAGACCAGGGTTAGTCATGGCAGACAAATAGACCTAGTTTCACTCTGTGGCTCATAGCCAATGTTTGGAATTAACTCATTGATTAAGTAATTACATTATTAATTCACTAGGTTAAAACATATTTCAGTGAATTAGGTCATTAGAATTCATTAGAGTAGCTGCATCTTCTATCACATTCTGGAAAAGAGGAAGGTTTGTCTCCTGTCTCCAGATGAGAAACATAAGAACTGGAGAAAAAGGATCACCTGACTCTGTTTTATGCAAGCCAAACTCTGTGATTTTTCTGAGAAGGCAACAGGAAGTGTGTATGTGCGAGGAAGAACATTCTGGAGCATAACAACTGGGTTTGTGAAAGACGAAGAATGCAAAGGAACAGAAGTGTGTCTTGGAATGAGGTGGGGTGGGAATTTGTTTGTTTAGCAGCAGACTAGAAACCTTTCCGTGCTACACTGTTATAGTGCTATTATTCCACTTTAAACATCCTATGGAATCCTGGGGTTTGCGGCTTAGGGAGCGGCATTTAGAATTCTCAGCTAGAGAGGTCTTTGACCTCAGTAAACTACAAACTCCAGAATTCCACAAGACGCTGAAAGTGGAATAATAGTGCTATAACAGTGTAGTGAGGAAATGCCCTAGGGCACTGGTGGTTTCAACATTTGAACTATGACCCTGGAGATCAAGATTCAATTCTCTGCTTGGCTATGGAAACCCACTGGGTGACCTTGGATGTGGCTGATAGGTTGCTTAGGGTTGCTGTAAGCTGGAAACAACTTGAAGGCACACAACAGCAGCAACAACACAGGGCAATCAAGCAGCCAGATGCTTTCAGAATGTCAGGGTTTTAGATTTGTATGGAAGATAAGTGTTTGGAGGAGTGTGTTGTGACTATCTTCAGTAAATTTTCCTCTTCTATTAATTATAATCTGGAGTGGTTTCGACTATATATTATTTTATAATAAACAACTATTACATAACATTACTTGGAATGAGCTGTAATGAACCCCTTTTCAAGTGTTTAGTGTTTTACTCACTGGGCTCTTGCATAATTAAATAAAAAGTTTTCCTCAAACCCCTCCCTCATTTTCTATTCACTCTTCCCACCCTTCCCATTCTGCTTTTTATTTGGCCCCTTCTTCAGTGAGTTTGCAGGGTTGATAATTTTAGAATTTAGAATGGAAAGGCTAAGCTATCAAAATTCAGTATTTTCATATCTTTTGTTAAAAAATTACTCAGAAGTCAGTCTTCTGAGCAAGTCTAAACTTCAGTTAAGTGACACTTACTTCCAGGTAAGTAGGAAAGGATTTTTCCATCTCCTTCTAATAAACCTCTTCCCCACAGCACCACTCAAAACATGGATGGAATTCTGTTAGTTGCAATTACAGTAGAGCCATTGAATTGACTGTAAATAGTGAGTCAGCACATAAGTAAATCCAAGTAGTCCAATGGCTCTACTCTAACTGGGTTTAACAATAGGATTTAAGCTAGTCTGCTTGCACAGTTGCAATGTGATGGATGGAACATGGGACAGACTATAGTAGAGAACCACAGGAGTCCTTCCAATCTCTCTCTCTCTCTCTCATTCTCCTCCACACTTAAGAACATACACCACTTCAGGGAGATTAGACTAAGACTATTTCTTCATTATACTGTTATAGTGCTATTATTCCACTTTTATCATCCTATGGAATTCTGGGGTTTGTAGTTTAGGGAGGGGCATTTAGAATTCTCAGCCAGAGAGCTCGTGGGCCTCAGTAAATTGCAAATCCCAGAATTCAACAGGATGCTGAAAGTGGAATAATAGCACTATAACAGTGTAGTGTGGAAATGGCCTCAGTATATTTCTTATAACACAACTATTCTTCAAACAGCTGCAGCTACTCAACTGGTTGAGAATTATTATGCTATGAGTGTTTCACATCTGTATGGGCTTCAGTCGCTGAACTGAAATGTAAATAATATTGTATGTGAATAATATGACATAATTAAGCTGGACACCTGGAGCATTTTTGCACTACACTGTTATAGTGCAGTAGTGACCCCGTGAGTCTTAGTGTTTGCTTGAGCTTTCAATGGGACTCAAGAGGCTAGAGAACTGTGTCTTGTGCCCTGTTCAAAACAAGGCATAACTTTGTGTAAAGCATATATCACTAACAGAATTCTGGCCATATATTAAAAATCCAGAGGGCAAGATCTATACTGAGATCCTGAAAAAAATGATTCAAATTCCATCTGTTGACTTACTGGCCAAGTTAATACTATCCCTCAACATCTTGCAAGAACTCTTCACTTATTGAGCAAGTTAATCTAATTCCTCAGTATCTTACAAGGTGACTGAAGAAAAAACTCAACCTATATTTTCTATTATATTTGCTAATTTGGAAGCTGCTACTTTCTTTTTACTTTTGTTATCACATTATCAGGATACTTGGGCACTTTACCATAGGTTGGAAACAAACCTGAGTGACAGTAAGCTCATATATTTTCGAAAATGTGGGTCTTAATCTGTCTTTTTGCAATGGTGGCCTGTGGTCTGGAAAGGCTCATCCTGCCATTGTGGATAACGCTCATCCCACCTTGCACCACTGGCTTCTGGTGTCTGTTTGCTCCAATAGTCCTAGGTGTGACTAAAACCCACAAAACAATAACTGTGGATGTCATTATCTGGATTTCAGCAAAGCATTTGATAAGGTTCCCCATAATGTTTTGATTAACAAACTGAATAAATGTGATGGGAAGACTGTTAGATGGATCCATAACTGGTTGGAAAATTGTGCTCAAAGAGTTGTCATCAGTGGCTATGCTTTGAACTGGAAGGAGGTCTCAAGTAGAGTGCTGCAGAGTTCTATCCAAAAGCCATTACTCTTCAACATTTTCATCAGTGACTTAAATGATGTGGTGGAGGGAATCCGTATCAGGTTTTAAGATGACACAAAACTGAAAGGGTGGCTAACACACTAGACGATAGGAACAGAACTGAAAAGGACCTAGATAAACTAGAAAATTGGGCAGAAATAAATGAAATTCAACAGAGACAAATGTAAAATTCTACATTTAGTCACAACAACCAAATGCAGACATATAGGATGGAAGATACTTGGCTTAATAGGACTACATGTGAAAGGGACCTTGGGATTATTGCTGATTTTAAATTTTACATGAAATGGAAGTGTGATGATACGCCAAAAAAGACAAATGCTATTATAGCCTGCACAAATAGAAGCATAATTTCCAAGTCAAGGGAAGTAACAGTCTCACTATATTCTGCACTGGTCAGGTCACATCTGGAGTACTGTATCCAGTTCTCGTCGCTTCATTTTAAGAACGATAAAGACAAGTTGGAACAGGTTCAGAGAAGGGCAACAAGGACAATAAGAGACATGAAAAACAGAACATATGAGGAAAGACTGAAGGAGCTGGGCATGATCAGCACGGCAGAGGAGTGACATGATTGCACTCTTTAAACACCTGATACAGAGAGGAGGGAGTAGACCTGTTCTTTCCTGCCCCAGAGTGTAGGACCAGGTCTAACTGTTGGAAGTTACAGGAGAGTAGATTTTGATTGAACATTCAAAGCAAATTCTTGACAGTAAGAGTGGTTCAGAACTGGAATGAATTGCCTAGAGAGGTGGTGGCTTCTCCCTCTCTAGATGTTCTCAAAAAGAGCCTGGACAGCTACCTTTTGGGGATGCTTCAGCTTAAGATTCTGCATGGAGCAGGGTGTTGGACTAAGTGGCCAACAAACCCCTTGCAACTCTTATGTTTCTAGAACTTTGTGACTCCATGACCTCTTGCTCTAGTCCATCTAAAGACTTTGACCACACAAACTTCATGATAAGTTACCTTTCCACCTGCTCCACTCTCTCCTCCTTATTTCTTTTTGTAATCTATTGCTTGCTGAAGAAATCCAGAGTCCTCAAAAGCTTGCCCACAATTTTATGCACATTTGGTTGGTCTTGACAAAGGTAAGATAAAGTACCATCTAACTGTGATGTTTATGACAACATAGATTGTAATTCATCTTGCAGAAAGGCTGTATAAAAAAACAATGATGCAAGATTAAAATACTGCATCCATAATTGCTTTGGTAGTGTGACGTTATGCTCTACTACAAGAGTCTGAGACACAAGATACCTACCTTCCCACAAGGAATCTTTCAGTCCTTCCATTTCAGCTATCCATTCCAACAAGTTGTCTTCCACAGGAGTAATAGAAATTCCCTAAGGGAGGAAGAAAGTGGCTCGACTAATACAGTTTTCCTTAACACAATGGCCTGATTCAGCCTTAATGAGAGCCCTTTCCTCTCTTCTTTCATATTTCACAGGAAATTGATATGCATCTGATTTTAAACCATAATTACTCAAGAGTCTAAACTTTAGGAGCTGTTTTTTGAAAAACAACAACTGTTATCTCACACTAACCTAGTTCTGAAGCCACGGTTTGATCCTGGCTTGTTCTGTTGAATTATAGTTTAGGTCATTGCAGAGCTCAGTATTCTTTACGAACTGTGCACAATGACTACACTCTCTCCAAAACCCAATTTTCAGTGGCTCCAGCCATCCCACTCACTCCTGGTGGAGAGTGGCAGAGCAGCAGAGAAGCATCCAGTTATGTTCCTATAGCTGCTGTACAGCATCAACATCATCTTCCAGGACCTCTGGAGGACCCTTAAGAGGTGCTAGAGGGTGACTTGTTCCTGTGTGTCCACCCCTTTTCTATCCATTGGCCAGTAAATTGAGGAGAGGGCTTGCAACAGTTAAAAGGTGGTGATGAGAGTGAGACACATTGTTCTGCCTATGTGGAACTTTACAACACATCTTGCAATCCATATGTGATAATGATCCATTATCCTGATTCAAACCTTTTAGTGATTGATATGTCAGAACTTCCTAGTGAACTGCAGCTCATTAGGTTATGTCTCCAATCTCTGTACCAGTTTCTTTAAATTCAGTAACACAGTGTTCTGGAAAACTGGCTCTTGCACTGTTCTGGGGTTTTTTAATTTTCGTTTTTTGAATATTGCTCTTTCTTTATTTCCTATTGTGTCAATTTATTCTTTTGCATAGTGACAGGCCTGTTTGCCTTTTGTGGATGTGGGGTGTGCAACATGGCCCTGCTAAGCTGAAAAAGGTTCCACTTGTAAGGTTTCTGCCTGTTATGAGGGTCCAAAAGAGGCAACTGTATTGTCAGATGTGGAAATAAGGAAGGGCTGCTGGCTTCTTGCACATTATCCTACACATTAGTCAATTGCATTTGAAGTTTTGAGGTGACAGCCAGCTAGTAGCAAATTGGTCCCCTACAGCAATGGAAAGGAAGTGGGGAGTCATTTCTTTAATTTAAATCATGTAAGCAAGGTAACACTCTTCTCTGATTCTTGTTTATTGGAAAACTTTAAATAAAAGTTCTCCAGCCAGCCAGGATTTGTTTCAGTCATTCTAGATTTATGGGATGAGCGAGAGAGAGAGAGAGAGAGAGAGAGATGCAGCCCTATTATATTTATCAATAACTAGCATACTTACCCAGTGTTGTCTGGGATTTTATCTTCTCGTAGGTAATACTTGTTAGAAATACCTCAGAAATTACCATAGGAATTAGATGCAGTCGAAATACACAGCCTTGAGATCCTATGTCTCTAATTCCCCAAACTGTTTTGTCTAGTAGCTGTCACTTTCCCCTGTATTTCCCAATCCAATCTGTATTCAGAGTTATTATTAACATACAGAGGCTGGGTTCCTGAGGGGATACGCTGCCCTCCTCCTTGCTGCTAGGCCTCCCCTCCATAGCAACCAACCAGGCCCAAGAGCTCTCTAGTTGAGAATTCTAAAGGTCCCTCCCTAAACTGCAAACCCCAGGACTCCACAGCATCTTCTCAGGCAGCCAATCATATGAAGTCCTCTTTGCCTGATGGGGCAAACAGATAAGCTTTGACTTTTATATAGTAAATGAGGCGGATAACCAACAGTCTTCTCGGCCATTGTAAACAAGCTGGGTGGAATCCAACCGTACTCACAAAAATCTTGGCTTTTTGGTACTCCATAAACTCTTTTTCCAGCAGCAAGTAAGCTCTTGTGTGCATCATAACTGCAGGAGTCTCGTTCTTGTACAGGCTGTGCTGTTGTTTTAACCAAGAGGAAATCTTTAGAATTTGTCCTAAAGGTCAGGGGGAAAACAAAGGGGGGGATAAACGTTCTTTTCTTCAATTTGGTAAACCAAACTGAATTATGCCTGTGCAAGGCAAATGCAAACAGAGTATTACCTTTGCAATTCAGGGCTGAAGCAGGAGATCTCAAACCCGCCAGCTAGGCTTTTAGGCAGCCATACGTGAAGAAGAGCAAAGAGTCCATTGTTTGGCAGAGACTCAGGCCTAGCCTGCACTGGGAAAGCGCTCTGTGTATCAGACGTCGCCTAGCAACAGGAGGCTCGCTCCCGGCCGCGGCGGTCGGCATACAACTCTATCAACCAATCGATACAGGTCTTCTTTGCGCTTCTTGCGCCCTCCAATTAGAAATCGCTTTGCATCCAGACACGGTGACCACTGCTGCAGAGAGTAGACTGCAGGCAAAGGATGGCTTCTAAGGCCATTTCCGCAGTACACTCTTATCGCGCGATTATTCCACTTTCAACCTCCTATGGAATCCTGGGGTTTGCAGTTTCGGGAGGGGCCAGCTGGCCCCTCCCAAAACTGCAAACCCCAGGATTCCATAGGAGGTTGAAAGTGGAATAATCGCGCGATAAGAGTGTAGCGCGGAAATGGCCAGAAGTGTCAGAAAAGCCTGTTAAACGTCATTTATCTTCCGTCTCACGTTTGTCTAATTGCTTGGCTTAAGCAACTAGGAAGGGAGGATATATATAGTGCCTAAGAAGTCATCGTGAATTAGATTGTTGAAGAACACCAGATTTGGGCCATTTCCGCACTACACTGTTATAATGCTATTATTCCACTTTCAACCGCCTGTGGAATTCTGGGGTTTGTAGTTTCCTGAGCTTTCTGACTGAGAATTCTAAATGCTCCTCCCTAAACTGCAAATCCAAGGATTCCATAGTGGAATAATAGTGGGATAATAGCACTATAACAATGTAGTGTGGAACTGGCCCTTGTCTGGAGCAGGAACTGTTGGGGATAATGAAAAATACTAAAGACAAGGGAAAAATTGGCTCAGGATAAACAGACTGTGAAAGGTGGCATGCATCTCCTGATTCTCAGTTTTTGGAAAGGGCTCACTTGGTCTTTCCTGTTGTTTTCACATCCTATGTATTTTTGAAGGCTTTAAAAGTTTTCAGTAGGTACTTTGGTTATAAAATCAGTAGTAGAAATGGCTTAAGGTAATGTCAGAAACAACTTGAAAGCACACAACAATAACAACAACAAATGCTATAATACCACCAATAGATTCTCACATCATCTCTTTCTAAACCCTGTCTTCCAGGGGTGGATCCTCAAAATTACAGCCTCTAGTCTGGAAAACCTGCCATCTCTTGGCTACAGCATGTTGTTGTTGTTGCTATTGTGTGCCTTCAAGGCATTTCCTCCTTATGGCAACCCTAAGGTGACCCTATTAGGATTATCTGGGGGCTGAGAATGTGTGATGTGCTCAAAGTCAGGCAGTGGCTGAGCAGAGAATTTAATCCTGGTCTCTAGGGTTATAGTCCAACATTCAAACCACTACATCACGCTGGCTCCCTATTCATAGTTGCCCCAAATTCTGAGTAGGAATTGATGGGTGTGAAGTGCATTAATCTTCCTAATCACAACTTGCTGCCCACAAAGATATATTGGATAATGGATCAGATGAACATAATGACTGAAATTGGCATTGTATTCTCCTCAGAAAAGTCCTATGTATTATTTATTTATTTATTTATTTATTTATTTATTTGTATCCCACCTCTCCATATGGATCGAGGTGGCGAACAACTTACAAATAGCATGTATTTCTATACGTGCCCCCAACAAGCTGGGTACTCATTTTACCGACCTGCGGAAGGATGGAAGGCTGAGTCAACCTTGGATTGTATGGCAATGAGAACAACAGCAACAACAAAAATCAAACTTATACAATTAAGCATGGCTGCCAAGTCCTCGTCTTAAATGATGTCTATATGATGAAACCAAGCATGGGCAAATGTGGCTAGTCTAGGAGCCAATTCTTGGCTCCCAGGACTTCCAGGGGTAGCAACTGCTGCCAGAAATACGCCAGAACAAATAAGCAAAACAAAACATTCCACGTCAAGCAAAACCAGAAGTAGCCGGAAGCTCACTTTGGGTTTTGAGAAACAGATATCTTTTGATGCAGAACAGTTCACACATGCCCCTGCAAAAAGCTGAATTGTTGCTCCTTGATGTTTCCAGAAGAGGCACTTTACCTTTGGGGGTATGTGTGGAAAAATGGTCGTCTGGGCAATCTAGAAGGGCAAATGTTGCAAAACCAGCTTCTGGGGAGATTCAAAGGGCTCAAATGCCATACCTTTGTGTGCTTTGGGGTTTTAAGGATGTAACAGGTGGGACTTTGAGAAAAAGTGGAGCAGCTAAGCATCCTCACCTATCCTTCTACCATTCTCCTTGCTTATGCTGCTCAAAACCCTTCTTTGGGGCAAGAGCATTGCTGACAACTCAGCAGGAGGAGAAGATTGGTCAAAGAGCGGTATATCAGTACCCATCTTAGTGCCTCAGAACATATGAAGACACAAATTCCATGTAAGGACTTACCAGAAAGGTCAGATGAGCACAGCATTTGGGCAGAAAATCTCTTGTAATGTCAAAATGTGGGGTGCCTTGGGCTCACTTGCACTTTACAATTTTTCTGTGCTCTCTCACTAAAGGAGACGTGTTTCCATGCCTTCCTTGTTAAAGATCTTAAGGACCTTCCCTAAAATCACAGCAGGACTGAGCATGGCTATGAATGGCTGCATTTTTTCCCCTTTCAGTACTTTATGGTAGCTTTTGGGATGAATGATACGTTTGGATATATGTGTGTCATCTTTTCCCCAAAGAGGAGGGTAAATTAGTCATTAAATAATAATAATAATAAAGTACTTCTGTAAGATGTTTTTCTTTAAATCATTCTATGGGCCATCAATTAAAGTAATTAAAGTCAGTGTGTGCCAGCATTTTAATAAACAATGACCAGAATTCCTGTTAGGAAGTCACAAATGTGTAACTTGGAGTTACACATTCATAAATGTGCAATATTCACAATTCCTAATTTGGGGGACACCTAAGGAATGTGAAAGTCCCCCAGTCCCCACTTATTGGGAACCAGGCACTGAGATCAATGGGGGTACATTCCTTTGTTGCTTGGAAAGCAGCTGACTTCCCACCAATCCCTCATACAAGCAAGCTCTAGTGCAAGGGGGAATTCCAGCAAGGACACCAGTTTTGCCAATCACAGTGGAGGACGCTCACAGGAGGAGATGGGAATGTCAGTTAACTGCTTCCAAAGTGGCAGGGGAATGGATCCCTATCATTTGCAGTGGCTGCTGCCCGGTAAGTGGGGATGGGAGACTATCAGGCCAGAATTCACTGTGTGACTCTCTAGTTATGGTAGTTATGCACTTGTAATTGCCTAATAGGATTCCAGCCAATGTTTCCAAGAAAAGCAGAAGCAATATAATGTTGGGTGCTTCATTCCCATATAGCTTTGATCAAATCTGGACACAGTTTTTTCAAGAAAGTCAGATAACAGCAACATTCTGGCTATAACATACTTTGGGAACAGCTATGTTCAGATTGTACTATACCTGGTGGCACGGCAGTTAAATTCCCAAATCTTTCCAGATTCAGGACAAGATCCTGCAAGTTATCCTTGCTTTTTAAACATAACAATAAAAAAGCAATAAAAATAAGCTCACATATTTTCTGAACACTTCATATTCCAGACATTCCACATTCGTTCCTCTAATGGTCTCTTGGGATTTCAACAGGAATATAAATGGTTCTGTTGGATACTTCTAACATAGACGTACCCAGTTCTCTCACATACATAAAATAACATTTTGTCTCACCAGTCAGTAGAAATTCACAAGATCTTTTTATTTGGGGACTGCATTTTGCTTTTGTTTTAAATTTGTTTGGAGTTTCTGTCATTAGTTCATTTTTCATTTGTAGTAAGCATTCCTCTTCCTCATCTGCTAACTTTTTGTTCTTTTAAGAAGCATTACTTCCATGAGTCAGTGGAAACAGCATTTAGCATTTACTGCTAATGGGCTCCATCACCTCCTCCCTGAATGCTTCAGTGCAGAATCAATCCAGAGCAATTTTAGAGGGAGAGATGATGGTGGCTAATGGGGATTGCAATTACTTTTGCAATTGCCCTTTTATCTCCCCAAATGCCCCAGAATTATGCTGCCAAGGTACTCTGGGAAAAGTAGTGGCTGCCAGAAGCAGATGTCTGCTCTGCAACCAAAAGAAGCATGTAATCTTCTATACCTATGAATGGAAGCCTTGAATGCGACTCCCTTTGTTTCACATTTGATCCCTTGACCATTTGTTTTGGTTTGAATGCAAATTGGTCAGAATGGATCTCAAGCTATTCGGTTTCAGTTTGTTTCAAATTGAATGCACACTCCATAAACTTCATTTGGAGTGTCACAACACTTGGAATCTTGCTTCTTGGGATATATGCGTGTATGTACGTGCCTTCAGCTCCCCTGTCAACTTATGACAGTTTCATCAATTACATAGGCAAGGAATACTCAGTGTTGGTTTTGCTAGCTTCTCTGAATATTGTCTACAGCACCAGGCATTCCTTGGCTATCTTCCATCCAGATCCTAACTAGAGCTGATCCTGCTTAGCTTCCAAAATCAGATGGGATTGGATGCCTTTAGGGTATTTAGGCAAGAGTGCTGTTGGGATACAGAATACTTAATGGAATGGAATGATAGTTTTACCTGGAAATGAAATCAGCCTGTCCCACAGTGTACCTACAGGTGCTTTTAATAATTCTAGGTCCTCCACTCCCGCTGAGATCGGTCTGGTATGTGTACACAATGTTACATCTGACTTTTTAATATTTGCTATTACGTTGGCAATATAAATGTTCTTATGCTTTCCAGATCAAAGGAGAAGAAACAAGGCTGTATCATAATGCTCCATAAAAATGCAAAGTTTTTGAAATTATTGCCACATTGTGGAATTAGAGGTTTGTAGGCCCACAAAGACACTGAAGTTGTGCTGAGGGATGATCCTGGTGATTGAAGATCCAACCAGGAGACACTTTTTCAGGAAATCAATAGATGTGGTTTGAATGAGTAAGAGTAATATCACCAATCTCCAGCATCATTAAACTTTCCTCATATAGCAGTGTTTTCCATGTGCAACAGAAGAAGATAATTTGGCAACTTTATTTCCCGTTGATAGAGGAAAATATTCAGAACAGATGGAAGCAAGGGGAGTGTTTTATTCATTTTTTAATTTATTTTTCTCTAGCTCTGGGCATTACATATATTCTAAATATACTTTTGAAATGTTGCATTGGTTAATTAATTCTGGCACCTTTTCAGTACAGGCACATCAATAAACCTGCAAAGCTGAACAAAGTGGAATGCCACAGAGCTAAGCCATTAATAATTAGCATTTCTATAATTCCTTAGAGTGTTCAAAAGTGCCTTACATATATTACCTTGTACTCCGAAGTGAGTGAAACCCTCGGAAGCATTATAACCCAGCGTGTTAACTGCAACTCATGGATCAGAAAGGCTGGTTGTTGTTGTGTGCCTTCGAGCATTTTCATCTTATTATAACACTAAGACAACTCTATCACAGAGTTTTCTCGGCAAGATTTGTTCAGAAGGGGTTTGCCTTTGTCTAAGGCCCTTTCCACACGGGGTTAAAAAAACGGTGTAGAGCGACCTCTGATGGAGGTCGTCTAGACCGTAACGTGGATTGGGGCGTACTACTTTTGTGTAGTTCCACACCCCAATCCGCGCAGGGGTGACCGGAAGTGGCGGTGCCGCGTGCTTTTTGAAAACCACTTGTCTTGTGGTTTTTAAAAAGCACGAGCGTGCAGCCCCATCGCAGCGCCCGGTGTGGATTTGCAGGCGCATGCAAGTGCGCACCTGCAGATTGCCCGGGGGGCAGGCTTCCAGCTGGCGAGCTTCTCCGGTTGGCGGAGAGCCTCTGCCAGCCGGAAGCCGCCATTTTGGACACTGCGGGACTCCACAGGACGCCGCCGCGTGTGGAGCAGCAAACTCGCGCTGCTCCACGTTGCAACGGCTCCAGGTAAGCTCCGTTTTGGCATGTTTTCGGGCGTGGCTTCCTCCACGTGTGGAAAGGGCCTAAGGCTGTGGGAGTGTGGCTTACCAAGGGTCAGCAGGTATGTTTCCATAACCAAGCGGTGATTTGAATCCTGCTCTCCTGGAGTTGAACATTTGAACCACTGCGCTACACTGGGTCTACATTCAAACCACTAAATCACACTGCAAATCTTCAAATGCCTTCATTGCAGTGACAAAATTGTTGTTATGTGCCTTCAAGTCATTTCCAAGTTATGGCAACCCTGAGGTTCTCTTACCATGGGGTTTTTCTTGACATAATTTTTCAGAGTGGGTTTTGCTTTTGCCATCCTTTGAGGCAAAGACAGTATGACTTGCCCAAGGTCACCCAGGGGGCTTCCATGGCTGAGCAGCGATTTGAATCTTGATCTCCAGAGTCATAGTCCAATTTATAAACCACTAACCCACACTGGCCGTCTGATAAAATCATTAAAAAAATTAAAGTAAAATCATGTTTTGATTTTGTCTGTCAGACACATACCTTTTGCAATATTCACAAAAGTTTTCATGTTCTTTGCTATTTGTATTTTCCCAGTTTCATGGTGACACTCTCTTTGGAAAATGATCTCTCCATGGCATTGTGTTTGTGAGATCAAGGACACTGTTAAACTATAGATGTCAATTTTCCCATGGGGTTTTCATAACATTAATTTACATGTATTCAACCATTTTCTGGTTCTTCTATTTGCATCTCTTAAACTTCATTCAATATGACAGTTTTAAATATTATTTTTAGTATATTTGAAAAAAGGTCACAAAAATAATTTTAGAATTTGAGACATTTTTCCTCCGGATGGCCAGAAACCATTTCTGCATCTGGTTTTGCAAACTGTTGGTTCTTTGGCAAAACTATTTTTTCGCATTATCCAATTTATCTTTACTGGTTTTTCCTTCTTTATTATCTACCCTAGAAATTCCTGCTGCTGTTTTATCATTTTATTCACAAGATGTATCTTGCATATGACATTTTCAAAATTTGATACCTGTCATAGGCAACATTGTCACTGAGAAGAGCAAAGTCTACTTGTCCAATGCATTGCCTGCATTTTACATCATACAGAAATTAGTTTTCTCAACTTTCTCTGCAAAGTACGTATATGATGATGTAAAAGCCAAAAGCATTAGAATCACATGTATGGTTTAGATTTTCTTTGATTTACGGAAGACTCAAAAACAGCTACTTAAAAAACTTCTTTTTTAGTGCTGCTGATTTTTATTTTTTAATTTTGATGACTAGGCCATAGTTTTGATAGCCAAACATTTAAACCTATATATAAACATGTAAATAATAAGCTAGACAATCATCTGTCCAAACCTACACAGTTAGACTTTTCATCCAGAAGGCATCTTATAATAATTTTTGATTTGTTTACCAACAGTGACCAGAATTTAAGGAAACATTAGCCCAAGAAGCTTTCTGTTTTCTTCTTCTCAAATAGCAGCTTGATCACCATGTTGCATGGCAAACTGCTTTGAGAAATACAGATTTTCAGTGTCAAGATGCAGTGTCAAGTATGTGTCCAGGAAAAAAACAGTGCAATAAAGCTTGAGCTTGTTAAAAATGGAATTCAGCTCTAGCCAATCCTACTGTAGTTGTATGCGCTTACCTTCAATAGGCAAGGTGAACAGCAGCTGCCTCCAGAATCCTTTATTGAGCATGGGTGAACAAGAAAACAAAAGAGAAAAAAAGGACAACATATAAACCCTCAGCAGCTCCCCTTCTATGTTAAAAAACAATCATACATCCATAAGTACGGCCACTCAAATGGAATCATCAGAAAAAGCAAAGGTTGGTAAAATCAAATATCATCCCTGGGTGCATTTTGGAAGAAAGTTTTCAAGTAGTCTCTAGAATGTTCAAAATATTGTTGTTGGCTTAGGCAAAGTTCACCTGATCTGGTTGTTTCATTTCATATATATATATTGTTATTTTTGAATAAAAAGTTTGCTGAAACATACTGAATTGCTCTTCTTTTTTTGTGGTTCAGGAACTTATCCCTATTCCTTCCATGGTACTACTGCCATGGAATTTTCTCTTAAAGAAGTAATGCCCAGGGACACATCTACTTCATCAACTGAAGTATACCTATAACCTTTACTTTACATCAGAGTTTGGCTACTATGGAAAGAGCCTTCTCACTGGCTTCCCCCAGGCTGTGGAATTGTGAAGTTGGGTTGGTTTCCCTCTCTGGGCCTGCACACTATTTTTTTTTTAAAAGCTATTCTGCTACAAAAAGTCTCATTTCTCACCATTGGGAATTCCTAAAAAAACCCATTTTCAGTCTACATGGACCTCTCCAAATGTGCACAGGGAGAAAAGAGGGAAGAAAGGGTGAGGAAATTGGGTAAGCAATTTGCCCAATATACATTCAGATTTCATAATGCTCTAGAGTAGCAGTTCTTAACCTTTCCTTTACCAGAGACCCCTGTAAATATAATCTGTTGGTGTTCATTAACAGGTTCCCTGGCGATCTCCTGTACAGTATGGTATGTTATGTATATCCAAGTACAGGTATTCCAAAATTTGAAAAAAAATCTGAAATATGAAACACATCTAGTCCAAAGCATTTTGGATAATGGATGCTCAACCTATTTCACAATAGGTTAACTCAAGACTTAACTCAAGATTTAGATAGTTAAATTTAGATTTAAATATTCAAATATTTATTTAATTTTTTCATGCAACATCTTTATGCAGTCTCACATCACACATAGCATTGAACAAAGAAGATACTTATTCAGAAAATCAAATGCCATACAAAGTCCTTGGTCAGCACCCAGCCTCTTTGGCCAAATGCTGGAGGTATAGCCCCAGTCCATATACTGTTGGTTCCTATTCTGACTCCTCCTGTCTGTCCTCTATCCAGTCCGAGGCTTGCCAAGTGGCAATGACAAGGGAGCTGGTAAGGTATCATTTTAAATTGCCCAGAAGGCACCAGAGCATAGCTACTTCAGCAAAACTGTAAGCAATTAAAATGCCAAGTGACTCACAACCACTTGCAAGAAACCATGGAACTGCTGCCATGTCTCTCTCTCCTGCAACTGCAGTTCCACAAGGGACACCCACTGATGCCACAGTGGCCCATTAGAGGTTGTTTTTCTTGGAAGATTCCTCACACCAGGAGCCTGTCCAAATAACCATCATCATCATCTTAAAATGACCAAGATTTGGAAATGTTAATTTTTTGGACTAGAACTCTCAGAATGCCCCAGCTGTGCTTTTCCAAATTCAGATGACGACTTCAGTGAACATTTAATGTTTCACTCAGCTATCCCTGTCATTTCAATATTCTTCTCTAACATCTGAAATGACAGATGTTGTGAAAATATTTCTGTTATCCTGATAAAAAGCAACCAGTTGATGACCATCTCAACTGATGTATATGTGTGAAGAAAGTGATCAGGATTTGGTTTTAATCCATCTGAGAGTCTCCATACATTTATTTATAGCATGATTCATAAATTATGGATATAGAAATTGTGTATCATCTCAAAACCATGATTTCATTACCAGTAGCATATAATAATTAGTGTTTAATATTACTCTGGTTTCTGAAATACAAAAATGCACTTAGCTTCTGTATAAAATAGTCTGTGTCAATACAGTTCTGTTCTTACCTTACTGCAACAGCCTTAATGAGCCAATTAATAATATAATACAGTAATGAAAGGCATGCAATGAAACAACCAAATATGTATCAAAACAATGACTCAATATCACTGCATATTTTCAAGATGTCCCCAGCTACTTGAAAAATGACAGACAGACCAAGAAATACAAAGCAGGATGTATTTTTTCAATTCTGCTATACAAAAATGAAAACATTTTGTGTGCAAAAGAGTTTGAAAAAAATTACTGTCAAGTGTCTGAAAGATTTGGTGTGTATACGCCATACAAAAACAGATTTAACAAAAAAAACTGAGAAGTTGTATTTTACACAGTACTTTTTAAAAACATTACAGTGGTTTCAAAATAATCCAGACTGATTATACCTGAATAAAATTTAAGTAATACAGTTGCCATATTTTCTAGTAAAAAGTTAATTCTAATTCACATTATTTGAAATGACATACAAAAGTTACCATAGAAAATACCTAGAAAATTGTTGGGTATATTTGCTGGAATGTAGACTTTCTGTTTCAGAGTCATCACTACAAAAGATATTAATTTTATTAAAAATAATAAATATTCTTGGGAAAACTGATTGTCTGTTTATCAAAACATAAGAATTTAGAGCTTTCTTTAATTAAAGAGTTGCATAGCAACGAAAAAGATACAAATTCTATTGCAACTACAGATAAAAAAGCAAGAAACATTTTTTTTGCTCATTTATCATTTAATTTTTAACACATTTATATGCCATTCATTAACAATTCTTATACTGTAGGTGTTCTTTACTTGTACTACTCTGGCGTGAGCCTCAACACAAAATCATGTGTTTTGAGTGTATGCATGAATATAGGCCTATCATTAGATAGGAACTGCTTTTTTTAAAAAAAATAATTTGTATACCTATAAAAGGTCAAAAGGTGGTATTCCAGAATATATTTAGATTTTTGTCAGAAAGGAATACAAATGTTTCCCTCTGATCCGATATTTCACATTCATTTTCTGACAATGTGGATGTTATTTAGAAGATGATGGGAAAAATCAAGTCAATGACCAATGTGTGCCATCATAACAGAGTCAAAGTACATTTATTCACGTACTAGCTTAACAGATCAGCATTTGTATATGTTTTGTGATGCTCCCATAACACATAAGACTAACCAAGAGGGAAACTTCCTTTCTGCATAAATGTAATTACTTCTCATGAGAATGACAAATACTAAAAGAGATTCTCAAAGAAAATAATGCTGAGACAGAAATTATTTGCTTTAAAGAACTGTGATTAAATAAAATGTCTCACAGTTAAGTTTCTTTTTTAAAAATCAACCACACCAAAAAAACAAAAAACAAAACACCTCCCTCCTTAAGATTTGTAAAATAAATGCACATCAAAGATATTGAGAGCTGGCTACTTGAAAAAAAGTTTAGTTGGCACCTCTTTATCCTCTTCAGTACAAATAAACTTCACAGAAGATACTTACTGCAAATATATCTTTATACAGTCAAAAGAATCTCCAATAAAATATTTGAATATAAATCTCATCTAAATTGTTCTAATCCATATTGTAAATAGTTTTATTTACAAAGTGTTCACTTATTTAGATTTCTGCTGAAATTACAGTCTCATTATGACCATGAATATTGGAATCTCCTAATAAAGACGCCTGTTTGGAGTCAATTTTGTAGGGTTTCTGAGTTTTATTTCCAAAAACAGTTATACTAATCCCACTTGGGTGGTTTGGCATTGACATGTGAGACAGCAAAGGAATATTTGCATCCTGGTTGGATCCGGAAGAAGGCAAACTAGTCACATGACCAGTGCTAGTTGATCCACTTGCGCTGCTTGGTGAGCGGCTCTTTGGTGGAGGACAGTGTTGGATTACCCTTGGTGGGCCTGCAGGTTGATAGTGGGCAGCTGGAAAAGCAGCATAGCCAGGAGGAATTGGATATCCATTAATAGGAATAAATCGCTGGTTTTGAGGTATTGGTGGACCAATAAATCCAGCAATTTGGCCTTGTGGTATACCCTGTGCTGGGAACATGTAGTTAGGGTACCTAGGGTTACTTAGGTTACTAACCGGGCTTGCACTGAGAGAAGTTGTTTGAGTGGTAGCATTTCCACCAGAAGGTGTAGTAGAGCTAGTGTGGCTCGACATTCCCTCCCAAGAGCGCAGCCTGACATGGATGTCTTTAAATCTTGGCCTCCGAGAGGGTAGCTCATGCCAGCACTCTGTCATCAGGCTGTACATTCTAGGAGGGCAGTCTTCAGAGCATGGCAGAAGTTGTCGTTTCCTAATCATTTCTATGACTTCTTGGTTGCTAAATCCATAATAGGGCTGGAGACCAAAGCTGAAAATCTCCCAAAGGACAACGCCAAAGGACCAGATGTCTGAATCAGAAGAGAACTTGCCATACAAAATTGCCTCTGGGGGCATCCAACGTATGGGCAAAAGGGACTTGTTCTGAACTCTGTAATAGTCTGCTGAGTATATTTCTCTTGACAATCCCAAATCAGAAATCTTCACATGGAGCTGTTCTCCAATTAAAATGTTGCGAGCTGCCAGATCCTTATGAACAAAAAAATGACTTGACAAGTATTCCATCCCTGCAGCAATCTGGACGGCTATGTGCAGGAAATCTCCATGATCTAAACTAGATTTCACAGTACCATCCTCATCACTGCTACATCCAACATCTGAATGAGGTGACCGCATGATAAGAAATTCATGCAGGTCCCCCTGGTTCATGTACTCAAAAAGCATGCAGACTGGTTGTTCTTGAGTCACAACACCAAGGAGGCAAACAATGTTAGGATGATGTAGCTCTGCCATTAAAGAGGCTTCCTGCTGGAACTCTGCCCACTGCTGTGGATTGTTGCAGTCTTTTAGTGTCTTTATCGCCACCAGCTGAGCATGGTCCATGCCTGGTAGATAAAGATGCCCCTTGTAGATTTTGCCAAAAGCACATTCACCCAACTCTTCCATAAAACGAACAGCAGAAAGAGGTAGCTCTTTTGCTTTGCTCTGTTGGAAAGAAGACAGGACATGTCAAAAGAAAGTTGGGGCCACCACTTTGTCTTGTACTACTGTGGTTCTGAAGCACAAGTGGAATAGCTGAGAGACTGTGTTTCTCATGACACCCTGTGCCGCTATTTACACTGTGCATCTTGCCTGCTTCAGTTTATATGCAGAAGTCTTTTGTAAGCTGGCACATTCCACATGCATGGGAATACAACTCCTACCATCTCCAGCCAGCACAGCTGGTAGCTGAATTACAAGAGAAGGATGGGAGTTGTGCATGTACTTGTGCCAGAAGAAAGGAACTGAGATAGGATGTCTATTGTTGGATCCCTTAGGAAATGAAGTGGTCACTTATTTGGGATTCTTGTCTCAATTAAGTACTCCAACTTTGCCAAAGAAGCATGGCAATCAAAACCAAACAGAAAGAAATTGGGGGGGGGGTTCAGTGTGCTTTACTATCATTTGAAAGTGACTCTCAGAACTGAATTCCAATTTTCCTGACCATTTACAAATTTTAGATAAATACTGTGTGAATTAATATATTGCAGAGGCATTTAAACAGGCAGCAGTTGACTGTGCAGTGATGGCAGGAAATTAGCTGTATTGTTGAGAAACAGATGGTTTATATTACACAAATCCTTTAGGCTAAAACTTGTTTAGGTCTGGCATATTGTAAATTATATTTTAGTAATGAAAGTGAAATGACCTCTGTCTGACCTCATGGGGGGTTGTCTGTTTTAACCAACCCAATGGAAAACTATGAAAGAAAATGAAGTCATAAAAGTTTTGGCAGGAGAGGGTTCATTTTGAGTTAAGCAGTTGTAAATCTGCTTAGTTTTTGTTTGACAGGTATTTGTCATACAGTGGTACAAAATGCAAAGAAGTGTAAAACACAAATGGGGCATGCTGCCAAAGCAAACAAAGTACAAAGGGAATCCAGCAGGGACACTCTGTCTCTATCAGTTGCTTCTATTAGATGGATGGTGATGTGAGTTTAATTTATCTCATTGCGCAACAAGGTGATTAACAATCCTATCCTAAGCATTTAATAATTGCTTTGAATTAGGGGTTACACCCTTGTGGGTAAGTAAGGCAGCTTAACCATGAAATCCTATATAATGTCTACTCAGATGTAAACCTCACTGAATTCAGTACTCATGGATAACTGAGTACAGAATAGCAGGCAAAGTAACCTATATAGAAAAACAGGATTTAAAAAAAAAAAATTGAATCAGTGATGAAATATCCAATATGATCCCTTATTTACATAATATCATGGGCCCTGCTAGATCAAACAGCATGATTATTATTCCTCCCCCCTCCCCCTCCATCATCTTATGATATTGTATTAAAAAGTAATAGACAGCATTATATGCATTTCTATAAAACTGAAATGCAGCCACACAACTGGCAAACCTACCACTAGGAAAACTGCACAAGCTAGGAATGACCAAAGCATCAAAGGCTTTTTGAGCTCAAAAACTTAATTGGAAATGTTTCTTATTTGTAACAAAGTCTTATAGCATTTGATGTTGCAACACTAGAATACAAAAAGAAGCTTTGTCCACTTACCTTTGGCTTGTACGCATTTAGCATAGACATCTCTACATTCTGCCCTCGAACATGCTTAGGCTGTCTTTGGACTGGAGGGGAAGAAGACTTCTGGTTATTACGGCACATGCAGATGAAGAAAAACAGTAAGGCAATAGCCAGGGGAATTGTAACGCTTGGCACCAATATGTAGAGGATTTCCATTTTATTTTTTTCCTTGGAGTCCTTTGTGTCTAATTAAAAAAAAGAGAAAGATGGGGAAAAAA
This sequence comes from Ctenosaura bakeri, assembly GCA_948474755.1. Taxonomy (NCBI): domain Eukaryota; kingdom Metazoa; phylum Chordata; class Lepidosauria; order Squamata; family Iguanidae; genus Ctenosaura; species Ctenosaura bakeri. The sequence goes on from CAOLHI010000686.1 coordinate 223,992, forward strand.
AGGGAGAAAAACATAAACTCACATGTAAAACATACATTCTTGTGCAAATATTAATGATTTACGGAACATGTTCTGAATCAGACTTTTTTTTGGATCACATGAACTGATCCTGTTCATCATCATCTTTTTGACTGAGGAATAATAATACAGGGGGTCTCACCTACTAAATAGCTCCGTGTGACTAAAGTCTAAGCTAAGTTCAGTTGGATGATGTTCGGACTTCCTGGAGGGTAGCCACAGACTGTCTACGGAGAAGCTAGATGGAAACCAAACCAAACAATCTCCATCAGATTACACATGAATTTATTCAATCGCTACAGGGTATGCAGTGAACTTTGAGGAGCACCCCAACAAATAATTATCTTCACATTAGGGTTGGATTTCATATGCCTCCACTTGGTCTGACACATGCCAGAGGCCTTGTTGGGTGTTTCTGTACTGAAGACTTGACAGTGGTTGAGTAAGGTTTGAGATGAGAGAGACAAAAAGATATGTATATACACATCTCCACCCCAACTGGCTGGGCTTACTTTGCAATAAGAGTGGTTAGGCACTGAGAAACAAGGACCCTTGAGCACTAGATGTAGAGTTAATTGTTTTTCTGTCTTTTGACAGACAGGAGTTTTGCAACTCACAAGTGCCTTATTTGCGGTGAGGGTGGAGGAATAAACACAAATCGTTTTTTCCCAGTGGTGCAACCTATAAGCAACTAGTTGCCTATAAATCCTTTCTACACAAGTAGAACTTGGCTGGAACATTTTGATTGTGCTGGGGAGTTGCCAACAAATTTGGGAAGCAGACAGGCATGCAGTACTTTGGCCAAACCAAATTGGGTGGAATGTTTTCCATTTCTTTTTGGTAAAAACTACATGGATAACGTATAATATTCCAGAAAGCCAATGGCATCTTGAAGGAATGAGGCTGTGCATTATCTTCCTATGACACTCCTTGAACTCCTTCATTTCTAACATTCAAGTGCCGGCTCGTTCTCAGATTCTTTTAATTATTCCTAATTGTACTGCTCCAAGTATGGGCAAAACTACAGCTCCTAATCTTTTTTATTTCTCTGATTCACTTAAGTCTCTTATTGCACTAATATGGAAGTCCATAGCCTCCTTTTACTTCAGCATTACAAGAATTATCTCACTTTCTCCCCTTTTACTCTCTGGCACAGCCATGAGGATGAGTTCAGGAGTTTTTGTTTCTGTTTTAGAGTAACTGCAGCTTGCTGTGGTGTCTCAAATTGGACAAACCCCAAACATCTCACCTATGGTTTGAAGTTAGTATGTATAGTATAGTAAAGTAAAGTATCGTATAAGTAGTTTATAATTTCTTTAACTAATTTAACATAGTGCAGTATAATTTTGTGAATCTAGCTTGTTTCAACTAATTATATTTAAGAATTATGGGATGTATGAATTTAGTAGTTCTTAAGAAAAACACAGTGGCCCTTTCCGCACTGAGGCTTCTAGCGCAAGTGGGGGAGGCCGGCAAGCGCAAGAAGGCTCATCCGGGAGGCTGCCACTTCCTCCCTCCTTCCTTCCGCAGGCGAAGGAACCAGCGGGGAAGCGGCACCGAAGGAGGCTTGCCGCGCAAGCCGCCCTCCCCCCGTGCGAAGCGGGAGACCTCGCGCCGGATTCCCACCCTGCGCGCGCGCGCGAAGCGGGCGGCGTCGCGCCGGATTCCTCCCCCCACGCGCGCCAGATTCCTCCCCCCGCGCGCGCCGGATTCCTCCCCCGCGCGCGCAAAGCGGGCGTCGTCGTGTCACCCCCCCGCGCGCGCGCGAAGCGGGCGGCGCATCCGTCGCGCTACCTTCCCACCCCGCTCCTTCCTTCCGCAGGGGCGGAGGGGAGGAAGCGCGACCCGGCCGGCTCCCGGAGGCTCCGCACAAAAGGTAAGTGCGGGTGGGCTCCGAGAGCGTTGCGCGAGCGCGGGGTGATTTTCGCTTGTACGCGAAAATCAAAAAACCCGCGCTCGCGCCGCTTCAGCCCCGTGAGCCAGGCGGAAGTGGGAGTGCGTCGTGCGGAGCGACGCTCCCACTCCCGCGAGGCTCACAGGGCTATCGCGCGAGCAAAGGCCCGTGTGAAAAGGGCCAGTGATTAAGAACAGAGTATTTTATGCACAATTTTAAATCAACTGTCTAAAAATGATACTTACATGATACAAAGCTACTTTTGAACATTTAGAGCATTTCACACACATTTTCACAGCAAATCTTACAATAATCCTATACAGTATGTCAGTATCGTTAGGAATATAGGAAGCTGCTTTATACTGATTCAGACTGTCTATATACTGACTATATACTGTCAGAATATAGGAGTTCTAGGAAATATAATACCCAAAAGTAACTTTTCAAGCTCTGATTAAAATGAAATCTTAGGCAGAAGTCTTTGTCAGCCTGCCCCACTAGTACCTTACTTCCAAAGATAGGATCACACAGTCAAAGTTAGCAATAGGTAGGTGTGTTCGTATGGGAACAGTTGTTCTTCAAGTAGTCTAGTTCTTAACCATATTGGGTTTCACAAGTTAAAGCCAGAACGCCTACTTGTTTCCAGAAACAAACTGGTGGTAATTAAGTTTTTAAACCACTGATGTACACTCTGATGTACATTCTCACACAGTTGTTCTAATCAGAGGGAGAGATCTAGTAACACAACAAGCTGCATATCTAGTCTTTCACAGGGAATACAAATGAATTCAGAATGCTAACTAGTAATACTCCAATTCACTAAGCATCAGTGAATCGGGTAAAACAATATGGATTTTAGATTCCTTTTTAGAATACGCATAAGCATGGATTTGTGTGACCTTCTAGATGTTGTCAAACCATAGCTCCCTGCAGCCCTATCAATCATGGTCAATAGCAAGGAATTCTGGGAGCTGCAGTTCAACATCTGGAAGGAACTGTGATTCCCACCCCCACCCCCTGTGTATGGCCTCAGCGGGCTTTGAAGAAATAGAGAAAAAGAGTTAAATGTAATGAGCGTACCTGAACCACTTTGCCCCAAATTGCCAAAAGAGGTTTCCTGACAATAGCATGTAGCTCTTACATGGCTTGGGAGACGTGATGAAACCATGCAGAGCACCATAGCATAAATGCCACCAAGCAGGCCAGCTCCCAGAACCATTTTCTGAAATGGACCAGTTAGTGTTCCAGAACCACTGCTACATGTTACTTCTAATTGCCATTCCAGAGAGTCAGTCCTGATGATCATGTTCAAGAGTTTGAAAATCCACTGAGAAGGAGAAGTTACTGTCTCCTCTTTCTTTTTAAATACAGTCTCTTAAGGTTTAACATGCCTCCTGACCTCCTATAAGGAGTTCTGAGAAACAATGCAACACAGGCTTTCTTTACATGCCTATCCATCCTGCCCTCCACACTACTGATAAATTTTTTAAAGAAACCATCTAAAGCACAAAATAGGATTCTATATAAATTTCATACAATATTAATGTTCTGGCCCAATAAAACTGACGTGTCTTAAAAAAAAAACTAATGAAAATGAGACTAGTCCAGAGGTAGAACAAAAGAGTGGAGAATTTATTATGTCAAAAGTTCTGCCTATTATTATAGGTGATACTCTGTACTCTCACCAGATAACCCTCCCAGCCCTTCTTGGATAGGTTAATGTCTTATCTTCTACCTTTGTTCCTATATGAACAAACTTGTTTCTTACATCTACTGCTGGTAATGTACACTGCCTTAAGCTCTGCATACCACATTTGAGGCCCAGATGGAAAAGAGACCACGTTTGAGAGACCCTCTTGTAGAAAGTGGAGTCCACACCCTCTTCAGTGTTTGAGCAGGAACCAGTGAGACAGGGAAAAGGTGGAAGTATGTCAGCTGAAAGACATCTTGGCTGACAATCTCTGACTTAAGAGATCAGTGCTGGTGTTCTGGTACTGATAGCACTGGAACTCAACGCAGTTCCAGTGTTATAATGATAGATGGCAGAAAAGGTAGAATCATTAAGGTTCTATCAAGATAACAAGCCGGCACTTTCAACAGCATAACATACACATCCAAACTCTTGTCAGAGTTAGAGATCTTTTCCTCAGGGTATTTTACTGTCACAAATCCATCCAATAACAAACCCTGCTTTACTATGACAACTCAGACAGAAATATTTTGTAAATTTAAGGAGTATCCAATGACGTAATTGTGCATCAGTGTGACAGAACTGCCTTCCTTTCTCCCTTTCAGCCTTTGGAACTGCCTCAAAATGGCCCTTGCAAGTTCTTCAGTGTTGAAGAGTATGTTTTCAGGGGGCTGCAGAGGGAAAGTGAGATCACCACCTTATTTCTTCTTGAGTTTTGCTGTTCCTCCAGCAAAAGATCAGAACTGAATCTTGTCCACTTATTTCTTGCCTTCTCTTAACTAGTCATTCAATCAAGGGGGAAGGTTTTTCCCTTTCTGTTGTCTTCTCTTTGTTTCTTTTTGCATTTTGGACAACTTTATGAAAGACAATATTATTACAACATTAAAATATTATTATATTTACAGAAACAAATCCAAAGAAACAAGAGTTTAACTACAAAATAAAACAACAACCCAACATCACAGACAAGAGCAGTATCTTCAAGAATGAAGATTGTAGTGCAGTAAACGAGTAACATAAACAACTCAACAGATAAAAGCACTGAGGGTATAAAAGCTTAAGCAATAATATATTTCTGTAAATCAACATGAAAGCTAGAAGGAGAAAGAGGAGAAAAGCTAGGATCAGAAAAGTCAATAAAAGGCTACTGACAGTATGAAAGTTTGATTTCATTTGTAATTTTATATCATATGTCAAGGCCATTAAGATTATCTTCCATGTCTTTTAAACTTTTCCCAAAAATATCACCCTAATGTTTCCTATTTTGTAGTATAAAACTTCTCTATTTCCAACTTCGGCCATTTCTGCACTAGACTATTATAGTGCTATTATTCCACTTTCAACATCCTATGGAATCTTGGGGGTTGCACTTTAGAGAGGGATCTTTGACGGGAGACGAGCTTCACAGTGTAAAATATTATTCAAGGAAACCTTGGGAAGATGATTAGCTCAACGCAAGTGTATGTATTTCACTTTTTAAGATTCTGAAGAATGTGTATTTGTCTGAACACTCCTCAAGCATTAGAAAATGAGATAACCTCCTTCCATACCACTTTTGGATTGCAAAAATCTGATCCCAACCTCCTTCCATACCACTTTCGGATTGCAAAAATCTGATCCCTAAAACACCCAAAACTCTTCTGAGGCAGCCATAATAAATGTTGGCCAATAAAAGGCACGCTGCCAGAAGAGTTGGAGGATGGGTTCCTTCAGGTAATTGAGTTTTGGTCCAGTTCGACCGCTGTCAAAAGATGGGAGTGGGAACTAGAATGTAAGCCTAAGACTTTTTGATATGTAGTCAGGCAAGCAGTAATAGAAGATATGAACCAGAAAGTTGAAAAAAACATGTACGGCAAAATGATGAAAGAGATGAAACAGAACAGGTACATCACATTTCCTGTATGCATCTCATGGATGTGAAAACTTTTGGGATTTGTGACAGCAATATGTGTAACATACTTCACACCCTTTTTCCTGTCTCTTTTAACAAAGAGGAAAAATATGCCAGATACATATTCTAACTTTGTAGCTATATTTAACATTTCCCTTTGTCTAGTTTTGCCCTATTTTGTGATTCCATGATCCTCAATGATTTTTAGAGTAGCCCAGCATTTTAATACATTTTCAGGTCAGCTTTAAAGAGGTGGGGGTTGGTTTATTTGGTGGAGAAATTTAATCCTAAATCATGTCCCCTCTTAACCAAGCAAGCCAGCACTGTGGTATAGTTGTTTGAGTGTAGAGCTAGGATTTTGCAAGACGAGGATTCAAATTCCAGATGAGCCATGCCAATCCAGTGGGTGCCCTTGGGCAGGACAAATTCTCTCAGCCTAATGGCAAAGCAATGAATAAATCTTGCAAAGAAAATTCTAGGATAGGGTTGTCATAACAACAACAACAATTTCAACATTCAAGTAATTCTCATTGGTTCAGGCGAATATACTGTAGATAAACATTTTCCACAGCCACTGGCCCAGTTTAGATACAATATTCTTGGTCAAACAAACTATATTTTTTGCTGCGGTGGATATAAGAGAGAAATACGAAGGTTTCCTCTCAACCTTTCCCACTTATATGCATGGTTTCCTGATTGACTGAACCATAGCTTGCTGTTATGCATGAACCAAGAACCTGTGGTTCAAGTGCTCCTTACAAATCTAGGTTTGTAATTCTGGCCTATAGAAAACACGTACATCAACTTCCCACTTCAGTTGTCATGGGAAACTGCACTTTAACTACTCAGTAAATCTCTTCCAAAGTCAAATACAGGGAAGGGGAGGATCAGCATTTAATCATCTTGTTTTTTCTAATTCCAACAAGCAACAGTTTGTAGAACTGGGAATGTATTGTCTGAACTTGGCCATTATCATAGAATCAAACAGTTGGAATGGATCCTAAGGGTCATCTAGATCAAAAACTTGCAGTGCAGCAATCCAGAGCTAAAGTAAACCTGACAGGTAGCCCTCCAACCTCTCTTTAAATATCTGCAATGAAGGAGTGTCTGCCACATTTATCTATTCTACTGTTTAACAATTCCTACTGTTGGGAAGTTCTTCCCATGTTGTTCTTGTGTGCCTTCAAGTTGTTTCCACAGGGGTTTCACAGGGGTTTCTTGGCAAGATTTGTTCAGAGGGGATTTACCACTGCCTTGCTTTGAGGCTGAGAAAGTGTGACTTGCCCAAGGTCATCCAGTGAATTTCCATGGCTGAGCAGGATTCAAACCCTGGTCTCTGGAGTTGTAGCCCAACTCAAACCACTGCTTCATGCTGGCTGTCAAGTTATTCCTAACAGTGTCAAAATTAAAAAAAAAAAAGAACAAAAAATAAAATAAAATAACAAAACAAAAAGATTGTTTTGTGTTCCATCTTACAGTAATAAGTTTAAGCTTAAGGGAATGATGGGTATATTTGTTTAATTGGTCTGTACTAATCTAGCCTATTTAATCTATAGTTTTATCTAGGTATGTGTTCACTCAACAAAATTCAGTCCACACATTTTTCCTTTTTCTTGGTCTGCACCTTTTCTTTCTTTTTTTAGATATTCCTTATATTTCTTCATACTAGATGATGGGCATAAGAAGCTTAGCAAATACTGATAGCTACACCTATAAGATTGGACCTCAGTCTGTTTGGGACTACTGATGAGAGCAAAACTATCCAACCAATAAACACAGCATTACCCTTTCCCTTTAACTACTATATGGTTGTCCACTGACAATAGAAAGGGGTACTGGCAATATAGCCTCATTAAAAATTCAGACCACACATCTAGAATCAAAACCTATTTCTCATCCTCTTCCATTATGTCTTAGAAGTCTCTGCCATTCTACCAGGCTTGGACTTATTGCTACCCTTTATCTTGAAACAACTTGTAGGATCCAATAAGCTCAGAATTCTTTCCCATTGTATTCTTTCAAATACTTTGCACTCTTATGTCTACACAGAGTTTCAGCTTAATTATTGTTCTGTATTTTGAATGTATTTTACTACCGCATCTGCCAGAAGGGGCGCCCAATGATATTACTAGAATGGTTTTTCTAATCCTAGACTGAAATCTACATGGACGCCTCAGGGCTAATTCCATGTACAATTCATCACCAATTAAGTGGAATTAACGTTTGTCTAAAGCCGGAGCTAACACTATAGAGCCTTGTTAGCTTTAAATGAGTTGCAATTAAACCACTTTCTCAATTCAGCATGCCACACATTCAGAGTATTCTCTACTTCGAAAAAGAGTGTAGCCCTAAGAACAGAATTGTGAATACTTCACACTTCAGTAGCATTGTGCACTTTTTAAAATGCCAATTAACGTGACCATTAATTTAAATAATGTTTAGTTTGAAGTAGTAACATACTTATCCTGTGTCCTGAGCCAAAGAAGACATAAGTCCATTTTGCATTTAATTTTGAGAAAATATTCTTTTCAGTAACGTCAGAGCAAGAAAAAAAGATATTTGAAGTCAGACATGTGCAATGAAGAACCAACAGGAAATTGGCAGAAACTTGAAGAAATGACTGTATGATGTATCTATGTGTGCAGGGAGGGGAACACTGTAATTCACAAGATGCAATTTTAATTTTACTTCCACTGATGGGCAACTGCAGAAAATAAATATAACTAGAACCAGCACAAACTGCAAAGACATTTCTTTGCATGTTTGTGAGGCCTTCTGATCTGTACACTGATGTGATCTTTCACATTTGTTTGGGAAACAGAAGCACAAATGATTTAGCTAATACCTTGAAACATTTGGAGCTGACAGGTGCACAGATGGGCTTGGGCACTTGTCACTTCTTAATTTTACTTAAGTAATCAAGCATTTGATATGTATATTGCTACTCTCAGCTATATTTCCCTTTTATTCTCAGAAGACATTTTTTCTATCCTCTTGTTAGAAGGGGCTAGTTATACATGGACTCTTCTTTCCATAGTGGTGACCCACGCCTATAAGCCAGCATTAGGAGCTTCTATAGCCAACTCCAGTGTTTTTCTCATATGTGACATTTCAGTGGGTTTCCTGAAACAACAACTGTAGGCTTTCCTTTTCACATTATTATGAGCATCCAGAACCATTATTCAGTTTTACCGTCATAACACTAATCTGCTGTACAATGCTAGCAAAAATACCAAGGGGTATAAAAACTCATTTATCTACATCAAACTCATTTTCGCTGGGGACCATAATCTTTTGTAATAGCTTGTGCAGACTCTTTTCTTTCCAAGCTTATTTTTCATGCTTTGAAGTACTTCCCAGCTACATTCCTTCCCTACAGTACCTTCCTGCTTCCACTCTACCTCACATGCTTTCTCCCCAACTAGGAATGCCAAAGGCATTTTTCAGTGCATGTACACAGAAACTGACCATACATATTTTAATGAAATCCAGCATACTCCTGTTGTACTCACTAGACAATATCTGTGTAATAGTAGATTAATGTTTAATAATCTACAGAAAACTAAGCAAGGGGTCAAAATACTATTTTTTCCCCCCAAAATTGTTGCTGTTAATTCTCTAATTGCCTTACAGGAGATCTAATCACCTCACAGGAGATCTTTTATCTGTAACTTCTTCCTCAGACAAAGCAATGGCTAATTAGTGGTTAAATTACATATAACACTATCTGACTGACATCTGTTAGTGCCATATGCACATGTAAGTTAACCCTATGCCTAAGTATATCTATTTTTTGTCACTTCACTGCAGAGCCCCCTAGCTGCTTTTCGCCTCACTCCATTTATATCTATCAGCACCTCCAGAAGCAAAAGGCAGCCAAGCAGAGGGGCATTTTCAGAATGGGGCTCCAGTCTAGATGAGGAAGAGGTTCTGGATCTATACCTTACACATACTTTCCCTCCTCTGAAACAAACTCAGACATGCTGGTGGATTAGACACACATGTAGTTTGTAACATCACGTGTAGTAAGTCAAACTACATGTGTAACATCACACGTAGTTTGACTTACAGTCCATAACAGAGTTGGAGATCCTCATATCCTAGGACTAAATGACCAAATGATCCAAGGGCTGAATCTGGCCCTCTGGCATTCCACCAATAGCCACACTCCCTCCCCATAGTTTTGGGGCCGGTTTTTCCCCCATTCTAAAAGACTAGAAAGATTGTCTTAAGGCCTAGGCCCTTTCCTCTGTCCTGGTGGTGTCCTGTGACGATGGCGGCAGTGGCTATCCCAGAAGAGGAGTGTGATGGAGCGCTCCCTTCTGCACTGGCTGCCTCCAGGAACCAGGAAGTGTGATGGCCATGCCTCTTGCTGCTGCAGCGCAGCCAGGTACTATTCTAGGCTCTGCTGGGGCAGAAAGCACAGCCATTGCACTTCTGGGACCTCTGCAGACAAGGTAAGTGCAGATGTGCAGTGGGAGGGCGGTGCGATCGCTGGTCATTGATGTCCGCATCAGTGATCACACCATCTGGAGATGAGAGAAGGATGGGGCTGGGATGAAATAATGCCTGTCCTTCTCCTGTCCCCATGGCAGGTTGGATGCATCATGCGGAAAGGGCCCTAGTTATTGGCAGTAAGTACTTTAAGCGAAAATATACTGGTCTTTTTAGTTCTGCCCTTTTGCCTTTGGCCTTACCAACCAGTGGAAGATATCCTTGAGAATGGTTGTAAAACTGAATTTGGCACTCAGTCGGAAAGCTGTTCCGTCTCTGTTGTTCTAGGACAAAGCATTGTGCGAGGCAAGCAAGACAAAATGAATCTCCTTTCAAGATGGGGCAGTTTTATGCTGGAGACCCTTCCACCTTGTATTGATTAGAGTTTTATATTTACCACAGGCTGGGATGTCACAAAGCTCAGACTTGAAATTTTCATCTAGGGTGAAGCACCATGGAGCCTCTTTCTGATTGCCTGGATTACGGCAATAGGAATGGCCCCCATTCAGCTCTGGATATCTGACAGCAGTGAAGGTATGTGTATGTGGATACTGGGAATTCCACGGCTGACACTGTCGTCCAGATTTTGTGACGCTCATGGTCCCTCGGTAGTCTGCTCCTGTGCCGTTATAACATTTGTGGTCTATAAAAAAAAGGTAGTAGTTAATAATGGCAAATCAGGTGAGCACTTTATAAACTGGTACAAGAACCTGAAACATATCCAGTGAGCCATGACATGTTTATACTGGCTTATATCCTAAAATTTAATTCATCTTCTCAGTTTGCAGGCCCAGAAACACTGGGCTTGCTATTTATTCATATTCCTGGGAAGATTTTAAGGTTAGGTTTCATTAACAAAAAACAACTTATTCCAAATATTTTTAAGAATAAAATACAAATAAGAACTCAAAACTGCCCTGGAAACTTTGAAATGAATTCCTTACTCTGGCATGAAAGTGCAGGGAACCTGTGAGACTCAACTGTTATTGAGCTATCTTGGAAATAAAGCCATTTGATATTACATTCGCTCTAATCAGTCTCCAATCTGCCATGAACTCAGTGCCTGGAATTAAGCCAACTGAAGTAACACACAGGCAGTGCATAGCAACCTTTGGCCTTTTAAGAAGCCTTTACTTACAATTAGTACCATGTACTTTAAAGGAACTGCTAGTGGGTAGTTTACTGAGTAAGGCTTAGGGTACCAGATAATAACCACTGTAAGAGGAGAACAAATAATACCATGATTTGGACTACATTGCTGGTACACTAAATACGGTCAGGAAATTAAATTAAGACAAAATGGAAAATTGTGTTTGGAAGATGGATTCTGGAAAAGTAAGTTTGGCTTCTTATCAAGTCAGTAACTTGAAAATATGAACTTCTAAGCTAACAAGGAAATTGCCAATTTTTCTCATGACTTAAGAGACTGTAGCAAACACCTTCTGATGGAACAGATCTTTAATATGCAAGACATCAAATCAACACCAAGTCACTTACTCTTATTGATTGGGTCTGCCATAGGAATGCCAATACGGATACAGTTTATAGCTTCAAGGCTATCGGGTTGTGGAAGATCTTCACAATTAGGCAGCTTTAAACGCATCAGAATCATGGGGTTGGATCTTGCAAAGATGTACTCAGTTTGGCAAAGGACATTTTCTAGAATCTCACACTCATCACGGCACAGATCTCGTGGCTTTGCAACTGAAGAGGTCTCATCACAATATGGGAAAGCATAATGGCACAGAGAAGGAATAGCAAACTGGGAACATTTATCAGATAAATGACTGGAGGTTCCAATCATGGTGAAGGCAGCTGGAATATATACATACCAAGGTGTTTAAACAATGTGATATCCAGTGGCAAATACAATACCATCATGCTTGAACATGTCCTAAACATTTTCTATCTATCTATCTATCTATCTATCTATCTATCTATCTATCTATCTATCTATCTTCTCTCTCTCATGAGATCTCAAATCAGCATACAATTAAAACAATATAAACCATTAAAAAACAGATAATAATTGAATAAGATCAAACACATTAAGTAAATCACCAGATTAAAACAGCAGAAAATGCTAAAACAGTTAAAACTCTGTAACATGTACACTCTTATACTTTTTAGAGATTAATCCCCAAAGACTTTAAAGAAAAGCCAGGTTTTGAAATGGTGCCTAAAAGAGACCAGTGCCAACCAGACCTCCAAGAGAAGGGTATTCCATAAACTGGGCACCTCAAGGAGAGAGGGAAATTCACCACTTCCAAACAAATACACAATAGAAAATTCATTTTCTTGGAAACAACAACATTCCTCCTCAACCCTCATCACCATAATAAAAGAATAACAAAAAATATTCAAAAATTATTTCAACCTAATCTTTGGTAAGTTTGGAACTTTCCCTAGTGAATGCAGCCTATCAGGGACTCCATTGTGTTTTAGATATTTGTGTGAAACTAAAACAGCCAGAGAGTTGTTAAATATCTGGCAAAACAAAATATATGATCTGTGGTCCACAAGGACTGAATCTGACTTCCTGAAACACAAATTGTAAAATTTCATGTTCATGGTAGCTTTTTAAAAACTTGTAAAGCCAAACATATTTCTTTCTGTTCAGAATATATTTACAGATACCTAAGTGTAAGTTATATAGAACATAAGAGGGCAAAACAGAGAGTACATTAAGCATATTAAATCTAGAGTGAGTTTGCTGTACAGTACTCTAAACTACACAGAGGTCCAGAATGACGACTATATAGTTTAAAACTGAAGGAAGCAAAATTCTTTACTTACCAGTAATCTGATTTTCTATTTCACCCTGCATATGAAGAGACTCCATATAGATGGTTCGGTTTCCAATAAACCTTGCACATGCAATTCCTCTGTATGGCTGGCAAAATCCATCTTCTTCATATTCATCGCTAAAACCGATTATCCATAATATATAATACATTATTATTATTGCATTGTTATCATTCAAAAAATTTTAAGATATACCAGATGTAATCCATAGGGATAAATGCAGAGTTGATAGTCATCATCCACTGAGCTGGTGATCAGAACTGCTATACTGCCCTACATTCTGCATACTTACTTAAAGTAAGCTTATAGAACTGTAGGAATTTGTTCACAGTTTTGTGAACAATGTGGATTAGTGAGTGTGACAGAATACATAAATACAATCTTCATGCATGACTACTTTGGGCAGAGACATCCTTCAGTTTACTCAAAGTAGCAAGATCTTTTTATCAACTAAGGTGTTTCCCTTCTCACGTTTCTATAATGATTCCATTCTTTTCCTGCTAAATACTAGATTAAACTACGCAATCCACATTTCCCTCTAAGAGGTCCAAGCCTTACAAAATTACTTAGTAAAGTACGAAGTGTTGGAGGAAATCTTAAGTCATTTCATATTGCAGCTCTGCTTTAAACTGATTCCCCTAATGCTCTTTTGTGGTGAAGAAGCAAGCTATAGTGCAAATTTTAGGACTGAACAAGGAAGTATGTAGTATATGTAAACTATAACACTCAAAACTAGAATGACCTTCTGTTGCCTCAAATTACAGATGCTCAAAGTCTTGAAATATAGATTTAATACTTAGGCTTAAGTGATGAATCCACAGAATGAACTCAAACAGGAAGCTTTTGAAAACATTCGCCAATGAAGATGAATTCTACAGGTCTTTGTGCTCCTTGCATATCAAAGTAGGCAGACCCAATTAATGAAAGCCTAATTATATTAATCAGTGTTGTGCTGTTGCAGCTCCCAAGTTCAGCAGCAAATGATCTCCTATGACTAGTCTGATGACAGAACTGGTGGGGTGGGGGGATTGGCCTCTTAGACTTGCCCCCAGCAAAGGGACCTTTTGCACAGATAATGAATTCTGACAGAATTTTCAGTACTGAGTAAGGAAAGGAATAATGTTTTATGTTTTCCCGGTATATAATTGGGGGGCCCAGGTTCTCATAAGATAAATTGGGTTTGGTGCTCAGGGTTTTAAAATTCTGGACTTCTGGATATTCAGTTACATGGGATTTTATTGCTAAAATAAGTATATCAAACTTCCAGTGCGAGAAGAGGGCCTTAATGTAGAGAACATTAGTTACAATCAAAGCCAAGAAATGTTTCTTTTTTGGAAACATTTAGCTTTAGAAACATATCGCTTCCAGAATCAGCGTGCCAGCATCATGCACAGGGGCTGGGCGAACCTGGAAGCTGCAAATATTTTTGCCTCCAATTTTGGTTCCACATATTTTTCAATGTTGTCAAATATACTAATATTTACTTTACACTGGCCACCATTTGTTTCAAGTCTTGGCTGTAATAAGTTTTGCACAAACAACTTCTTTTTTCCGGAATTATCTATGCCATAAATCCAAAATAAAATGTGCCTCTGATACGAAAGTACATTTTTCAAAAATCTACAGATTGTCACATATACTTCCACCTCAAATGTGTGTATAGAAGTATGTTCCACCGATTCAACAGAAGCAGCAGGAAGTGACAAAAAGAAAGATAATAAATTTCACTATTAAACTGAGTAATTTATTTCATGTATATTGAGATAGGCCATTTTATTATTATATGCAGCAGAACATACCAACACACGCATATTTGAACAGTATGATTTATTTTCATATTCTTAACAAACTCTTTATAATGTTGTTCCAACTCTATGTGGAGTAAAATATAAAAGCTTTGCTTGGCAAGAAATCCTCAATGCAAATGGATAAATAATTCTCTTGTCATGCCTTCCAAAGAAGTACAAAATAGTTACTTGAATCCAACTTAACACAGGCATGTCTCAGTTAACAAAGCTTCTGACAAAGAAGCTCTTTTTTTTTTAACAAAGCCTTTTTTATGCTTCTCCAGCACCTCCCTTTTTCCTCCTTGACTCATTTGAGAAGATGGTCAAGGAGGGCTGGAGAACCACTAGCAGCAAGTCTGCAGTTAAAGCAATGCACTAAATCTTGAACTGGGAAAGAATAGGAGTCTCCTCTCCTCCTCTACTCTAGTCAGTTCTGCCACTTTGGGAGAAAAGTGGGAAATACACCAAATCAATCAATCAATCCTGCTGTTGCTTGTGTGCCTACTTGCAACAAACAAGGTAAACAGCAGCTGCCTCTAAAATCCATTATTGAGTACAGGTGAACAGCAAAACAGAGAAAAGGAGCAAGTAGATAAGCCTGCCTTGTTAGCTATCCCCAGCAAATTTTTTTTAAAGCATAGATCTTTATGTCTAGTCACTAAAATGGAAATCATAAGAAAAGTGGATGCTGGGGAAAGAAAAAACCAACATCCCTGCATGCAGTGGAAGAAGCTTTTCAGTGGTCTCTAGAGGTTCAAAATGTTTTTGTTTACTTACATGTTGAATGGCTTTTTTGTGGTGTAGGAACTACCCTTATTCTCTCCATCTTATTTCCACCTTTACAGTGGTCCCTCGGTATCTGCTAGGGCAGGGCTTTCCAAATGGTGTGTCGTTGCCTGAAGTGTGTAGGTATGTCGTCTACAACCTTGGAAATTTATGTTATTATTTATAAATCACACATTTTTAAAAATATATGAAAGGTTTTCATGAGATATGTTGTGTACTCATACATTTCGTCATTACAGTTTATGTATGTATCTGTATCTCTTATAAGGGGTTAGTTTAACCTCCTCTTATAAGCAGTGAGTTTGTTGGGGGAGTTGTTATAAGGGGTTAGTTCGACCTCTGGTTTGCTAGTAAAACTGAATTACTGTGTCATAAAATGATTAACATCTAAAAAGTGTGTCACCAATATGAAAAGTTTGGAAAGTTCTGTGCTAGGGTTTAGTTCTGGGGTCCCCCGTGGATATCAAAATCTGTAGATGCTCAAGTCCCATTATATACAATGGTATAGTAAAATGGCATTCCTTATATAAAATGACAATTTTTTAAAAAAAATCATTAAAATTATTATTTTTAAAAATATTTTCAAGATGTGGATGGTTGAATCCATGATATGGAAGGCCTACTGCAGTGCCAAGTTTTCTGTTAAAGAAGTAATGTTCAGGAACACATCTACTTTGTTAACTAAGGGGTACTTGTACTGAATATGTACTCATTCTGTTTCACGTGAAGAAACAGTAAACAACAACAATAAATCGCTTTGGAATAAGAGAGTGGAGTATAAGGTGGAGTACTCCTAATTCAGTTAATTCTCCTACCCAGTCATCAGAAAGTAAAATTTCAATGATCATCATGGAACTATGTCAAGGAAGCAAAAAAATGCAAATAGTCTTGGCCAAGATACTACATCAAGCAGCTGGTGCATAACATTCTGCCCACTGAATTCTGTGCACCCCTGCTGCCCAATGAGCTGTCAAGCCCTGGGCAGCACACTGGGAGAGGGGGATCAAGGGAAGACAGTTCAGATGATGAAGAAATAGTCTTGGTCCAGAGGGGAAGGCCAGGAGGAATGCACTCATGTATGGAGTACAATCTCCTTTTATTTCCACTTGGAGAGCAGAAAAGCAGTATCCTCATTGTATGAATTGCTTCCTCCCCTCTCTCATCCCTTGCCCAGCAGTAAACAGCAGAGACTGACAAGTGCTGGGCGGGGGGACATTTTGAACCAAAGAGCGGGAGAATAGCTTTCTGTGTCCTGTCCAACAAAGAAACACACACACACCCATAAGCCAGGCTATATGTGCATATGTCACTAACACAATCCAGCCACTTGTAGACTGGATTAGAGGGTGGATCCCAGAGTCATCTTGGAAGGCAAAAGTGTAGTTTACTCAATTTATGGTTGCTACCAAAGCTATCGTGCACTTGGAACAGTTCCAGTCTACAAGGATCCTGCTCCTAGTAACTGAAGCTATCAAGAGCTTGGAAGACATTGTCTTTTGGCAATCTAATTCCCCAAATCTCTTGAAAGTAATAATCCTAAAAAGTAATTCTTACAACCTCTGTTATGTCACAAGTGAAGTTTCATGTCAGAGGACAGTGAACTTAAGATGCTATTTGAAATCATTAAGTATTCTATAATAATAGTAATCTTAAAGTTTAAAACGGATTTGATGACAGCAGCCTAATTAATTGTGATACAGTAAAAGGGCTTTGGCAATGTCCAGAAAATGTAAGCTGACATTTTCTAGTCAGAATGAAGACAGGCTTCTTCAAAAACAAATACCACTGTTGGACTGTGATCTGTCTTTTTTAACTAGTGAAAGTGTGGTTAACAGAGTAGGCTAAATTATTTTGTGAGCCAAATAAAAATGCATTGGTTATGACATTAATCTCTTGGCACACACATGCTAAGCAATTATTGCAAGTTTTACCTTGCCACACTTTGCTGTTATAAATGCATATATCCTTCATTTCAAGAAACTAAAGGTCTGCAGAGAAAAATTCCCTTCTGGATGTATAGCTTCAGTAAAAGAAAGATGGAGGCACACGTGTACAAAACATCTGTGGTCCAGATTTTTGCACACTAAATACCAACATTTAACCATTACCTGACTGCCATGCTGCCAACAATTCAAGAGAGTATAAACCTTGGGCCAAGAGTGAAAATAGGCCAAAACTAGCCCTCTGAAATAACCTCCATATTGGCAGATTAAAGGGTTTGCTGTAATGACTTCCTTTTTAGAGGCTCAGCTCTGTATGGAGGAGAGGCAAAAACCATGGTAGCTGCTGTCAGATCAACAGCAGCTGTGACTGGTTATGAAACAGTGCTAGTAATCTTGCTTGGCTCTTTCTTGGCAGCTTTCTTACATCATTTTTCAATGTGAACTACAATTCATATGCTTACAGTTATGAAAATGGCAGGAAACTCTTACAACTCGTGTTTTGATAGAGCTATTTGAGTTTATCTTGGAGGGTGGCTAGTCTTTCAAATGTCAGGTAAAGACAGATAAACAGACAGATAGATAACACAAGAAGCAGCACATTGCTATTCAACTCTCTACTTCATGTACTCATGGAAGCACAATGTGCATGTAAAATTAGATGTTCTGGTGCAGAAATTTATAGTCTGAGAATCTCCTCTTTCATTTGCAGCATTATCAAATTAAGAAGAAGTCAAATGCACACTAAAATCTAGAAGTGAAACTGAAAAGTTTCTAATTCTTATAATCAAGGCTAGGGAGAGCAGGTTTTGGGCCTTAGTGAAAATTCAGGTCCCAGAAGTTTGTTCACTCCCTCGTGGTCCCTCAAGTCTTTCCAGGGAGGTGGGAACACAACAGTCCCTGCCACTTCATAATCAACATCTCCCTACCTGTCAAACTTTGCTCTTTGACTAGCACCCATAGGATGTACTTGTCCCATGTTACACACCCCTTCTGGCCAATCCAAACCAGCCAGGAGATGTTCAGAGCTGCTCTCTAGGGCAGAGGAGCTGTTGAAGAATTGGAAGAGCTATTTGTCTGGGTCATGAAAGTGAAGGGCATTGTTGCTGATGATCCTGCATTTTACCTGTGGCTTCTTCCACTGCCACCTGCCCACTCTTCCCTTTTTATTCTGTTCCCATCACTTCCTCTATTGTATCCATTTGTTCCCTTGTGGCTTCCTGTCCCTCACTTGGGCTCCAGTCCTGCTCTCTCTTACAGGAAGGATGGACTGGCTATTTTTTAAAAGTATTTTGTAATACAGAAATTTGGTCTTATTATTATTTTCTTTGAAATTCACCAATTATATAACGGATATAAAAACAATTGTCAAATAATGATAATATTGAGAAAGAGAAAAACATATGAAACATGGTTGGATCCTGGGGATCCCTCTTCTGGACCACCAGGCATCCACAATTTGTGCCTGATACCGCCCTCCCCATCAGCCCTGAGTATGATGGCCCATAACATGTAGAAGCATTTAGAGCACCACCTAGAGAAATCTCAAAAAACCAAGAGACACTGAACTGCGCGTCTGTAGTCACAAACAGCTCCCTGACTGACAAAACCAAGATTATGCCATAATAATCAATATCTACAAATTTGTTTTGTTTGCTTCATAAATCAACATGCAAAATTTGGATTGCCCTTCTAGATTCATCTATCTATTTATTAAAGCTCTGTTGCTCTCTACAGTTTTAGGTGGATTTGTTTAAGTATTAATTAAAGCTCTGTTTCCATTCAACAAATAACATAACTTTCTTTTCTTTTTCTTACTCAGGCTGAACACTATTGCTATTCATATTAGCAACAACTAATGATGCCATCCATATATTCAGTGATCACTAACTTTTACAATACATATTCTTAAAATACAGCTGGTGTTGGTATTACTAAGAGTGTACTGGACACTTAGTTTTCAGCCCAGGAAGTCCCAATTAAATTGAAAGATGAGACGAAAGAACTTCTTTTCTAAGGAATCAGCTATGTTTTAGCCCTCAGGTTATTTTAAAAAACACTGCTCTACCAAATTCCCTTTTAGCTGACACCTGATCCCTTTTTAACATGAGCTTTATTAACAGTGATGAAGTGCAACAAGTTCACAATCAAACGGTTGTATCTTCGCTGGCCACCCAGACAGCCACCTTTCCTGGCTTTGTTTTAGCTCTCTTAGCATAAGTAATGTAGGTCTAAAGTACCTGAGGTCCTCCTTTGTAAAAACATTTCTATGTTTTCCCACATACACAATATATTTATCTGACACATTGGATCAGGAAGCAGATAGTCTCTAGAGAAAAGCCACACATGTATATTCTTTGCCATAAGTAGGGATCATTATATGCACACTTCAACAGAGTATGAGCCTTGAACATTCTTCAGCTTATGAGGGAGAGAACAGGATACCTTTTACCTCTTCCAATTCCCTTGAATGATCTACATGAACACATGCATTGTGCCAAATCCCAAAGTACCTACTTAGATCCTATACAATCCTTACTCAGACAGTAGTTCCTTTATGTAAAAATCTGACCCACTATTCTGTTTTCCCTAGTTCCATATGTGTAATGGGCTAGTTATAACTTTAAATATTGCCTGTACTGCTGACATTAACGAGACCGACTTGGCATATATGAACAACCTCTCTATTCATGGGCAAGTCAGGTGATCCACAAGTGACATAGCAAGAAACTCATCTTGTATTATATTTTTAAAAAGGTCCCGTAGCTCTCCAACAGCTTTTCATAAGCAAACCTCAAATCATATATACTGAGGATGGGCAACTGTGCAAGGCTGGGGGCCGCACTAACCTCCTAAGAGACTTTGAAGGACACACCTGCTCCTGTAAAGGAAAAAAAGAAGCCCCCAAGTGTCTCTACAGGTAATGGGGTTATTTTCACCATGTTTTGGGTTTCAAAAAGTTCCTCTCCTGGATTTAAATTGCCTGCAAGGGGCCCACAAAATGTGGTGAAGGTATTCCCCACACCCTCAGTGGACATTTGAGAGTACCTAGGGGCATTTTTTTTCCATTCTTGAGGGCCACAGGGGATATGCTGTCCATACTCTTAGAGTGAGTGCATCTTGGGGCATTCTGGAGAAAAAAAATTGCTATATACAGTGGCCCCTCTATATACACAGGGGTGCTGTACCAGGAACCCCCATGAATAGTAGAAATCACAGGTGCTTGCATCCTATTATATTCAACAGCAGCAAAATTTGCTCTGTTGCTTCAGTGCATCCATGTTCAAGTTGACCCCATTTTAGGTATATGACACAATGCTTTACAATTACTGTACAAAAAAAGACTTTTGACTTCTGGGTGGCCTTAGGGGCGGACACAAAATGGCCCTGGGGTGCACTTTGTTCACCCTGCTATATACTATTACTTCTACTAACAAAGATCACAGACATAGCTACAAGCATACAAGCAAATGACATATACGATATAGTTACATTATTCATTCATTCATTTTCAACACTACAGCTGAAAATGTTCTCTGGGTGGCTAGCATAGTTTAACAAAGACAAGACAGTGATGATGTTTATGCTTACAACCTGAAAAGATAAAATGTAAAAAGTAAAGGGAATAAGGAGGGAGAAGAAAATCAAGAAAACTCAGGCACCAGATCTCAATTATTCAACTGTTAATTATCTTGTTTTGAGAGAAAAAGCCCATTAATAGTCAACTGATTTAAAAACAATAGCAAAAAAGATAAAACTGTAGCAGCGTAACATTTTATATCATTTGAGAAGCACAGATTTTTTTTTTAAACAGGGGAGTAGTGAAATGACTTGGTGAGCACCAGAAGCTAGAGAAGTTTACCTGCCTTAGTTCTATTAGATTTTATTTTGGCTTTATTCTGATCACTGATCACTCATAAAAATAAGACAGAAACAGAAATTGTACGCAAAAACAAAAGAACAAAGAAACAAAACTCCTCAAGGATAAAAGCTAGCAAGTGCCAAAATTCCTGTGTGTGTGTGTGTGAGAGAGAGAGAGAGAGAGATTGACTGACTTCATGCAGATAAGAAACCTAGACCATTTCTGCACTAAACTGTTTCAATGCTATTATTCCACTTTCAACAGGCCCCTCCCTAAACTACAAACCCCAGGATTCCATAGGATGTTGAAAGTGGAATAATAGCACTATAACCGTCTAGTGTAGAAATGGCCCTTGACTCTGGAGAGCAGGGTTTGAATCCCAACTCAGCCATGAAAACCTACTGAGTGACTAGTTTACATTCTCTTAGAGGTAAAGGTAAACACCCTCTGAACAATTCTTGCCGAAAGATATCCATGACAGGGTCTCCATAAGTTTGAAATGACTTGAAGGCACACAATAACAAGAACACTGAAGTGACCACACAGACATAGACAGACAGACTACTGTCACTGGTAGCAGTAGCAATGAAAAGGAAAAACAGATGTATTCTCATTCCAAACTTCAATGCTCCTGATCCCTTAAAGGTAAAACTTTTATATGTGTGTGTGCATGTGTATGTACATGCATATGTGTGTATTCATTTCATTTATGTTTCATCAGAGACCATGTGCACTATTATATTGGTGCCCTCCCATTTCCCCCCCAAAAAACAGCCAAATCATGTTGTTTTACAAACAAAGTCAGGTTATCCATGGAAACTAAGCCTCTAAAAGTAAATGTACCTTTGTGTTGCTAGACTTTTTTCTGTTCCTGCCAAAAAAAGCCTATGCACTACTCATAAATGATATTGGCTGCTTTCTGATGTGAATATCTGATTAGCAGAACATGGAATAAAATCAGCAATCTCACCTCCTGAAAAGATTATCTACATTTTCATCAGTATCACTATTGCTATGCCTTAAAAAAGGTAATATAACAACACCTCAATATGGTTATATGTTTTAATAAATATTATTCTTGGTGAGCCACTATTACAGATTTGAACATGATGAAAAGCAGACTGACTAAACCTGACAATTGGATGAAAAGTATATTATGTTAATTCACCAGATTTAAAGATATGCATATGCTGTGTGGTTTTTAGCTTAGCACATAATACTAATTGCCAGAAAAAGAATCATAGTGACAGTCTACTGGAAAAGCGCTCTTATGGTACATAAAGATAAAATATAATAAGAGAGTTTGAAGTATGCTTACAGTGCCAAGATTTTATATGTAAGTGGTTGTAGCACATTAGATATTAGAGAACGTTCTTATGTGACAACGTGTCTCCATGATAACAGCAGGAGAATTTTTAAGCAATGTGGGCATTTGACTCTATTTTGGTTGGAGAACATTCAGTAAGGAGGCAGCAAGGTTGCAAAGAGGTGCTTTAACCTATTATAGATACATAAAATAAAATAAAATAATAAAAATAAAAATATGAATTTGGTACAGGGTAATTGAGTGCTCTAAAACTGTCACAGAAGACTTTAGAAAAATATTAATTAATTTGAAAAATATTCATTCATTTGAACATCTATCAATCTAAAAAGAGACATTGCATGTTTTAGAACAAATTATTGCACTGTTGTATTTATGATCCTAAAAAGTATGACTTTTTTGGTCTAGCATCAATGTTGTACAAATACTATAATATCAGCATGATGGAAATTTCTTTGTTTCCTTTCCCCACTGCAGCCCTCATTTTTTTTTTTGAGAGGGCCACTGTGCCCTCTAGAGGTTTTGAGAGGTTTCCCCAGGCTCTGGAGCAGGTTTTTAAGGTATATGGAGAATTACAGAGGAGAGGAAAGTTCTTCTTCCTTTCAATTATGCTGGCAGGAACAGTTCCACCATTAGATGTCCTCAAATAGACCTGGACCTTTGATACTGACATATCAGGTATAACAGCTACAACAAAACATCTGACTGCATATTACAATATATGTTCAGGACAAAGGGGAAGGGAGACCCTAAAGCAGCGTAAGAAGCAAAACTTGGGGGTTGAGAGTGAAGAGAGTATCAGTGACTTCCTACTGCCATTCCACCTGCAGGAAGCACTCATTGGTGCCATTCATGGAACAGCCACTGCTCATCCAGCCTACTGTCAGGTGTGACACACACTATGGTTTCACACTATGGTTTTCTTCACTCAAGATTCAAACACAGACCACCTGCATCTGACCATTCCAAGATTGAATAACATATGGAGAGAATAAGACTAAATCTCTTCCAGTTCTGTTCAATGTAGTGATCTTTCCATCTTATTCAGTTTTAAAATATTTATTGACATCACCTGGGTCAGGCTGTGGAAGATTGCAACAAATCTTGGGATCAGATTGCCACCATTTTGAAAATATGCCATTATGGATCACACTCAGATTCCACATCTTAAGGCAGTGAGGAAGGAAGCAATCTTTATTTTCTCCATTCATCACCACAGTAAAGAAGTTTTTCAAAGATTTCTACCACTACACTTGTTGATCTCTATCACTACATAGTTTTTGTATCTATTTTCCCACTTCAGTTTTCAGTTCAGTATAAGAGAGTCACTGCGGTATAGTAGTTTGAATGTTGGGACCTGGTCTCTGGGGAACCAGGGTACAAATCCTCACTCAGCCATGGAAATCCACTGGGTGACTCTGGGCAAGTCACAGTCTCTCAGACAATGGTATACCTCTTCTGAACAAAACTTGCTAAGAAACCTCCATGATAGGTTTGCCTTAGGATTACCGTAAATCAGAAATGACTTAAAGGGACATAGGCCCTTTCCACACGGGGGTTAAAAAATGGTGTAGAGCGACCTCTGACGGAGGTCATCTACACTGTAAAGTGGATTGGGGAGGACTACTTTTGTGTAGTTCCACACCCCAATCCGTGCTAGGGCGACTGGAAGTGGCACCACCGTGTGCTTTTAAAAAAACACTTTTGATTAGGTTTTTAGAAAGCACGAGGCGTGCAGCCGTGTGCAGCCCTGTCGCAGTGCCTGGTGTAGATTTGCAGGCGCGCGCAAGGGCGTGCCTGCAGATCTGCCGGGGGCGGGCTTTCCGGCTGGCAAGCTTCTCCGGTTGGTGGAGAGCCTCCACCAGTCGTAAACCGCCATTTTGGGCGCCACAGGATGCCGTGGGACGCCGAGGAGTGTGGAGCAGCGAAAATGCGCTGCTCCACGTGGTGACGGACTTACCGGGTTTCAGGTAAGCTCCGTTTCAGGACGTCTCAGGACATTTTTTCCTCGACGTGTGGAAAGGGCCATAGCAGCAACATAGGAGGATGTATAGCTGAGTGGGCCACCTTTCAATGTGGTGTTTCCATGAACACAAAAAATACCCTAAACACCAGTTAAAAGATATTTGTGACAATCACACTACAGTAACCCCTCCACATTCACAAGGGTTAGGGACATAGAACCCTCATGAAAGTGGAAAAATCGCTAGTAACACTCACCCCTGCGATTCCCCTCCAGAGCTCCTTGCTCCCATTCCTTTGTTTCTGGCCCCAACATTGGGGGCAGGGGAGGAAAAAAGACACAGTAAAGGGCTTATCAGTATTTTCCCCTCAAAGAGAGAAAAGCACATCTCTCCC
Source organism: Ctenosaura bakeri (assembly GCA_948474755.1). Classification (NCBI taxonomy): domain Eukaryota; kingdom Metazoa; phylum Chordata; class Lepidosauria; order Squamata; family Iguanidae; genus Ctenosaura; species Ctenosaura bakeri. Next base: position 248,841 of record CAOLHI010000686.1, read on the forward strand.
CTTCTGGTTGCTTCCAGTGGTCATCTTGAAAAGGGAGGGGTAGGAGCAAAGACAGCAAGTGACCAATCAGCAGAGAGTGCAGTCACATGGGAGAGAGGACATGCCTCCAGCAGTGGCGAGAGGGGAGGGTTGCTCACCCAGAAGGAAAAAAAAAACACACCCATTTTAAACTCAAACTTCCCAAGCCTGGGTTGAGGAATGCAAGGGAATGGGGAGGAAAATGGGGGGGCAAGTACATGCCTCATGAATAATCAAATTCGCAAAAGTAAAACCTGCAAATGTGGAGGGAGGACTGTAAATATGAACAAACTACATGTAGCAGTACAGTTATAAAGCTGAAAGTTAATTTGTACTTTCCCAGGTACTGTCTGAAGTACTACAGGGACCTGTTAAAAATGAACTTAAAATCCAGAGAGAACAGACAAAGCATATTGCTTTCAGTTCTCTGAAATGTCACTGCCTCACAACTAGCACTATATCTGAATCCTTTTTGCAAATATGTTCCGTTAATGACATATCTGAGCATAGCATATTTGAGTGCTAGATGTATGCACGGCATTCTATCAGTCATACATATTATACTTAAAGCCCCACCTTTTGAACATGCCAATATGAACAAACAACCTGTACAAGAAGATGCCACTCGTTACATGCAGAGGGGGATACAGCTCAAAGACAGAACATACATATTGCACATTGGAGTATCAGATTTAATATCTGGCCTCTTCAGGTAAGGCATATTGAGTAACTAGGCTGGGAAAGACCCCTGCCTCAGTTTTGATGACACACTGCTTATTAGTATCCATAAAATACTGAGTAAGGATAAATTCTTGTCTGAGCTGGCAAAAGACAGGCAGTTCTATCTCTGTTGCGCATAAGTGCGCATGTGTGTGTATGCACACGCACACCCACACACATCCACATTATCTCTAGAAAAGCAAGTCAAAGTAGATATGGTTAAAAACTTCTAAGGATAATCAGTCTATTTAATGTTACTGCAGATGAAAGAAATACAGCTTTCATGTCAGTGAAGTGGTAAATCTGCTCCAAGTTTTAGTTATAACGTTAAAGCAACTTTCCAAGGTGCTGAACCCATTTTTGGGGACTCAGTTCACCATGCTAAATGCCATTTTTAAACTTCAGACTAAAACCCAGGGCAAATTCACCACCCTGCTGACATGAAGTTTCTGGTGCCACTGAAAGCTGTTGAGATTTCATTTTAAGGATATCTAATATTTTAAAAGTCTCTCTCTCTATATAAAATTTATTAAATGCAGTTAAATTTTAAAATTAATTACTCAAGTTATCTTCTCTCTCTATATATATGTATGATGTAAAGTAGAAAAAGTCAACTTTTGGCACCTTCCACTAAATTATCTGAGGTTTGTTTGGATTAGAGCCTTGGTGTTCTAACATCATTTTGGGCAGCTGTTGAGTCCAACATCTTATATGCAGTTTCTCTTCGTTAAAATAGATGGAGTGGTTTAACAACTGTGAAAACATTAGAATGTCGCATAACTTATGTGTCTTTCATAAATTCCACTCCTGATAGACACGTATAAATAGAAGCTATTCATTGGGGAATAATTGGTCAGCTTTAAGAATCTCATGAGCTATATTAAACTGGAGTCAGAAAAAGAGAGATTGCTCTTGAGATAAGAAATTGATTCCTAAGGCAACAAACAGCTATGAACATATGCTTCGATGAAAATTAAGACCTGCCTCTGTATTCACAAATAGAACTGACTCAGACTCAAGGGTATATGCACATTTTCTTCAAAAATTACCAAATTATACTTCTGCCAGTGAGTTCAGAAAAGGGAGAGTGACAAAAGGAGGAAAAACATTGTGCTCGGGGATGGAAAGACCACAATCTATCACAGGCAGCCACTGGTGTACACAGTTAAAAAGTATTTTTGTTTTGGGTACAAGGCTTCTTAGCAAATTATCTTTGCCCTTGGCCATTGGCTCCCAGATCCTGTAATTTCATCTGTAAGAGAAAAAAAAAACACGAATAGTTGGGAATCCTACAGATGAGGATGGACTTAGGACAAAGATACTTAGCCTGAAGATACATTCCTCCAGAACAGTGCCTTCTTTCCACGCTGCCCGCAGTTCCTATATATTTTAAGCCACTTGGTTTTTTGTTTTTTTTGGCCCTGAATACTTTCTACCATAGGCAGAAGTTAATACTAGTTCCAGTGGCACACTGATTCCTTCTTTTACTCCCACATAGAGAAGCCCAACAATGAAAATAATGGAACTGAATCAATGGAACCTAGCAGCACCTTAAAACTAACTGGTCTATTTCAGCATGAGCTTTTGAGGATAGCAATCCCCTTCTTCAGATGGCTCTGATAGTAAAGCCACAGATTTTTAAATACAGTTACACTGCTGTGAGAGTAGGATAGAAAGTAATAGGTTACAAATTATGACACTGGCCATAAATGTTCAAAGAGCTGTGTGAGATAATAATAGTCTTTCAATGGCTGGTAGCAATCTTTAAAGTAGCCTTTAATTTATATGAGAAAGCAATAAATCTGCTTACAAAAAGTTCCTTGGGGTCAAAACCTTCTTTGAAAAGATTCCTTTCGTTATATGTGCAGTTGTGAGAACTACCAACCTCCAATTGATTGAATGAATCTACTCTTATTGTGATTACCAATTGGATTAAGGCCTCTGTCTTTGGTTCCCTTAACTTCTGGCAAAAAATACCATTACCATTATGGGTTTTTTAGATCTGACACCACTTTATGTGGAGACGACAGACAAAGCCTTGTTTTTTCTTTTCTCAGACTGGAATGGCAGCTTTCCCCCAACCTGCCAAAGTGCCTTGCCACTTTATTCACAGTTCTGGCCTTCCCTAGAAACATCACCTTTGGGTAAACTGGACAAAGCCTTTCAGTTGTTAATTAAACCTTCTTTAATGATTTATTGTATCATGGTTCTGGATGGCTATAACCACTGAGAATCATTCAGTTGGGACCAACTTTATGAAAAAAATATAGTATAATCTTTATTAAAAAAATTATTAAAACAGCAAACACTAACATATGTATGTCTAAGTTCAAACAGATCTTCAGAGTGTGTTTAAACAGTTTCTTAACTCTTTACGACAGCATAAAGGCACATATCTTTCCCTCTCTCTCTCTCTCTTTCTCTCTCTCACATGCATACATACACACACACACACACATCACCCTCTGGCTTCACTCTTTGCCAAAGGCTGTGTTCTCAAATCTAGGCCATTCTTTCTGACCAGATTTAACAGTAGGTAGATTTTTCTTTTGCCCCTTCTCTAGATTCTCCCCGAGAAAACAACCCTCTCATTCAACTCCCCTCCCCGATTGAATCGGAACTCCTCTGGATTCACCCTCACCCTTAATCCCTGAAGGGATGCCGTGTAGAGGGAGGTGAGGGCTTGTTTTCTGCTGCTCCAGAGACCAGGACAAGGAGCAATGGATTCAAGCTGCAGGAAAGGAGATTCCACCTGAACCTCAGGAAGAACTTCCTGACAGTCAGAGTTGTCCTGCAGTGGAATCTGCTGCCTCGGAGTGTAGTGGAGTCTCCTTCCTTGGAGGTTTTTAAGCAGAGGCTGGATGGCCATCTGTCAGGAGTGCTTTGAGGGTGTTCCTGCATGGCAAGGGGTTGGACTGGATAGCCTGTGTGGTCTCTTCCAACTCTACATTTCTATGAAAGTCTGACTCTTCTGGAAAATTCTCACTACTAAACCTGTGTCCTCTCTAAATACATTTTCACTCAGGCCTCTACCCCTCCTTCCCAATAAAAGGGGCTAGGATTTCCTCTGGAGTGGCCATTCTGATTGTCTAGCAACCTGTTGCTGGGCAGCTTTTCTACCACTCAGGATAACACTTCCCCTATATTCTGTCAAAGAAGTGGGAGGAGGCACTGGATGATTGGAGTCTGCCAGGGAGAGGGAGGAGGTGGGGGAGTAGGAGGAGGTGTGGTGAGGATCTCAATTGGCCACCACTGTCACTGTGGGCTGTTTTTAAAATTGGCTTCAGTTTATTTGAGATATTTACACATTTATGGGGGGTTCCGCATCCCTAACTCTTGTGAAAGTGTTGGGAGTACTGTACAAGGGAAAGAAAGAGAACAAATTGTGGCACGGATTCTATCTACCACATTTTCTTCCCAGTCTTTGGATATGAATAGGCTATGCAAGGCATTCTTAGAACTTTTTCCCTAGCTTCCTCTTCCTCAGATGATAACTCAATACTCCTGGATCTTTAGGGATATTTGGATCCCTGCAATCGTGGGCCATGGACCCAGATCCAGACTGGTGGTTCTGTTTTTGTCAGCAGAACTGAGAAAGGCATCTCTGTTCTAGAACCTCCTGCCTGCCTCCGCCACATATTCTCTAGAGGGCTGGGAAAACACTGGAAAAATAATTACTTGAATAAAAAATTCTGGACAGGAGTTTTTAAAGAATACTAGTGATGGTTTTAAGCAATTAAAATACTTGTCCCTAATATAATTTAAGTAGAAGCTTTAGGTACAATATTTTATTTTTATTTTATTTATTTATTTATGTATGTATGTATTCATTGCTTCTTGCTTTTCATTCTAATATTTAAGAATTCTTTTTTGATTCTTTTAAAGCAACAGGTATACCATGCATCACACCTATCACAATGACGTCAATGCTTTTTTGTAAAAAGTGTCATGACATGGTCAATTTTTATGATATTCTTAACAATGTTAATTGCTACAGATAAACCTGGGTGCATTAAATCATTTCATTTATCTGGCTTATCACTGGAAAAATTATTACCTGAGGTTACAAAGATGCTTCAAAGAAGCCGTCTCTTAGGAAAACCTTGTTTTAATAAACTTTGCTATGGCATTTTTGTGCTGTTGTACTTTATCAAGTCAAAAGCTAAAGTCTAATGGTGGAGAGAAAGCTGGTTTATATCAAGCGAAACTCTTATCGTTGCGTAGTAATAGAAAACATGTATTTTACAAGTGTGTTTTTTTAAAAAAATCAACCGCAGCTTCAGCCAAAATATTTTTGAAAATATGGCTATATGCTACCAAAACAATGAAGCAATGTTAAGTTTATGAGAAAGATGCTTTAGATCTGAATCAAAACATATATTGCTTTACTACATCATTGGCTCAATTAATAGACAGTTAGACTATATTTTGGCATAGTTTAGTATCAGGCTGTTCTCACATCAAAGGAACTGTTACCTTAAAATTTTATCTAAACTAACACAAACATGGAGTAATTTCAAATGATGTAGTTGCTGTGCTGTTCCAGACAAGGGAAGAGCATCAGCTAATCATGTATCCATTATTGTTTCAGAGTGAATTCATGTTTGAAAACTACAGCTCTACTACAAACTACAGTCTTTTTAATAAGCCATTTCTGATACAGTGCAAGGACCTAGAGTTGGACATGAAAAAAGACCTCCCACTACTCTCACCAAAATCTTTTCAAACTAGATAAGAAACAGGATATTAAAAGAATAAACGTATTATTACATGCCAATGCAACAGCATATAATAAAATGAAAAACTAGATGCATGGGCCTTAGGTGATTCTGAAACAGAAATATATAAATAATAACAAGGCAGATACATGTTTTTCTTTCCCACAGAAATAAGCATGCACATTTTTGTTGTTGCTGTTAACAAGATCAATAAACTTGACACATTGTGAAGTCAATGTTTAACCCCTTTTTACAGCAATTGAACTTCTACCACTACATGTCCATCACTCAGTTTCTTTAATACAGCTAACTCTGTAGCTGTGTGCATGGTTCTAATTATCAGAATAAATGATGTAACGCCTTATAATCTTTCTTCCCCATCCTTAATGATTTTGTGATGAAGTAATATAAGTTGCAACCGACCTCTGTAACTACCACTCAAGACCATAATGTACACATTGGCTATGCAAACTATATTATCTTTACCTCTAAAAGTCCTTTCTAAATGTTCTATGGTTTATAGTGGCAGTGCAAAGCAGTTTAGGTCACCAGAGATTTATTCTCCCTTTTAATGTTTTTACTAGACTGAATAAACACATTCCCAAAGACTGAGACCACTGGCTACTCCAAAGATCTGCAAAGCACAGGGTAAACTTGTTTAAGCTGAGGTTTGCAAGATTGACACTTCTTTACAACAATGAGCAGCTTTGTTACCTTCAAATGGAACTGGTCTGGGCCACAGAGCTTCCAATGCGCTCCTTTCCATTGAAGGCAATAACTGAATCTGCTCTCACTGGCTTCATATTGAGTTTCATGTCATCTTCCACACTAGGCTTCTACACTAGGCTTCTATAGAGTCAGAATGTTCTCGCTCTACATTTTGCACTAAGCTGAAAAACACGGATTCTTGTTTAATGATACAAGAATTGTTTATGGTCTCTGGGAAACATCATGGAACATAGACAATTCAGCAATGAAACCAGAGTGGGAAGGACGAATTAAGCTTTTCTCCCCTGGAAATACATCTGAAATTCTTGTGGTGTGGAGTATGAAGAGTGTGTGGCTTCACCAGAACAGCCCCTGGATATTTCATGTGCAATCTCCGAATGAAGGAACTAACCTCAACCTCTGCCTGAACTGGAATGAGTCTGCAATCTTTTTGAAGATTCTGTATAGTCTGGCAAGTCAAGATTGAATTATGTTAATCTTTCAAGCCTGTGGTATGTGCATGACAGAGCAGGATTAGCACATGATTTCTGGCACAGAAAGTGTCTCTCTCATAATTTTGGCTGTCCTTACAAAAACCACATTGCGGATTAACACTCCCCATGGGTTGGGCTTTGTTGTTGGTTAATTTTTTTATCCCCACCTCCACCCCAACTACAACCCTTTTTAAGTTTTTTGTGCTGTGAAGAGATCCATTTACAGCCCTTCCATATTATACTGAAAGTTCCAGGTAGGTAAGAAGAAAGTAACCTCTGATTTTTCTCCGTCTGCCCTAGCTTATGGAAATGCAACAGCTGGCAATAGCTTGACCAGTCAACATGACCAGCCTTTGAAATGTCCATCTGCCCACCACTGGCAATGTTAATGGTTGGATTTTGTTGTAATGGAAAAACAGACAGAATGACACATTCACAGCTTCTGCTGCCTAGCCCTCTGGTTTTCTTCGTTGGCTCTGGAGTTTTGGAACTATGTGTCATTATATGACCAGAACACCCTTCTAGAAGAAAACACCCCAAAGTACTCAGTTTTATTATTTCCTGCCCCTCCCCAATATTATTAATAGCATTCATGCCTGAAGTCTACAGCACTCATGTCTGCATCAATCCTGCCAAATGCAATACAATAACTGTGTTATGATTCCCTGGAAGTTCCAGGCTTAGCTGGTTTGAGCTGGTTATTGTTAAGCAATTTTTCAAGAAATTAAATAATACTGAAATAGATGGGGAGTGGACAAAAAGATGCAGATGGATTATTTATATTTCGAACACTTCTATAGCAAGTGTTATGTTATGTCAAGGCCCCCCCACAAAGCTCTGTGACGAATTTTCCTCATTTCATTCTAAAACAGGGGAAATATAAATGGCTAAACTTCTTTAATACATGTGTCAAACCTACAATTTCAGGATTTCCTCAAAGTGTTTATATAAACATAGCTGATGCAGGTCTCTGTTTTTTAAAGGTCTTAGCTGCAGTTCCTTAAAAGAAATGAAAATGTAACCTTTCACTTCCACTTTGTGTGTCAATCAGTCAAGGGTCATGGGGCCATTCTAAGTGGCAACTCAAGGTGTGTGCAAATATCTGGTTTCAAGGTTCTGAGAAGCCCAGAATTCAGAGATTAGAATAAGATACTTGAGCCTGTAATATTATGAGGATCTGAAGTTGCCATTCATTATTATCCATTGTATTTGGGAAACAAACCTAACAAGAGTCTGTCATAAAGCATCAGGCATTAATAAGCCCAACATTTTCTCTTTCGTGAGTTATAAATTCAGTTTTCAGACATATAATTTAAAATCCTAATGTCTCAAGTAAATTTCAGGCAGGAAAAACAAAACTAAATACCTCCCTCCCCCTCCTGATTGCCATATTTACTTAGATATCTACATGCTTCAATTTATATATACTTCATGCTCCTCACAACAAAACTGCATTCTCTAAAACACTCACATTTCATTCATTTTCTGTAAGAAAAGTATTTTGGTGAAGAGATGGATGACTGAATCATATTCAAACAGAGATTTCTAAAACAATCTCTCTTCATAACAAATTATACAGGTTATGAAAATTAGCACATCTCAGATAGCCTAGTACTCTGTTTTTCTATCTGATGTGGCAGATCAGCAATTTTTTTACTCAGTGTGCCAGGGATTGGTACTATATTTTTTCCCCATTGGATAGAATAGTTTCTTTCTTTCTTTGAAATTTGCTGGGGACTGGCAGCCAACAGTTCAGGGACCAGCACCGGTCTACTTTGAGTAGCACTAACCTAGAATGTTTTCTTAAAAGCCCCTGTACTTGACTTGATGTTTGGTTTTGGTTCTGCAGAATTAAAAAAATGCTTAGAAGTCACCTGATGTTTGAGGCGAAGTCTATGTTTTCCTAATGGTGGAAGCAGGACATTTTGCACATATGTAGAAAAGTTTGCATGTGTTTCTGAGCTGATCCTGATTCACCTGATGAAAACCTCTTCTAATTAAGCCTGCATGTATCAAAATGTAATAGAATACGCAATTACAAACAACAGTCTAAGAGAATGGTAATTAACTTGTTGCCATTTGACATGACACCTCAGCACATTATTTCTGCTTCAACCACAGCACTTTCTGGTGCATGGTATAATTACATGGGTGATTTTGCTCCTAGGAAAGCATAGTGAAGTAGTTAATCTATGTTCAGTTCCTTTCACAGGCAAATATAACATAAAAGAAAGGCTCATTAACTACTCTTCCTGCCTGACACTGAAGTTTGATCATTGATGTATCAGCCATAAGCTTTGTGAAAGCTAAACTGTTCAAGCACAGAAGTTTGGGAAAGTTCTCTAAATGTTCTGCTTTGTTGCCCTTCCACATTCTCCCAGTCCTAGTCAGCATAGTCAAAGATGAGGAATGCTGGGAACTGCAGTTCAACAACATCTGGAAGACTCCATGATTTCTCATCCCAGTCTACCCTAAATCTCCATCTCCCATCAGCTAGCAGTGGGTTAATGTATAAATATTCCGTACTCTCAGCTCTTACCATACCATCATATAAATTGTATGCAGAACTTGGGAAAGTAACAACAACTCTGGGCTACAACTCCCACCACTGAATCACCTCTTTCTCTGTCACTTTGCCTCACTGTTCACATCTCCCTCTCTTTTTCACATTCTTTAAAATCCAAATTATTCTTCCTACCAATGAATATTTTTTTCCTACCAAATATCTCCTTTATATCTACTAGCTATTACTTCCTCTCCCCTTGCCTCCCTTTAAAGAGTCTTCAGCTAAAGAAAACCACAAAGGCACCAGAACCTGTCTTATCTTGGAATCTAAGCTGTGTCAGTCCTGATTAGTACTTGGATGGGAGACTACCAACAAATAACAGGTGTTGTAGGCTGCATTTCAGAAGAGGGAACTGGCAAAACCACCTCTGGATACTCCTTGCCAAAGAAAATACTATGAAATCCATGGGATTGCTGTAAGTCAATAAGCAACTTTCACAGACACACACATACATCACCCTAGAAACTAGCACATAATGATACAACAAGCTTTTGTCACTACACACACTGAGTTATCTGGATGGGCTGTACAGTTCAGCTTTCTATCAGCACTGAAACTTGGGCCCTTTCCGCAACTCACCCATTTTCAGCACTGGGGTGAGGTGCTCGCGTGAGCAGCCTCCGGAGAGACACTCTTGCCTCCCTGCTCCTTCGGCTCCGCATGAGCTTCCTGCTCACACGAGAGCCCTGCCTCGTCCTTTCGCAGTGCAGCCTGGGACCTTCCCAGGCTGCACTGAGACAGGAAGTACGACCGAACTGGCTCCCGAGGCTCCGCACACAAGGTAAGTGTGCGTGGGGCCTCAGAGTGATGCGCGACCGTGCAGCATTTTCGGCTTCAAGTCGAAAATGAAAAAATGCATGCACGGTCCATGTCAGGCCCTGGAGCATAGCACAAATGTGAGTGCGTTGTGTGAACTTCTCCTCACATTTGTGTGATGCTCAAGCGACCCTTTTGCATAGGAAATGCTGTGCGAAAAGGGTCTTCTGCTAAGAAGCTACAACAAATAAACCCAAGCTGAAAGTTGGATTTTAAAAATCCAGCTTCAAAAACCAAACAGAGGCCATTTCCGCATGAGGCGAGGGAATCGCCCCGTGCCGCTACTTACTGGATCTTCTGGCGGTCCGGTCCGAGGTGAGGAGGAGCAGTGCGTGGTCATCGCTCTGCACTGCTCCGGCATCCAAAATGGCAGCTTCTGGCTGGTCATGGATCTCGACAAACCGGTGAGGCTCGCCAGCCTAAAGCCCGCCCTCAGCAGATCACAGGCTCGCATTGGTGCAAGCCTGCAAATCTGCACAAGGGAGCAGGCTTGCAGTGGCACGCTCCATGCTTTTGAAAGACCGGAAAAATCAGGTCTTTCAAAAGCACGCTGGAGGACCACTTGGGGTCGTTCCGGAGCAGATTGAGGTGCGCATCTATGGTAAGTAGTCCGAACCCAGTCCGCTCCAAGGTGCAGACGTCCTCCGTGGAGGACGCACTGCACCATTTTAAATACCACGTGTGGAAATGGCCAGAGAATTCCACAGGTTGTCTCCAGCCCTCAGCTTAAGTTGACAACAGTAAGCCATCACCAGGGAATGTATAATTTATGTAACTGTTACACGCACAGGCCGAAAGACAATCTGGCATGTCTTTGGGAAGATTTTTCTTTTTTTGTAAAGAAAGATGACAAAATGTTGGCAGAGTACAATGTGGTTTCTGTCAGTGAACGACATCACTGACAAGTTTCACACTGCTTCATTCTCTCCCACAAGTCTTTGTTTTTATATATGCACGTGGGTATACAGCTGCACCCAAATTACTGATTCAATATAATTTATATAAGTTGCTATACATGCATGAAGGTGTGTAAATTGGTATCAAAATGAATGGTGTACAACCCATAAATACGGGTTTGGGCTTTGGAATGAATCTGCTGGGACACATGAAGGTGGCTTCATAGCTAGAACTTTCTATAACTCATATGTATGTTGTGTGGATTATTGTAACCACTGAAAGAGACTGACCATATACGTATGAAGGGCAGTGATAGTAGTACATAATACCAATACTCAAAATACCAGTATTTTGAGGCAGTTTTTATCAATCTGGATTGCAAAAGCAAGTATAGCATATTAAGATTCTCCTAAATACAAAGGCAACAAACTCCCTTCCCCAAAACACTGGGTTGAATTGACTATTATAAGCTCTCAATAGAAAAAGGATATCTAAGTAGGAAGGTATTAAATCTATTAAATAAATATGTAGTAAACCAAACAGTTGTTATGAGCTACTCTCTAAGGCATAGCCTGCTTCCTGCTTCCTATATTTAAGAATGCATAACAAGTTGTCCTTATCTTTTTTGGTTTCTTATTTAAATCCTTATTGGAGCTAGCGAAAAAAACAAAACAAAACAGAAACACAAAAAAACTTTGTTAAAAGAAATACATGCCATGCTTCATTTTCACTCTACAGGGACTTGAATCCTAGTCCCCAGAAGCCTTTAATAAATAAATATTTGAATATTTAAATCTAAATTTAAATATTTAACTCTTATGTTAAATCTTGGGGGTCCCTGGTAACAAATTTACATTTACAGGAAGTGCCGGTAAAGAAAACGTTAAGAACCACTGTGTTACACTGTGGAGCCAGTGTGGTATAGTATTTTGAGTGCTGGACTAGGTCTCTAGGAGACCAGAGTTTGAATTCCCACTCAGCCACAAAAACCAACTGGATGACTTGGGCAAGTCACCTACGAGGAAGGCAATGACAAGCCCCTTCCAAACAAATCTTACTGGGTAAATCCTATAATGGTCTCCATAAGTCAGAAATGACCTGAAGTTAACAACTTATTACACTAGAAAGAAGAGTAACTGTGAATGGGACCCCACAGGGTCACACAGACCTCTGAAAGTGCCAACAAACTAATAGAAAAAACAACAACCCAGGGGTAGCAAGAAGTCCCCTTCAGTTTTTGAAAAACTGACATCTAAGGTTCATAAATAACAATTCCTGTTAAGACCATTGTCATGCAGTAGCTGGAGAATACAGACGTAAATGTGTTGCTGTTGTTTTGTGCCTTCAAGTCATTTCAGAGTTATGGTGACCTAAGGTGAAAATATCACGGGGTCTTCTGGGACTGAGAGTGTGTGAAATGCCCAAAGTCACCCAGTGGGTTTTCATGACTAAGCAGGGAAATGGCTTCCAAATTTCCAGAAATCTTACATCTGTACCCCTATTCCAGAACAACTTATCACAAATAACTACACTGCCTGTGCCTTGTTACTTCCTTCTTCAATATGTCAAATAATGACTGTTGGTAAACTAGGACACCCCACTACTTGCAGTGGTATTCTATTTTCTCTGATGAAGTCAGACATCCTGTGTTCACATGGATTTATTGTACCTTCATATAGGATTCACACTTTTGTACAGGAAACTCTGTCTCCATTTTGGAGCTGTCAAATTTCTATCAGTTTACTCTAATAAAGTGTACCTGTGGTTTTGGGTTTGTATACACAAAGTCCTTTTTTAAAAAATGCTAAAACTACAGATATCAACAAGAAGCACAATGAAACCGAACAGAGACAGAAAAGACATCCAGTGGCTTTGCATTTTCCTATAAAAGTATCTACTTCACACCTTCCAAGACTAGAAATAAGATAAATGCAGATTTCTGTGCATCTCAGCACAGAAACCTGCATTTTGGTGATGAAAAATATGCACAAAATTGGGCACATTTGAAAAAAAATGTGCACGATTAAAAATGTATATATTTGAAAGAACATATGAGAATGCTTTTGTTAAAGAAGATGATATATAAAGTGCATATATTGGTAAAAAGAAGCAAAATATGAAAACTATGCATGGATTTCTGTGCAGGAAGAATGAGAAAATGGATATGGAATTAGGCAGGAACAAGAATGCCAGTAGGATTCTGAGAAACTCACTAAAAAAGAAACTGACAGATTTTTATACTGCTAAGTCTGGACATCAACAAGCGACTTGAAGACACACACACTAGTCAAGACAGCCAGCATGGTATAGTGGATTGAGTATTATACTAGGACTTTAGGAGATCAGGAGTGTGGTAGAGTCTCCTTCTTTGGAGGTCTTTAAAGGGAGGCTGGATGGCTGTCTATTGGGAAGTCTTTGATGGTGTATTCCTGTATGACAGGGTGTTGGACTTGTTGGTCCTTCTGGTCTCTTCCAGCTCTGATTCTATGAGGGTTGGAATCCCTGCTCAGCTATGAAAACCCCTGGGTGACTTTGAGCAAGTTATTCTCTCTCAGCCTAAGAGGAAGGCAAAAGGAAACTTTCTCTAAATAAATACTGCCAAGAAAGTCCTATGATAGGGTCACCATACGCTAGGAATTAACTTAAAAGCATATAACAACAACAACAACAAACAACAATCACAACACAAAAGGGGAGGGAAACCACAAAGAGCATGGGGAGCCCTGTCCCAAGAGTTCATGGGATGCACCATCACTCTTGCGATATCATGTCACTTCTGGCTCTGGGATTCAGACAAAAAAAATTGTCAATTTTAATTGTTTTGCAAGGCTTGGGGAGTTGTGGGGAAGATTCAAACAGACACATTTTTGTGGTGATTTGGGTTATCTGGGGGCACTTTGGGCCAGAAAACTGGCAGAAAAGAAATCAAATGGTGTACATCTAGGTGCCTCGGGGATCTCCTTGGGGCTGCCAGAGACTACAAAAAGAGATCTTAGGGATCATGCATGACACTTTTATCTGTTTATGTCCTGAAACCTGGCAGATTAAGCACATTTATATCTTTGGTACAATTGCAACTGTGTAATATTGCACCACATACTAATCTTGGTGCAAATGGAGAAAGTACATCCAGACTGACTAAAAAGTTCCACATTTTGTTCTGATTTCCCCCCCAAATTTTATATTGGGTTAAAATAAATCCAACAGTGGAGTTGGTATAAAAGTCTCTGATTGTAGCAGCTGCTGCCAGAAAATATTCTGGAATAAGCAAAAAGTGTATGAATCTACAAAATAAAATAAGAAAGAACAAGAATGAAGCCTGAGATTTTCTGGGTTTTTTAATCAGTCTGGACATGTCCCCAATCCAAATTCAGGTTGCATCTTCTGAACACCTGATTACCCAGTCCCAGATCTAAAAAGGGCCTCTAAACACACAGTCCAGCTGCTTTTTTGAAACGGAGAAGTGTATGCACTGCATTAATTGTACCTCTGGTTCTCCATCTGCTGGTATGTACTTAGTCCCTGTATCTGGATAGAGTGTGTTTATTTATTTTGCATTCCTAAATTGTCTCTCAATCCAAAGACACTTACAAAGTACAAACTTTATAATATCATTAAGACTGTGCTTTCAGAGTGCTGACAAAGCGTACTTTACCAAATCAAAATATGTAGCTGGAGCAGAACAATCACCTTTTATTTGTACTCAGCTCCTGTCCTGCTCCTGAAAGTTTGTAACATAAAGGCAGCCTGTGATTCTGACAGATTGCATATATTTTGTGGAGAGGTTCTACAAGTGAACCATTATAGTATCAATTAAAGAAACATGGGCTTCAGATTTGTATGACCAAATCTTAAAATATGCTGCAATCGCAAGTACATGCTGGGAATCTACACAGAGGCAAATAAAGACAGAACACTGTTGCTACAGGACAAGGTTTTGGCCTGGAATTCTATCATTGCTTGAGGATGTACTTCAGAAGAGAGAGAAAGAAAATACAAGAGGACATTAGCTTTCCTTTATTTTTGAGTGACTTAATTCATCTCTCACCTTTCTCCATATATTTTCTTTAAAAAAACAATGCTGGAATTTTATTTTAACCCAAGTAAGTTACACAGGTATATATAAGGATAACAGTATATTGTAGATATTACTACAGATTTACACAGCACAGGTCTTTTCTAATACATCATGTCAAAAGCAGCCTCTCAGTCATGTATTAAATAGCCTAATAAACCTTCCATTTTCACTGTCTTCCTAGGGCTATGAAAACAGGACAGTTGCCAAACACCTGGCAGGCACCTATACCAGACAGCCAGGTTCAAATCCCTTCAGCCCTGAAGTTCACTGGATGACCTTATGTTCCCCAGATGAGCTTAGTCATTATCCTTCAGCCTAATCTACCTCACACGTTGTTGTGAGGATGAGAAAGGAATAGAAAAACTTGTTCATGGCCCTGAACAGCTTGGTTGAAGGACTGATAATAAATATGATAAATAAATATTCAATTAGTTTAATTTGCATCCCGACTTTTCCTCAAAATTTGAATTCATGGTGGCTCAGAAAAAGTCTAACAGATAAAAATGTGCAACATTAACAGAAATGTTCATTAAGAGACCAGTAAATAAATTATAATATTAAAGTACAATAAAATCAAAATCCATTAAAAGATCAGCAGGAAGGAAATTCACCCATAACAATCTTCTTCCTCAGCAATCAGTCAGCTGCCTAGAGTTTAGCTGAACTGAAAAACATTTGCCTGGTTGTGGGATGGGACTAGTCTGGCCTCCCTTAGAAGGGAGACCCACAGCCTACACACATACAGGTACATATGTAATAGTTCATAAGTTGTGGAATTAATTTCAAGGATTCAAAGCAGTTCAAATTCTGTGTGTAAATCTCATGAAGGGACTCCATGTGAGTAAAGAGAAGCAGGCGAGAAGACCAATTGCCATCTTCTGAAGTCTGAAGAAGGAACTGGCTATATTTTTGCAGTTATTGGTCCTGTGCAATTAAATTTCCCCTCTTGCAGAGGCTCTCTTTCAGATCTTCAATGATCATGCAAAGCTTGAGGGTGGAGGGGACTTCCTTACCATGATACTCTTTGCAACAGCCTCACAAGATTATTCTTGTGCAAGTGGAGACCAAGGCTAAAAGAAGAATTTTTTGCCTGAGACATGCCACCCAACAGCTCAGGCTCTTACCCATTATGCTATGTTACACTGGAATAGGTTTCCTAATGGAAATAGCTTTTTAGAAATTCTTCCAGGTTTGTGTATGAGCACAAGGAAAAAATACTTCTCCAGACTTCTCATACTGCTCTTTTCTGGCCATAAACATAATAATTTGCCTGGAAGCTTTCAGGAGGAAGAATTCACCTTTTAGTTCAATTACAAGGCCCACCCTGCACTGTGTTTGCACATGCACATGTGTAGATAGATAGATAGATAGATAGATAGATAGATAGATAGATAGATAGACAGACAGACATGCACACACACAAAATTACAGTGCTGTGCTTCCCTTTTAATTGCTATGGTTCCATCTTATGGAATCCTATTATGTGTAGTTTGGTGACCCACTGAAGTGCTCTGGCCGAGAATTTCTAATTCTTCCTAAACTGCCAATTCCAGAATTCCAGAGGATGCTCCCCTGTCAATCAATGTGGAATAACAATGCTGTAATTTATCTAATGTGAAAGAACCCCAGAAATAGACTTTGGGCCATTTCATTTTTTTTTTTTTTTTAAACTTTGGCTCTCCGTGCAGCCTCTAGAGGGTCAGAGAAGGAGAAATCTGGCCTCAAGACCTGCTGCAATTGCTAACCCTTGACTTAGAGCAAACCTGTTCAAATGAATGGGGATTGTTAATCAAAACTAACCTGAGATCCCTTAATTTCAATGAGTCCATTCCAAGAGGAATTAACATTAGATTTTAGCTCACAGTGAAATGCTTTGCATGTGTTTTTAATTAAAGAATAATAATTTGCCTCCCACTTAGTTGAAATTTATATCCAGATGATTCTGCAAGGCTGTGTTTTCTCTCAGCTACTGCAACGTAAATTCTTTCAAAGCTTTCAGCAAGCTTACATCTGATTTATGCTGGTGTAAGTGCACCACTGAGTCTAGGATAATGATATAAGAAGTGGAAAAGGAGGGGAACATGACATGAAGA
This sequence comes from Ctenosaura bakeri, assembly GCA_948474755.1. NCBI lineage: Eukaryota > Metazoa > Chordata > Lepidosauria > Squamata > Iguanidae > Ctenosaura > Ctenosaura bakeri. The sequence goes on from CAOLHI010000686.1 coordinate 265,949, forward strand.
TGGAAAAGGCTAGGGTTTCAGCCATTTTCCCAGGCTAAAAGTATTTCTCCACTTTTAAGAAATCCTCTTATCTCTTGGAATCTGCTATGCCCTGTCTGCAGCAGTTGCTGCTGTGGCTGCAACAGACTGTTCTATCTCTCCTCTGACTGCTGATCCATCACAGTAGCAGCCAAAGAGCTCAAAGACTACGGAAATAATACAGCTCTAAGGCCATTAAAAGAGTTGATTCTTCATACGTCATGGTGATTATCTCAGATTCCAGTATGTGGCAAATAATGGATAACTGCTTGGAGAAAACTTTTCAAAAATTCAGGAATAATGAAAGCTTTCGCTAGTGGGGGACTACCCTACAGTGCAGTAGATCAATGGTTCATTTACAGTGCAGCCCTGTACACGTCTGCACAAAGTCCTGCTAAGCTCAGCAATGGCTACTCCTAAGTAAATGGTTGCTAAGTAAATTTTGTCCATTCTGACTGGTGATATTCAGCATACTGTAATATCTTACAAATATGTCACCCAAATGTTGACCCATCACCATCTGAAAGGAGGACTGAGAGATACCAGTACCATAAAAAGAAAAGTAAAATGCTGTATAGTCAGCCCTCCAGATTTATGGGTTTCACTTTTGCGGTTTTGATTATTCATGGATTATTTTCTGTCACCTCTGCTGCCTCCCTATGCCATTTTTAATAGGGACTGCAAGTCTCATGAGACTGAGACACTGAGAACGAGGCTTGAAGGTCCCTTTTAAAAATGGTGTGGGGCAGCAGTGGAGGTGGCAGTAAGCCCCACCAGCCACCCCCTTTGGCTTTGTGAAGGAACCCTGATGCCTCAAAGGAATCCATGGTGGGTTGAATATGGTGATCATATCTTTTTGTGTGTTAAATATGGTTTGGCAGGACTTGAGAGTTATTCGTGGTTTTTCCACTTTCATGGAGGTCCTGTGCCCCAATCCTAGGAAATGTGAATGGAGGACTAAAATATCTTTAACAGAGAAACAATGCAATGCAATATCTGAATAAGTCAAAGATCTCTCCAGGAGTATTTGGAAACAAGGTAGCATGACCATTCAGCCCATTCTGTCCTCCAACCTTTGCATGTTGAACTAAACTTAAGTCTAAACCATTTCCCACTCCAGTCCAGTTCTATAACTGTGATACCACAATTTCAGATGTTCAGTTGAGAAGCACAACAGAGAGCAGCCACAGATATATTGTTAGACTTCTTTGGTGGTGGCTTGATTTGTGGTAATAGCTCCAGAAATACAGTCTCAGCTCATAAGACTACATTTATCTAGTCTTACCCACTTCCTTTCTTCCTCCATACCTATTTACTTATTTTTTTCCAACTTTTGTATTTAGTCCATAGATTATCTGTCTATCCACCTGTCCATCCACAGTATTTTATATCTGGAATATATGCCTCAGGATCCTATCATGGCATTCTACTGGCAGAACAACTTGATCCAGTGTAAATGAGAGTGGGGACCATCCTCTGTCTCCAACAAAGTGCAGTTCCCGAAATGGTTTCCAATGGCTGGAAAACCCTTTGGACTTAGTTTTCAGCTGATGTGGAGGGCTGAAAAGGGGAAGGGAAGGAAGGAATGTTCTGATGTGACCACCAGTAGTGCATTGTCATAGCTCACTGTACTCAATATACTCAGCAACCTGTTGTGAAGAATTTATGTGGCAGCCTGTGGATAATATCACTTGGATATGCTCTGACTCAGATGCTGTAGCTGACACAGCTCCAGTGAATGTAACCTTGTGCAATCAGAGAATGTCAACAGGTTCGTTGGAGAGGAGAGCCGCCACATGCGCACTGAACCCATGCCCTTCCTGGCTCTTAAAAGCAGTCCTAGGCCCTTTCCACACCGGGGTATTAAAATGGTGCAGAGTGACCTCTGATAGAGGTCATCTGCACTGGGGAGTGGATTGGGGCAGACTACTTTATCATAGTTCCGCACCTCAATCTGCTCCAAAGCGACCGGAACTGGTGGCGCAGTGTGTTTTTTTAAAAACCTCTTTTCAGAGGTTTTTAAAAAGCACGGAGTGCGCAGCCCCATGCAGTTCCGTCGCTGCGCTCCGGTGCAGATTTGCAGGCGCGCACTAGTGCATGCCTGCAGATCTGCCAGGGCCGGGCTTCTGGCTCGCGGGCTTCTCCGGTTGGTGGAAAGCCTCCGCCAGCCGGAAGCCACCATTTTGGATGCCGAAGCCGCCATTTTGGATGCCAGAGGAGTGCGGAGCAGCGAGCTCGCACTGCTCTGCATGGCGACAGACTTACCCGGCTGCCGGTAAGCTCCATTTTAGCGCATTTCCCCCCGTTTCCCCCTCCACATGCGGAAAGGGCCCTAGGGAGACTGGCTGAGTTAGGGACATAGTTAATGCCTCATTACAACAAGGCAGGTTTCCATCTTGCTTAAAAGAGGCTGTGGTGAGGTCATTATTAACAAAAACCTTCCCTGGACCACACCATATTGACCAGTCCCCAATATCCATTCTTTTGGCAAAATTCTAGAGCGTGTAGTGGCTTCCTAGCTCTAGGGATTCCTGGATGAAACAAATTATTTAGATCCATTTTATTCTGGCTGCAGGTATGGGACAGAGGCAGCTTTGGTTACCTTAGTAGATTACCTAAGCATGGAACTAGACAGGAGAATGTGTCCCTGTTGGTCTGCTGGACCTCTCAGTGATTTTCAGTACTATCAACCATGCATCCTTCTGGGTCACTTCTCTGGAATAGGAGCACTGCCCTATAGTGCTCCCAGTCCTTCCTGAAAATATGGATTCAGAAGGTAGTGCTGTGGGATGCCTGTTTGACACCCTGGAGCTCTGCTCCCATGTCTATTCCCCCATGTTGTTTAGTATTTACACAAAACCACTTAAAGAGGTCATCTGGGGCTTTGGGGTTCGGTGCAATCATTATGCTGATGACATCTAACTCTATTTCTCCTTTCTATCCAATTCCAAGACAGATGTTTTGTACTAAACTAGTGTTTGCTGTCATTTACTGGACTGGATGAGACTGAGCAAACTGAAACTTTTAATCCAGACAAGATAGAGGTTTCCTGGTAAATTGCAAGGCAGATCAGGGAATAGAGATTCAGTGTGTGCTGGACGTAGTGACACTGCCCCCAAATCTCAGGTTCGTAGTTTGGGTATGGTCCTGGACTCAGAAGTGAGTCTTGATGCCCAGGTTTCAGTGACGGTAAGCAGCCTTTTCGCACCTTACCTTTTCACGGAGGTGGGGGGAGGTGCTCATGCAAGAAGCCTCAGCAGGAACGCTGCCGCTTCCCTGCTGCTTCAGTTCTGCAGCAGCTTCCTGGTCGCACGAGCGCCGCACGAATGCCCCGCCCCTTCTTACTGCAGCACAACCTGGGAATTGCAGGCTAGCACTGAGGCAGAAAGCACGACCGGGCCAGCTCCCGACACACCGCACTCCAGGTAAGTGTGCACGGGCCCCAGGAGCATTGCGTGACCGTGCACCATTTTCGGCTTTAAGCTGAAAATGAAAAGGTGCATGCACAGTCCCCATCAGGCCCCTGAGCGTCGCGTAAATGGGAGTGTGTCATGCAGACCGCTCCTCCCATTTACGCAACGCTCCAGGGGCCTTCTCGCTTGAGAAACGGCGTGCGAAAAGGGCACTGGACTGTGTTTGCACAGTTAAAAATAGTGCACCAGTTGTGCCTGTTCCTTGTGACTGCCCTGTTAAAACAACTTTGCTGGTTGACGGTCTCTTTCCAGGCACAATTAAAAATACTGATTTTGACCTTTCAGCTCTAAATGGCTTGGGTCCAGACTATCTGAAAGACTGTACCTCCTTATATAATGCAGCATGAGTTTTAAGACCTGCAAGGAAGGGTTTATTCAGTCCCACCACCTTCACAGGTACATTTGGTAGAATAGAGGAGAAGACCTTTTCTGTAAATATGGAAAACTGTTCCACTGGAGGTATGGCTGGCCCTCTCCCTGCTCTCTTTCTGCTGGCAGATGATCTTTTTGTTTCAGTAGGCCTTTGGGATGTGAATTGTGTTAGCAATAGTAATGTGAAGTGATGTGCTGTATTTTATTTTTTTAACTTAGATTTCAAATATGTTTTAACTGTTTTAATCATGGCTTTAATAATATTGGCATTTAATTCTTTTCTAAATTTTGTAGAATAGGATTTTCATGTAATACTGTTTTATAGTTTTGTACGTCACCCTGAATCCCACCTCAGAAGAAATATAAGTTAGAAACATAGTAAGTAGATTAATTAATTAATTAATTAATATGTAACATACTATAACGAGCTCTTTTAAATTTGAATCTATGTACTGTGGCTTGTGGCTTCAGCACTAATGGACCTGTACTGTTCAACTAAACTTACTGTAGGAAAAATAATCTCTAAAATTTTATATGCTGTTTTATATTAAATTATATGTATTTTACCTTATATAATTTTAGGTTTAAAAATGGGTTTGTGTTCATATGATATTGGCTTTGTATTTATATGATCTGTTACTGTAATTTTCACTTTTGTAATACCTTCCAGAAGGGTGGCTGAGCTGGTCTGTGACAGTAAAATTTTACAGCACCTTGATTATGACATTTTGCAGCACCTTGATTACAAAGAAATTTAATATGATTAGGATCCAAGTCAACAGGTGCATTAAATGTTATCCTCAGACAAATTTAACCATTATGTCTAATATGGCTTGAATTCTATTGGTAGTCCGAACTAGAATAGACCCATTAAATCTATTGTTAATAGATTAGCCGACATACAGGTAAATTCCTTTATTCTATGGGTCTACTCTACTTGCAACTATGAATAGGATTTAGGCCAAAGTGGGCAGCACTCTCTCTTCCTATTGTTCAGTCCAATTCACTGATCTGGAGTGGGGCTATCACACATGGGGAAGCAAAATGTATCCTTTCTTTCCCAAATTCCCCTCCCCTGAAATGACACTTAATAAAAAGAAAAAGTAGCCTCCTCAGCATCAGCTGAGTCTTTCAAAGTACTTCTATGGAGGGCTTTTGGTAGGGAATTGGCTGGTGAGAAAGGGATTAAACTTCCTACTGCTGCCTCATGTAGCCACAATTAGATGTAGGAAATAAGTAGTTATAAATTGGTAAGTCATTAGTTATATTTCACCTTAGTGTAATTTAACCATTAGATTTCCAGATTAGTGGAGAAGTTAATCCTATAAATTAATGAGTTAAATATTTTAGGTCATCAAAATTCTTTAGGAGGTCTGCTGTCTCTGCCAGATTAGGTAAAATAATAAAGCTTTAAGAGAAAGATTGGATGAAATGGATCACATAACTCTGCTTTCTGTATTATGGCTTTTTTTGAGAGGAGACAGAAAGACCGAGCAACCTTTGGCATGCAGGAGCAGAAGAGGAATTAGGAGCAAGTAAAGAGCTGGAACAGGAGTTATGGGAAAAAATGGAAAAGAAAGAGGAGAAAGTATGTCCTATCCTGGAATAGAGGATGCAATGAGGTAAGGGCAGAGATTTATTTGCTTAGCCTTCAAGCAGACAAAGAACTTTTATGCCTGTACAGAAGATACTGGAATCAATGGGACCGTACTGGACTCTCTTAAATCTTGTTCCTCTCTTGGTTTTATTCTACTTTCTTGTTATGTGCCTTCAAGTCATCTTTGACTTATGCTGACCCTCAGACAAACCTATCACAGGGTTTTGTGGAGACTGAAAATGTGTGACATGTCCAAGATCACCTAGTGGGTTTCCATGGCTGACTGGAGAATCAAACTCCAGGGTTGTAGACCAACACTCAAAGCACTACACCGTCCTGTTCTAATTCTAGTTTACCCTGTATATTTTCACAAAAGTACAGTGTTGTACATCATTATTTGGCATTGAGCTCCAATGAACTTCTTTGTAATCCTTTAGTCTTTTTATTATTGCTCTTGTAATTATCTTGCATTAGATAATTAAGTAGAGAGTTCTTGTCATACACAACACACACATCAAATTTTGTTTAATTTTACTTCAATTTTTAACAAAATTACTTTTACTTAATAACAAAACAAAACAAAAAACCCACCTGGATTAAATATAGTTATAAAAGGAAACAGAAAAACAAGAGCCTAAAATAACACTACATATTCTTTCCTGTCTTAGTTTTTCTCTCTCCAGCTCATTCTGCTTTCCATTCATCTGCTGCTCAGTGAGTCAAGATTCTTTGAGGGGTTGTGATGAAGCTTTTGAGCTCCTGTTTATTAGCTGACAAAAGCACAGGGGAAAGAGGTTTTAGGGTTTTAGGAAGACAACGTCAAAGTGGATATTTGGGGCTGTTTAATGTATATCACTTTGATTCCTTTCTTTGCAGTAAACATTTCACATATGTCATGTGAAACTCTGACAGACTATAAAAACAATAGTGTGAATATCACTTTATTTCATTAGACTTACAGTACAAGGACAGGAAATTTAAACAAAAAAGTTTAAGGTCAGATATCTGTAAAGAATAGCAGGCCTCTGAACTTGGGGTCTCTGGCTCCTGCATGCAAAACATGTGTTGTGCCTCTGATCTTTGCAGATCACACTTATTGACTTATAGTGGTGAGGAAGGATATAGTGACTCAATTGTGCAGAAAAATGTTTTGCATACCCTCAGAGGCAATCAAAACTTTTCTGATTAAGAATTCTCTACCCTTGAATCACTGGCTTATTTTGCAGCCAGCCACTTACTGCTGAAGTTGCAATAGATCAGTGTCTTCCAGCTCAGTGCTTCTCAGGCTAGCAATCTGATTGGGTGGATCAGCAACAAATATTTTATTATCTTATTTTATTTATATTTTATTAGTTTAGTTTAATTTAATTTAGTTTGTTATGTGACAGGGATCACTACTGTACTTCTGTCCATTGGCTACAATTGTTTCTTTTTTTCTTTGAAACCATTGTGGACTGGCACCAATGTCTTGCAGAGTACTGATGGTCCATGGACCATCAATTTGTGTAGCACTGCTCTAGCTGAAATAAATGCATCATTTATGATGAATGTTTAATTACTGATAAATATTTAATGTTTTTGCACCGTTATTTGTCAGATGCTTTGAGGAGGACTAAGAACTGCAGTGAAAATATTAACAACTCAATACTCTTCCATTATTTTTCACTCCTGGTCCTTTTGCTTTTATTCTTTATTTCCAAAGTTTTAAAATAAGGTGGTTAAAGTTTAAGTGATCAGTGTACATGTTGATGAGGGTTGGAGTGGACATAAAGAAGAGAAAATATAGATCAGTGACAAAGCTGAACAGGTAATTAGATAATTAGGGCCACTTTCTTAGCCTGAGAATTTCCAGACAGGCTGACTTCCACCATCCCCTGGAACTGATTGTATTATGGATTTTGCAGCCCATCTGGGAAAAATTAATTAATTAATTAATATGGGAGGGAAGACAACTTTAAAATGATGAAAAAGAACACTACTGAAGGTAACAATAACAAAATATACACTTCCAGGGCAATAGTGGCTGTCCACCACCTTCTCTGTAAATTCCACGATCTGTTTTGAAAACTAAAAGTTTCAAATAATGACTCAAATAATCTCACCAAATCTAATTAAATGTTTTCAGTTATTAGTGTTAGTGGCACTGAATTACTCTCCAAATTTCTAAAATTTAATCGCATCTAATTAATTTTCAAACCTAGTGTTCTAAGCTCTGGCTTACTTTGGAATAAAGAAAAGAAGGGAGGGAAGCTGTGCCCTATGTGACTCATATAATCTGCAGTCTGGACTGCAGTTGGCAGATATATATGTGTGTTATGTGTGTGTAAATATGTGCAGAGAAAAATGTAAACAATAAAGTCAGAAGGAAATTCAAGGCAAGAAATAAAAATAAAATACAAACTCTGATAATTACGTTAGATGTTAAAAGTATGCAAGATAAGTACACTGATCATTGACAAAGCAATGTTGATAACACCAATCTCTTGGCAATGCTAAGATAAATTAACATCCTTAGTAGGGGTAAATATGTGTTATCATGCTAAAGTCTCCCTTTGAAGTCCCTTTGTTGAAGAATGGATACTTTAAGGCCAGGAACAGAATGTTTCGGGAGATCAAAATGTTTTCATAATGTTACTTGTCAGATGCTTTGAGAAGGACTAAGAATTGCATTGAAAAAATTAACAACTCAATAAGCTACCATTATTTTTCACTCCTGCTTCTTTTTGACTTTATGCTCATTGTTGGACGCATTTCTACAATTCCTTCACTCACTCTCAGTGAAACCTGAAATCACTGGATGTTAACAGGAGTTAGGAAACTAAATGTAAGAGTGTTGCTGCATTATGTTTACTACACTAAAAAGTCTCAAAAATTACACTGATTATTGAAAAGGGAGCATTTAATCACAATTGGATGAATTCTAGTTTGGTGTTTAAATCATATTATATAACTGCATGCTGTAACCATGTTGTAATAAAGGTGAAAATAATCCAATCTATGCTTGTTTACAAACAGGAAAGATGCAGGAAACAAGAATTTTCTTGGTGGCAGACAGCAATAAATGAAGTAGAAACAAGAGAGCACAATTAATCTTCTACTATATAAAAGTCAAAGCTTGTATGTTTGTCCATGTCAGGCGAAGACCTCATATGATTGGCTGTCTGATAAGATTCTATGGAATCCTGGGATTTGCAGTTTAGGGAGGGGCCTTTAGAATTCTCAACCAGGGAGCTCTTGGGCCTGGCCGGTCACTATGGAGACAAGGCCTAGGAGCAAGGAGGAGGACAGTGTATTCCCTTATGTTAATAACTCTAAATACAGCTCTGTATGGTTAATAACTCTAAATACAACTCTGTATGTTAATAACTCTAAATACAGATTGGATTGGGGAATATGGGGGAAAGTTACAGCTACTGGACAAGACAGTTTGGGGAATTAGAAACACAGGATCTCAAGTCTTTCTAACAAGTATTACCTATGAGAAAATAAAATCCCAAGCAACGCTGGGTATATACGTTAGTAGAGGATAAACCAAATGACAGATTTAACACTGACAATTTGAAATGTCAGCCTACATTCCCAGCTAACTTACAAAATGTAAAGAACATTCACAATCCCCTCTCTTTGCTATCAGTGTGATACTTGCAGAGCTCCAGCACAACTTTTACATAGATAACTGTTCTGTGGCATTGTGAATATGGTTCAGGCCTACCCGGTGATAGCACTAGATATCTCTTTTTGATATCAAATCATTCGTCCTTCCTCTGCCACCCCGCTCCACGTGTTTGCGAGGCCTCCGGACAAGCACGTACACAGGCACGGCCAGTAAGTGTTGGACATTCCATTCTCCATCTAGGCAGGCAGAACAAAGCCCCTCTTTTGCTTCAGGGACCTCCCTGCAAACACCTCTTGCTTAAGCGCGACTCTAAACAAAGACGCCCGGCCTCGTGCCGAAAGTCTGACAATGCCAAGCAATTTACATACTGGCTATACTATTGTTAAACCTGCGCTAAGCCCATCATGTTAAACTTGACCTTTGCCAAAGCTTTTGTCCCACTCCAAACTCGCATTGTTCTCACCGAGTATGGCATGGCCTGTAGGCACAATTCTCCCTATAAAAACTCCCCGATTCCGAGACTACCTCAGATCGCTCCGGACTGCTATACCACCTTGCTGCTGCTCTGTCTGATGAGCTCCTCTCAGCGAATCGTGCTGAGCTTTCTTCCCTGCCATCTTCAAGTTCTTCAGGACTACGAGAAAAGGTGTCGTATCACCCATTTCCCCTCAAAAACTCTTATTTCTAGTTCCTAAGTTAGCTGTGTGTTTGCGATGTCTTTACTGTTTGTTTGTCCTGTTTAATAAAACATCATTTTTACTTTTTTAAAACTGTCTGACTGCTTGGGTTACAAGATCCCTGCTAAGTTACCCTGCCTCTCGCTAGCTTAAGAGAGTGCTCCAGTTAATTCCCCCAACTTGTGTTTGTGCTTTGGTTATTTGGGCGCCCCTCCCAGGACCCCCAGAGAACAGGGTAACAGCATGACTGAGTGAATAAACAAAAGGCTGCATCCAAGTAGCACACACTAAACAGAAGCATGGCAAGCAGAAAAAAGATTGCCTCCGCTTCACATGAACCTGCCTAAAAGCTGAGATCCTAAGCAGAGATCCTTGCTGCATGATCCACCAGTTCAAGAGACTAGGATGGTGAGTACACAAGGCAGCTCTTTTCCTGTAGGAGCACTTCAGTTGAGGAATTCCCCCACAACAGAAATCAGACTCACTCCATCCCTGCTGAGATTCGTTGGGCAACTAAAACTATACTATTCCACATTGCTTTCAAAACTGTTTTAAATCTATTCTGTAAGAGTGCTCAAATTACATTCGACTTCCATCTTTCTGATTCTGCTCATGGTTCCGGCAGCTTTAACTGTGTGTGATGTTTTGACTATTTTTTAAGAAATTCTTTTAGTCTTTCTAATATTTTTTTCTGTTTATCTGTTCAATGTTTTAAACAAGGTTTTTAATTTGTTATATATTGCCTTGTGGGATAAGACTGGATGAGAGGCAATAAATGATTCACATGCATACATATGTACACACTCCCAAACCATTTCTTCCATTTGGACCTGAAATTACAAACACTGCACTATTCCTAGAAGGGGACAGAACAGCCTTGGAAATGGAAGGGAGAATTGCCAGGATGGTGTGGAGAAAAGCAAGAGGGTAAAAAGCAGTTGACAACCTGGCAGCAAGGTAAAACAGGGACTGGATAGCAAATGGAGTCAAAGATCAAAAACAGAGGCCAGAGGCCAAAAGACATAGAAGGCTAAGGAGCAACCAAGGCCAGTCAAGAAACAGCTGATCCTCAGCAACACATTCACAGGACAGAAAGAATAAAAGCACTGCCGAATCCTCTTTCTGTTCCTGTTCCTTCTTGCTCCTATTCTTGTTCCTCTCTGTCATGTCACTCACAGTCACTGCTGCCCATCAGGTGGAAAATTCTGACAAGTAGAGCAAGGCAGGTTGTAGTGGTGGTGGGAACAATGTAGCAAACAAAAAATGTTATGCACCATCTCCTATTCAGGAAACTGCCTTCCATTTTGTTGAGAAAAGCCATATCTTACGTTCCAGTTAAAACGATTCAGTTAATGTAATTAATATAAATGCCTTGGTACCAGTGTCTGGCATGAATATATTTGTGCAAGCACACTTCCAAACAGTAACATCCTGATACAGTAAAGAAGATCTATATGTACAAGTAGGAGAGAATGCACCTATTCTTCCCTGGATCAGGAATCACTAGCATAATCTAATCCTTTGTTCCACTTATTACTAATGGCAAATTCAGTACCTTCCAACAAACTTCATAAATCACACTTATTGATCTCAATATCTGTAATACTAGTAGTACTGGCTGAGCCACTCAGAACTGACAGATATAGACAGAAACACACGGGTGTTATTATAGTAAATGCTGCTATATTGTACTAGAGCACAAACAATACATAGACTATAGTACTGAAAATTACAAAAATTCTTCCTCTGGACCTATCAGTTCTTCTAGTATATAAATCCCACATTTAGCACATTTTTTCCATAAAAATGAAGAAATTTTCTTCAAATTTTCCAAGCAGGTTTACCAACCTAGAATTGGTTAGAGTGCATAAATGAAAGTATGATTGACAAGGTATCAGAAGCCAAGTCACACTAAGAAACTGCTGGGAAAAATATCCCATTCTTTTCTGGACAGACAATAGCTTTATTGAAAGTACTTTCCTGCCTAAAACAGAGCAGTTGTAGTTTGTGTCTACAAAATGTTTCATAGACAGACAAAATGATAGCCTTCCCAACTCAAATCAGAACTGCAGAGAATTCTGGTTCATCATTCATAAGTATCCAGTGTCTGCTTGATCATTCTTGCTAGGCTTCTTCTACTACCAGGGAACAGCAAAATTCTGAACCAGGTTTGTCCAGTGCTTAACAACCCACATCTAAAAGCAAGGTTTGTTGTTGATTCCCAACTCTTAGTTGTTTGGAAGCAACAAACCAGAATTCCTGGATTAGAGCTACACTGATTAGAAAGCTCATAAATATAAAGAAGATGTGTTAACCTCAATACTCACAATGATTCAACATCTATAATCTAGAGGAGAATACACAACTTTTACAAAACTCATTTTAAAAAGACTGAAGTATATGATTAATTAACGTTGGTAAGTATTAAAGAACTCACGATGTTCCTGGGCTGGCTGTTGGAGGAGGACCTGGAAAAAGAAATGAGGGGAAAGGGGGAGAGAATTTTTAAAAAGATGTTCTTGACTCTTTTTTTCTTGTGTTGAATATTACATTATCCCATCATATTGTTCCAAGATTCTAATAAGACTCAAAGGTGTTACCACATAGGCCCTTTTCACATGGCATTTGCCATGCAAAAGGGTGCCTGGAGTGTTGCGTGATTGTGAGGGGCGATCTGCACGACACACTCACAATTGCGCGACGCTCCAGGGTGTGACGCTCCAGGTGCCGCTCATGCACTTTTTCATTTTTGGCTTTCAGCTGAAAATGGTGCATGATTATGCACTGCTCCAGGGCAATGCACGCACTTGCCATGTATGTGGAGCTTCCAGAGCTGTGGCAGTCGTGCTTCCTGCCCCAGCACAGTCTGGGAAACTCCAAGGCTGTGCTGCGGAAGGAAGGGGCAGGGCTCTCGCGCTGCCTGCTCAGGAGCAGGCAGCTCGTGCAGAGCTGAAGTAGTGGGGACGCGAGAGCCTCTCGCTGGAGGCTGCTCGCGTGATCCCTGCACCCCAGTGCCGAAGAAAGGTAAGCTGCGGAAAAGGTCATAGCTTAAGTCAGTGTGCTATCAAGTATAGGTTTTACTCTTTTTCATCTAAGAACTGAAAAAATACATTCTATTAACAATGATAAACAAATTTTCCATAATTATTCAATGTAAAAGACAATATTAAAATATTTCATCTATCAGATGTTACCTGAAAAGTGAGTAAACTAAGAAATTCAATTGCTTTGTCAGTCTGAACATGTGTACCGCAGGTTGTGTTGTGTTAGTAAGACATGATGGGAAAATGTCTTGTGTGTTACTCTGCTTTATCAATGGCAAGGTTTCTACCTCCATAATTTAATCCCATATTTACCAGAAACAGCAGCTTTCTCAACAGAGACTTACCAAATTTCACAAAGAGGACCCCAGTTGTAGAAACAGTTTTCCTGCCATTTGTTGCCACGCATTGAAAGTAGCCAGTGTCCGTGGTATCAAGGTTTCTTATTCGTAATCGAGACCCATAGTTTGTTGCACGGAAGGATATCCTTCTGGGTTCTTGCACCACAGGAGCATCGTTTTTGAGCCAACGGACAGTTGGAGAAGGATTTCCAGATACCTTACAGTGCAGTTCTGCTGTCTGACCTAGTGTAGTGGTGATATTGTTCATAGGCTCATCAAGAGTCAAGAAATAATCTGTCAAAGACATACAAAATAAGAGTTAAGGTAAGGTAACCACTTTGTGAGTTGGGAGGCGATACAGAAATACTTCAAATAAGCAAATATTTGTACAGTGTTATAAAAGAATACCATTCCTGTTTTTCAGCAACAGATGACAATATTGATCAAGTTTAATAATTAAAGAAGGCATTTGAGTATAGTTTCTATGAATAAGACTTTTTCCAAACAGGAAACACCCCATTAAACTGCAACTACATAGGCATCAATTCAGGGGCTTCAGGACGCACACTATACCTGTGAACTGTTTCCTGCTATATTTCAGGAGAGTAGCAGATTACACACCCATGCTGATCCTTGTAGCAAAATGAATAAAAGAGCCTTCATGAATGGAGGTAAGTACGTTTCCTGCAGCACATATGTGGCTTTCAATTAGGAGAGACAACTATACAGATTTATGGAGATGTATCTCCTATCATATACAACATATACACATTTTTCGAGTAGTGTTAAGGACAACTGCCACAATTAATCTACTGAAAGTACACTTTCAAAGAAAGATGCTGTAAAATGTTTAGATGCATATTCAAAGTATTATCTATCAGAAGATCTGTCTTTTACATTCTGAATATACTTTTGCTTGCCATACCTGGGGTGCACATTTGATCTCCCCCTCCCTCTTTTTTTAAAATGGCCCTAATCTCACTAGAAGTACAGGTGACTAAACTGAGGCTGTTGTACTTTGGACATATCATGAGACAATGTAACTCACTGGAAATGTGTTACCAGTAAAGTGGAAGGCAGTCAAAAGAGAGGAAATATGCATTAGGGATGGATTGATTTAATTAAGAAAGCACGGGACTATGGCCCTGGATACCAGGGTTTGATTCCCCACCTGGCCATGCACCACACTGCGTGACCTTGGATACATCACATGCTTTCAGCCCCCAGAAAACCCCATGATAGGTTCACCTGAGAGACAGCATAAGGTGGAAATGACTTGAAGACACACAACAACAGCAATTTAAGATTACAAACCTACAACAAGAACCTCAGTTTACAGTTCTTCACTACATACACATTAAAACATTTCACAGAAGGCAGAAGCAAAAATACAATTACCAATCAAATCTAGCACCTTTAATTGAAAATAGAATGGAATCAAAATTTGTCAGAAATCATCTATCTAAATAGCGGGGGGGGGGAGCCAAACATGTCTCTCTTTTGTACCTACCAATTTAACTGATCTTGCTGCCCAGCCTAAACACAGGACTTTGGAGGTCCAGGCATTTTGATACAAACTTACTGAGTTCTTCATATAGCCTGGCCCTAAACCATTTAGGGCTTTAAAAATAAATGTTCAGCAAATTAATATTCACTATCTGTACTTCTTTTATGATGTCTATGGAGTATTTAAGAAATAATTACATTTTGCATTTCACTAGGGATCAATTTTTTCTTATTAAATCTATAAACCAATTTTTAACCCTCTAAAGCAGCTTAATTTTGAGCTCTCCTCCATGCAACACCATGAAGTGTACCTGTGCATCTGTTTTAATATAGTTTTGTGGTAAGCATATGTTTAATTTCAGGCCAGATGTCCATATTTAATTGCTAAAATTAAATGTTTATTTTCTTATGTATCTTAATATTTATTTATTTGCTTATTTTATTAAAATATTTATATCTTTCCCTATATTGTAACATCTCAGGGCACCATCTTGTCACTTAATTTAGGGAACAAAATACCTTCAGCTGACACTTATTTACTGCTATGATATTTTGTTCAGTAAAAAAGCAATTTAAAACAATGCAGAACAATCTGAAACAGTTTATAACAATTTAAAACAATTTTAAATACTGAAAAACAGGGCTGGGGATATGGGACTCCAGCCCACAGGCTGCCCCAAGTACATTTTTGCAACATCCCAAGGGTCCCCATGACTCCTCAATAAATTCGAGGAATCAAACAAGCAAGCAAAAAAGGGACAATTAATACCCTGCCAAATCTTAGGATGGGGATTGTTATTGGCCATTTTGTATCTATCATCTTTTTTAGGTCTGGGCTGGGTCATTTTCCAAACAGGAACACCTTCAAATTTTGAGGTGGATGCAAAAATGGCCCAGTGGGACATAACACATTTTCCCAATCTCTGGTCAATCCTTAGCCATATACTTACATAGACTAAATGAAGCTGCTTACACTCTCAAAGACCACATTCTAGCTTGATATCAAAATGATGTTAACACTGATACCAGTCAGGCCTCTGAGAGTAGGGCATTCCACAACTAGAGTGACATGAGCCCTCCTCCCATGTTTACTTACCAACTAGGAAATGATGGGACCAGACAATAGAGCTGGGCACTAAAGAGCCACTTTATTAATTATTTAACTCTTTAAGTTTGAACTTTAATCCTCCCATGTTTCCGTATATTTATTGCTCTCATTAGTAGAACAGAGGAGGTAGAGTTGTTTCTGACCATTTCTCCCAAATATTGCTCATAATCCAAAGCATTTATAAATCTATTTTAAAATGAAGTTTTGTAAACAGGAACCAGCCTTCCACGGCAGAACTCTGGAGAACTGTCATTGAGGAAGACAATTAAACAGACTGAATTATGCAGTACTTTCACACTCAAAACCATTTTATCCATATATACTTTGGTCTAAAAGTTTATTTTTGAAAGCATTTATATCAGCATGAAAGATGTCAGGCTGCTATAACTGCGCAAATATTCCAGCAAAGAAGACAAAAGGCATATGCTCCCCCACAACCCTAATTTACTGAAAATGGTATCAAAGCAATGAATCAGAGCTGATTCAAGACATTTTGCCCCCTGAGATGAATAGCAAGATCTCCCCCCTTGGACTCCCAGTTGAATTCTGCTTGAAAATTGACAATGCCTAGTGCCATGGTATGCCTTCAAGTCATTTTTGACTTATGGCGACCCTAAGGTGAATCTATCACAGGGTTTTCTTGGCAAGATTTGTCCGAAGAGGGGGTTTGCCTTTGCTTTCCTCTGAGGCTGAGACAGTGTGATTTGCACAATGTCACCCAATTTCCATGGCCAAACAAGGATTCAAACCCTAGTCTCCAGCATTCTAGCCCAATGCTTCAACCACTACACCATGCTGGCTCCATGAACTGACAAATAAGCAGACGACAGTAGATTCTCCACTCATTTAGGCATCCAGTAATCTGACTATGCACTGAATTGTTAATGTAACAAGTTCAATGAAAACCATAGTCTGTTGGATCACACATTCTTGAATTCCCATAGAAATCTGCACTTAATATCAAACTAATAGTGCAGAGCTTCTGAGAAACCACATTCAAATTTTTAGTATTAGATTTCTTTACTATGCTGAGCTTGATTATACTTCAAAGACAGCAATTTATCTGCCACAGCATAATACTACAGAAGAGGGTAATATTAATCTTTTCTCTGTGATTGTTGTGCTGACAAGGGTATTGAAAACCTACAATGTACATATGAGAGTTGCAAAGAAACAAAGCATGTGTGAACTAGAATTAATTGAAGGTGCTGATTTGTTTTTGTGTGGGTTTTTTTGACAAGTTAAGAAATGATGAACATATCAGAGGAAAGGTTAACAATACACACTGTTATAAAGATGCTTACATTATCAGAGAATAGAACTCATATCTTCATAGGCATATACTTCCAAAAGAGCACCCATGTTTGTCTGATCAAGAGAAACCTATGCTTTCCTGGCACTTCTGTACAAAATTCAGGTCTGGGATGAAGAACCTGTGGCCCTCCAGATGTTGGTGAACAAGAACTCTCATCATCACTATCCATACATTACACTTAATACAACTAATAGGAACTGAAGTCCAAAAATAACTATCTAGATCACAGTGTCAAGTAGGTCCAGATGAAAATGATCTCCTAATTCACTAGGGTACTCCCTTTCCAAGGTGATGGATGGGAGCTGTGAGTTGGTGTTAGGAAGGAAAGCGTAGGGTAGAGTACATGGAGGTCCATTTCCCATCTTCCTGTGGGTAGAGGGATAAGAGGGGATGCAATGTCCAAACAGATCCCCAGAAGTATCATCTTTTATTATAGTGCTGAGTGGGGCAAAATCTGGCTATCCAGATGTTGTGGGACGGTAACTCCCACCTGGCCTGGACAACATAATCACAGGGGAGGAATGCTGGGGATTGCAATGCACACTTTGCCAACCTCTATTATAGTAGCAATGGATGTACTGGACCTGAACAGTCGATATATAAGAGCTGCAGATTGTAAATCACTACAAGACTGGGAATGGTAAATGAAGAGTACGCTCATTTAGGTTGAAATTTTATGGTTCACACATAGACTTACACCTCCACACATAGACTGTTAAATCTAACAGCTTCATCTATTCTGGACATGAATTTCAGCATTTAAAACAAGGTATAAAATTAAGTCTTGGCTCAAATCATGTCTTGAACTTTTATATTTTCAGGTTCTGGTGCTCAAGCCCCTTATACCAGAAGATGCCCATTTACGTCAATGAATCTTTGGCAGTAAGAGGATTTTAAGGACTGCACCATAAATCTCAGTTAACTGTATCTACTTGTGTATAAGTCAACCTCATGTATAAGTCAAGAGCAGCTTTTGGGACCAAAATTATGTATTTTGATACGACCCGTTGAGAGTAGAACTTTGGGGTTCAGCACAGGGTTCCTTGGATCCATTCTAAAGAGAGATGAAAGCACTGTTTCAGAGGGCCAGCCGCTCCTGGTCACTGCCACTTTCCTGCCCAGGCATTGCAAAAGGCCATCAAAGAAAATAGAGGGGCTTGGTGCTTCTTTTAGGTTCCCCACAAACAGACAAAGCTCTCAAGGTGAGGGCTTACTTTATTCGTGGAGAACTTGAAAGAAGCTCTTACCCTCTCCAGTCTCTCTGTCCCAGTGGGGAAATACCAAAGAGCTGTGGTGGCAGCAGAGAGAGCAGAAAGGATCAGGGCTTTTTTGAAACTTCTCCCAACTTCCTCTACTATCCCTGTCCCAGTGAGGAAGCCCCAGAGGGCCACCACCAAAATGGACAGAGCAGAGAGGATTGGGACTTTTTTCAGCTTCTCCTGACCCACTCCATTCTCCCTGTACTGGTGGGGAAGTGCCAAAGAGTCACTGCCCCTGTTGAGAAAGCAGAGAGGATTAGGGCTTTTTTTCAGGTTGTGCAGGATGTACTAAGGCGAGAGCTCAGTCTAAAAGAAGCACCAACCCCTCTGCTCTCTCTGCCATGGTGTGGAAGCACCAAAGAGCCACCGCTACTGCTGCAACGGACACATTGGCCCAATATAAGTACTGCATCGACTCATGTGTAAATCAACCTAAGTTTCTAGGTTAATTTTTTGGCCTAGTTTTTTTTTTTTACTTGTATACATGCATATATGGTAGTCTTTTCTTAACTTTCATACATTACCGGCCCTTATTTGATACCAGCTACTACTCAATAAAGGCAGTTTCAGGAAATGTTGAGTTTAAGTCAGCAACATTTAAAAATTTAGACCATATATAAGATAATAACAGTTAATTTTACTTTTTAATTTGTTAAAATAATTTGCTCCCAGTTTTAAATTTTGAATACCAGGTTGTAAGCCACAGAGATTTTTTCCCCTTCTTTATGCTTGAGTTATAACCACTGAAAAATGCTGACAGACCCTTACTGTAGCAAGCCTAGTGGGTGCTCTATAATGAACTTCTAAATTACTTGAGATAATATCTGGAAAACTTGGCCTTAAATATGTTTCTGGTTTTGACCCACTGCCAACGTAAACACTGCACATCATAAGTCACCTTCATGGGCCTGAGAGTATAAATTGGAGACACAGAATGTAAAATCTAAATATTAGACATCTTTTATTTTCTAACTTTTTACTGATTTTTCATCATGAAATAGTTGCAGCTGTGCTTTTACACACACAGAAGTTTACATTCTGCAAGCACTAAATGTTTTTTTGTAAGGAGAAATATGCACATATTTCTACAGTAATGTCCTGACACTGTTAAACAGGAAACCTGCGGAGTATTTACTACTTAAAGTGATGTCCAGGTGTGTTTGAAAGTAAAACCATCAAATTCTGGCCAATGAATTTCAATCTTGGTACGATTACTCCAGCCTCAGTTTCTAAAGTCACATCTTATAGTTGTAACTAACTCCACAGAACCAATTCAAGTCATTTTGCTGCCTGATGCAAAAGAGAAAATGGTGCTGACCCATAAAGAAACGTATGTAGTATCAAAATCTGTCTGGGTTATTTTAGCATGCCACATATCTCCTTTTGAGTAAATAAGCAGTGCTTTCATATGATGAATGAGTAAACAATCAGTTTGCTGTGTTTACTTACTTATTCATTTTTATCCCATCCTTTTGCCTAGAAACACAGGATGGCATTGCAACGTCCTTCTTCCCTATTACCCCACAAACTACATAGCTGAGTGAGAAAAACAAAACAAAACCAAGTTTCATCTGGCACTAACCATAATCTTTATAACCACAGTATATGGCCTGGGAGCACAACATCTGAAAGCCTGCTTGCTTCCATATGAAGCTTATACTTCAACATCTCCATTAGAGATTCCCACACCACCACTACCACCACCACCACCTTCAGAGGAATAATGGCCACTTGTGCATAATCAAAAAAGAACAAAAAGAGAGTGGGTATCTATGTAAAATCTGCATGTGCTGATTTCTGTTTATGGACCCAAATTTACAAGTAACTATCATAACTTAAATAAGGAAGTCCAGGTGACTTGTATGAGCAGTTGCTCAGTTTGCAGTACAAGTTCTGTTTACTGGGTAAACTTCAGGTACCCTGTCCTCCTTTCTCAATTTTTAAAAACCACTTTTAAAAAACTTTAAACTTGAAAAGCTGTTCAAACAGATTAAAACTTCAAGAAGACGACAATTTCAGAAATGTCCTTTGCAAAAGAAGACAGGATAAGACTTCTCAGTAGTGGCACCAATGTAGTGGAATGCTCTCACCAGCAATCTGACTGGTGTCTAAACTCAAGAGCTTTCAGGTGTCTGGTGAATAAAGCCTCTTTCCCCCAAAATTTACAGGGATATTTTAATGCTACATTCCTGTTGATTGTTGCTTGAGGGTTTTTTTGGGGTGGGGCGGGCAGAGACGCAATTAAGCTAAAAATGTTTTGAGTTTTGCCATTAGTTGCACTGGATGTTTTATGTTCAAATGCAGATAGATAGACAGACAGACAGATACACACACACACACACACACACAAATATATAAATATAATATATATATATGGCCCTGAACCACACCGAATGCAAAAGGTAATAAAACCAGAGCAAAAGGTATTTTAATAGGTCATTCCATACAGATTGCATTCCTAAATGTATTCATTCATGAATAACTCCATTTTATTAAGAGTTCAAGGCCACTATGCAGATTAAGCATCAAAGCTCAGTAACACAAAAGCAAGACTGTGTCTCCTTAGCTAAAAAATATTTTTATTCCGAGAAAACTATGAATTCCAACCATCAATATAGTTAATATCTATAATTCTAAAAGTGGAAGAAAGAGATAACACAAGTATTAATTTTTTTAAAAAACCAGACACACTATTCCATGCTTTACAAGTAACTAGTGATTTTGCAAGTGGCATAATCATATAACATTTAAATAAAGCAGACTAAATAATTCAGCCTAAAAGCCACTGCAGATTAAAAGAAAAATGTGTCAAGCCATCAAAAAAACAGAAACAAAACAAAATAAAACTCCTTAATGTTTAATTGAATTTAATTGTAGATGCAGAACTCGTCTGAGAGTTTCTAAATTGCTAACTTAATATGCCTAATATGCCTTAATGTGTCTACTATCCAAATAGTAATTCTTTCCTGCCTCTGAGCTTCATCTACCATCTTTGGGCAACCTTTCTCACTAAGAAGAGGAATCAGCTGTAGGTACTGTAAATCTGAGGTAGTTAACACAGTCCATGGTTCAGTGTATGTGAAATGGAATGGCACATCAGTGGGGCCTCATGAGAGTTGGCAGCTCCCATTTCAATACTGGTGAATCCACTCCAGGTTTTAATGTGAACTTTAACAGTGATATACAAGGTGTCAACCTATTTGGGGGATACAATTTAGCACCTTGATTTAGACTAAACTCTGTAGTGGATTCAATACTCCACTGACGTGGAAGCCACAAGCTACCACTGCTAAGGCCAATCTAAGGCCCTTTTCGCACGCAGTTTCTGTTGCGAGAGGGCCCCTTGAGCGTCACATAAATGGGAGTGGCAGTCCGTACGACGCACTCCGATTTACGCGACGCTCAAGAGCTGGACGCAGAGCGGACACGCACCTTTTTATTTTCGCCTTTAAGCCGAAAATGGTGCGCAGTCATGCAATGCTCCCGGGGCCCGCACACACTTACCTGCTGTGAAGTGCGTCGGACAAGCTGGGCCGGTCACGCTTCCTCCCCCAGCGCAGCCTACAGCTCCCAGGCTGCACTGCGGAAGGAAGGGGTGGGGCGCTCACGCGATGGTCGCGCAACCAGGAATCCAGCTGCGGGAGAACGGAGGAGCGATGCGAGTGCCTTGCGCAAGAGGCTGCTTGCACGAACGGCACCCCCCCACCGCTGTGAGCAGGTAATGTGTGGAAAGGGGCTAAATGTCTTGGTTTATTGAAACCAGAGTGAGCAATAAAGCATCAAGAATCAATAGATGAGGTTCAAACAAGGTAGAATGTTTATTAATTCTAGAAGGAAGTTCTGCATACTCAAACTTTTACCTTTCTGACCAAATGACCACTCTTTGTTCAAAATGGACCCCTAATAGGTAGAAGGAAGAAGCCACGTTCCTTCCTTTTTCCTCAGAATTGTATGGGGAAAAGAATCTCATTCAGGCCTTTTTGCAGATTACACTACCTGATTATGCATATTAAAGTTTTTCAAATATTTTCTGAACTCATTCAAGAACTTGCAAAGAACCTGGTGATAGCTTTTAAACTGAAAACGGTGGATATAAAATGAAAAAACTCTCACCTATTTACAAACCAAAGAGAAGACTTCCACATGTACTACTGTTTTTTTTTTTTAAATGTCTCAGCTGTTTTCCCAAAAACGGCTCAAAAGCATAGGTACAGAATGACGTAATGTGTCACAATTAATCAGGCTAGGGGAGAACTGCAAGAATAAAATATCTATACAACAGTATAAGAAATTAAAAATACATGATAAAAAGCAGACATACCATTTTTAAATGCTGGCAAGAAATAATAAAAAAAGAAAAACAAGGTTCTATATGTGAATACTAGGATACAAATGGAAGTTTATGAAATCATGAATCATGTTTCTTGACATGAAGGATTTTGTTGACATTTTAGAAAACTATTGCACTAAACAGGAATACACAAACACCCAGCAGTTTTTGTATGTGAATGTATGGAAAAGGAAGTGTATGTGTGTGCAGAATGTAATGACTGAAGATTAATGTGGTGAAGTCAAAGATCTGCAGTTATTTTTGACATTTTGACACATAGTCACTTTAGGATCTGCTTCTTATTAGCCCTTCCTTTGCTTTTTAAAGGCCCATTTTTTTAACCAAAAATATTGGGAAATCTGGAACAGAAAGGTACAATAAAACATGTTCCTTGGACTACTGATCTATTAATCTTTCAAATAAAGTAAGATACCTGGATGAGCCAGGAAAAGGTTATTATATATAGTTACCTTGTGTGTTACTGTCAGACATTCATTATGCTCACTGGAGTTTAAAACAGGAAGAGGGGGAGGGGAATCCCAAACAAAGTCCAAAATAAGTTACATATTTTTTGAAACTGTCTATTTTTCTTTGGGAGCTTTTGTTGTACAACCTTCCCATTTAACACCCTATATTACTCATAAATGAGACATTCAAGAAACACAAATTCTCAAATAAAAACACACACTCTATCAGTGGAAAAGCAAACAAAAGAGCTAATGTGCTGTAACTAAAAAAATTTTCAAACAAAGTCAGAATAATTTACTGCCTCAGCTACTCATGGGACCCCACAAATAGATTTAAAAAAAATCCTAGTCCCATAAGGGGGACTTGATTTACTGAATATCCCTGGATAGCAAGAGAAAATGAAAAGGTAAATTGTGCATGAATATGAACACCGTAATTCTACCTCCTTTCACCACATGAATCAATTTCACATTTAAAGATTTTATGAGGAGAATCTAGGAAAATCTAGAAGCCACCACTGAATGGGAGGCTAAAGGCACTAGATTCTTATCTAAAACAATTTCACAGAACCTGATTACAATTGGATCTCCCTATCTCCACATTCTGTATCCATAGATTCAACCAACCACTGCTTGAAAATGTTCCAAAAAAATAAAATTCCAAAAAGCAAACTCTGATTTTGTCATTATGCCATTTTACTATTTACACCTCCCACCAGTGGGTGGATGTTCAAGTCTCATTATACACAATTATTTGTGGATGTTCAAGTCTCACTATGCACAATTATTATACTGAAATTGTGCATAATGGAACTTGAGCATCCACAAATTTTGGTAGCCAATGAGGGGGTACCAAGCCCTAGTGGATAATGAGGGTCCACTGTACTAAGATTGATGTTTTTATCCAGTCAAACACTGATGGCCAAATTAGACAATATGCTTAACAGTTATTTAGAAGAGATGCTCCCTCAAGTTGTGAAAGGCATCTGTTTGTCACAGCACATGATTATATTTACCTACATGACTTGTATTTAATATACATTCTTTTGTGACTTATCATTAGATGGTGAACAAGTACATGAGTTACAAGTTTGCTGAGAAATGTGTATCTGAAAAAATACCACTGTTTGAGGAGAAACAGGTTTACCAGAGAGAATATACATTCTCCTTGATATGCAACCCTGATTGAGTAATCATATGCATCTTTTTGCAGAATTATCTCCATTGTGTACACTAGGTAATAAGCAAAGATTTAGAACGGTAGACCAGTTAAAACACTTAGAACATGATCCTATGCATGACTAACCAGTGAAGATGACTGATTAATGAGAATTATTCCCAAGTAAGTGTACAGAAGTTCAGTCTATCAGAAAAAGGAAGCAGAAGCTATGAACTAAAATTATGCCTCTACCTGAGCAAGATTGCCAGGGGGAAAAAAAAGCCTGAGGGTTCCTGTACTTTTAATAGTTGTGCAGAAGAGGGGATTTGAGCAGGTGCTGCCTGTCATACAACCAGGTAAGGAGTAACCCCTGCTAAAACTCCCTATTTGACACAGCCATCAAAGTTATAGGAACCCTCAAGGCTTTTTCTCTCTCTAGCAATCCTGTTCTGAGAAGTAAAATATAAAGGGTCTTTTTAAAGAATCCTTGGTCATCAAAATACTTGATCTTTTTAAGGAAAACATCACAATGCCACTTCTTCCCCCATTCTTGCTGAAAAAAATGGGGAAGCGGAGAGAAACCGACTGCAAGAGGAACAGTCAACCCCACACCATCTGCTTGCTGAACAGTGTCTTTTCCTGCTGAATTTGAACTAGAAATCACAGGACTCCAACAGGGAATGTTACCCCATTTCAAAGTGGAGTTGTTAAGGCCTATCAGTGAGTCAGGCAGATCTCCTAACACTGGTTACCCACTGGCTTCTAAGATTTGAGGGTCTGGGTTTTAGAGGAAGGATATAAAAGGGATGGGGACAAGCTTATGAAAATCATTTGAGGCTTTCTAAAAATTCTTCAGTGCTTTTTGAGTATTTGCCAAGAATGCTTACAAAGCCCATATGGTTTTTGAGGTGAGAGTTATTTGCATGTGTCTACTGCTCAGTTGTGCTATTACCAAAAAAATAAAGTTCATGTGGCTTACTACTTAACCTATGGAACATGGACCTGTAATTTCCACACTATTTCCATGAAAATTCACAGTCACAGTCATTCTTTTTAAGTGAGGTTACTCTGAAAATCTGTGTGCACTCATGTTGTGTGGGTATATAAAGAACAAAAATACAATATTGTAAATAATAATGTTAACAAAAGTTACTTGTTTATCACACTGAACTGCAGAAACACCAAGTTAGACTGTACTCCCCGCTGATCTATGTGGACCAGACTTCATCTGGTGTTTTCCACAAGTATTGAGCTGTAGCTCCCACAATTCTCAGCTAACATAGTTTCTTGCTGAGGATGATGGGAATTGTATATGAACAAATTTGCCACTTTGGAGAAGGCCTACAGCAGGGGTGGCCAATTTGTGACTCTCCTGCCTTTGATGGATCTTTACTCCTATCTGTCCTAGACAGATTGGAAAGTGAGTGGTAAAGATCTATGGAATTTGCAGTCCAATGACACCTGAAGGTCCATAAATTGCCCATCCAGCCTATAACAGATCTAAGCCAGTGATCTACAGTCAAGACCTCTTGTGTCCTTTTAGCATTCTCCTGAGTTGTACAACTTCTTAATTACTCTTTTTCATTGAATTAAGCTTCTCTCTTAATTAACTTAAAATGTCTTTGAAGACTTCTGATAGCAAATAGATAGATAGATAGATGGATGGACGGATGGACGGACGGACGGACAGACAGACAAAATTTAAAAAATGTTCTTTGTAAAAACAAACTTCAAAAAAGCAAAGAAAGAAAGAGAAACGATAACACAGTGGGGTAAGAAACAATGTAGAGAAGCATTTTAGAAGTGATCTTTAAAACATTTTTTAATGCAATGTTTGTTTCTTTTTCAAGTTTTGGTGAGAAACCGCCACCTCCCTGTCCCATCAATTGCTGCTTTCAACAGGTCTTCACGGGTGGTTGCATCTCTTTTAAATTTCATTTCCTGTTAGAAAGGATAAACAGGCAACTGTTTAATGCTGCCAATTTAGTTTATTTAATAAAAACTGAAAGTTAAATGAGTCTCCATTGGCAGACAGTCATTGGAGAAGTACTTGGGGGAGAGGGGGTAGATAAATAGTCAAAAAACAAATCCATTCAGTTTTATGATATTTTAATAAGAACATGAAAAATATATCTAATGAAATACTGAAGAATGTGCATGGGGGGTAATTTCTAAAGAGTGGCAGGAACTGTGAAGGCCACTGAATAGGGACATCTGCTTAATTGGGAGAGCTGGCTGGGAACCAATTTCACATGAGGCGTTTAACAAGCTTTAAAATACCGTTTATACGGATGCTTCTGAGACCGCATGCCAGCTCTTGGGGAAAACAGGTGGAAGTTGATTTCTTTAAGCTGTATGTTTCTATGACCTGCACATTTCTCAAAGCATTTTTGCAAAACATTTGAAAGGTATGTGGCTGTAGCTGATGACCTTGGCATTACACACTAAATTCAAGATTCACAGCTTCTAGTGGTTAAAAGGTCAGCAAGGGACTGGAAACCTCATCTAGTTGTTCTGTGCCCTCAAGTCGTTTCGAGCTTATGGCAATCCTAAGGTGAACTTATCATGGGGGTTTCTTCTCAAGATTTATTTAGAAAGGACTTGCCATTCTCTGAGGTTGAAAGAATGTGACTTGCCCAAGGTCATCCAGTGGGTTCCCCTGGCAGAATGGGGTACTGACTATTTGAAGCCCTAGAATCAAAGGTCTATCAAGTCCATTAAAGGCACAAGATTTTAGGTTCGATCCTCGGTATTTTTTTTTATTATTATTTTTATTTATTTATTTGTATCCCGCCTCTCCATATGGATCGAGGCGGCGAACAACTTACAAATAGCATGTATTTTGAAACATTTCTATACATGCCCCCAACAAGCTGGGTACTCATTTTACCGACCTGCAAAAGGATGGAAGGCTGAGTCAACCTTGGAGCCGGGTAGGATTGAACTTACAACCTTCTGGCTTGCAGTACTGGCATTTAACCACTGTGCCACCAGGGCTCCTGGTATTTTCCAAAAAGGATTAGGTGAGAGCCAGGGTGATATTGTGGTTTGGATATTGGACTAGGACTCCAAGAGATCAAAACCCCACTCAGCCATGGAAACTCACTAGGTGCTCCCTGGGCAGATTATACTCTCTCAGCCCAAGACGGAGGCAATGGACAAACCTCCTATGAATAAATCTTGCCAAGAAAACTTTATGATAGGGTTACTATAAATCAGAGTCAACTTGAAGGCATACAACAACTACTACTACTACTACCACCACCACCACCCTCGGTCCAAAACTGAGACAATATTGGTAGCCAGACCATCTTCCCAAGTTCACATCTTAACCTATCCTATCAGATAAATCTTCTCCCTGACCAGAAAGTTAAAATCTTGCCTTCAAATAACTCTGAACACAGAAATCACATCTGTGTGTCTGATTTTGAAAAGTAAACAAAGTTAGTCCTGGTTAATAATTTGGACAGCAGACTACTAGGTAATACCAGGGATCACCATACAGTAATTAGGAAAGAACCTTGCTTAAAACTCTGGACAGCTTCTGCCAGGCTGAGCTGACAATACTGAGCCAGATGAACTGATCTGTATAAGGGAACTTCCATAGCATTTTCTCCTATAGAAAAGCAGGGAAGGAATGAAAAGGCCAATAGCTGAAAGAATTTTACTTGATCCGATTTGCAAGTAGTGGAAGTAAATAGCTACTAGAGCAGCAGAGATATTTAAATGCTTAGTACATGCCAAGTTAGATTACTTGCCACTGAATTAGGTATATTTGTATGTGTGTCTTTTTTCCTGCAGAAAACAGCACACTTGGGGTGCATAAGTGACCAATACAGATAGGGATAAAACCAATCATCCAACCCAAACCCAAACCCACCTTCCACCCAACTGGACTTTAGCACTAGAACACCAGTCATACAAAGTCTAGTCTGGTCTAATGTTTCTCCAGTGCTCTCCCTCAGTGCTAAGAAAACCGAGCTACAGCTAAATCATTCCAGCAGTTTAGAAACAATAAGCATTCCAATAAGGTGAATATAACCCACCACTTATTTACTGTTCCTTGTTAGGGATTTCACAACCTTTCTAACATCTCTCATTTTGCACACTAAAAAAGCCACAAAAACAGGAGGTGTGTTGGAGCATGTGTGATTTGTTACACATACTCAATGGGCTGTTTTTGGCTGGATGCTGCATCTTAGAGAGAGTGTGAGAGAAAGAGACAGTGAGCACAGCAGTGGCCAAAGAGTGGATCCTTCCAGCACATTCTGATCCTAGAAAGTGCTTTGTTTCCAAACTGTCAACCCCTTACTTTCACATTTGTACTGGTGCTGATAGCTGGGAAGTGTGATATTTTACAGCAAAAAAAATAAAAAATAAAAAATTTGATATTAAGATTTTGATGGGCAAAGAATGACATACTGAAAAGCAAAATCTATATCCAGAGAACTTACAGTCTACTTCAGCCATTACAATAAATGATACACCATCAATGAATCTGAGGAACATGAAAGATCAACCACCCAAAATTCCAGCAGTTTGAAGACAGGCAGATCTGACATGGGCAGCTACAACTGCAACAGCTAAAACTGCATGCACAAAACATTTCTTCCTTGATGCATGTGAGGTTTCAGAGCAACACAGCCACATCTGTGTGCGTGCATATGAGCAAGAGAGAATCCTCAATGTCTTATATAACTGCTGTCACAGATGTTAAAGCATTTTTCATTCCTCTTCCCTAACAAAAACTGTTTCCCTCCAAATTTCATACCAAAATGTTCAGGCAAAGCAACTCAGACTGAAGTGTGTGAATATTGAATCCAGATTCTAAGAGCCACAAGATGAAATGTCAAGTAGGTCATAAACTGCTATAATTCACATCTTGACATTTTAAAAAAACCAAACAAAACATGTGGAACATGTTACCTGAAGTAAAAAGGGGAGTCCCCACATTTTTCAGAACTCACAGATTGAATATCAAATGGTTGCCTTTGGAGGCAAGGCTGCGCTTAACTCCTCCCTCCTCAAAGTTTACAGCAGATCTGAAGACAACCAATTACAAAAGAAACAAGCCCTAATCATAGCTTTTAAAAATCCAGAATTGTATATTTCTTCATTTACCTTTGTCTAGCTCACTTGACATGTTCCATGATGGTGTAGGCATTAAATCAGCAGCAGCAGCAACAGCAGATGTATTTGTTCCTAAATGGATAAGTGAAGAGAAGGGAGGGAAGAAAAAAAAAGAAAGAGTTAATATACAAGCAGCCTACAAAGCAGGCAATATGAGAGTACAATGGTACTGCCAACAAGATGTGAGTGAGTGATGATGTTTTGGGAAATGCTGCTTATTAAGATCTCCTGAGCATTCTGTATTATCAAAATCCAAAGCTATATTAGGAGAATACCTTTACTATATTAGACCAATCAGAAAAAGAGTATACAAAATAGCATGCAACATCAGGCATGGTTTGCAAGAGGCTGGAGAAAAGAGAAGAGACCCCCCCCCAAAAAAAGCAATGTCTTGTTTGGGCCTCTTTGTCTCCTTCTGCCTCTGGCTTTTGCAGTGCTTTGTCTGATGGCAACCCCAAAGCTTTTGTTATCCTTTTGGGGTGAGATAACAACAAGTATTACCCATAAAACAGAATTTAGACTTTTTGAAGGGGGTCACAGGACTGTCCATTTCCCCACTCTGCAATAGTCAGTGTTCTGATTGCAAATGCCAGGATGTTCTGAAGAATAAGATTGTTCTGTTGACAAGGGGTGAATCATGACAATTATGAGATCCTATATGAGCTAAAACTAAAAGAACACCAACACTACAATATTTCAGGAGGCTAGTCAGGTCATTTAATAGTTTTCTGAGGACTGGAAAAGATTTACAATGTCACAATCTCATTCATCAACCTAAAACTGTATCAGAAAAATAGGGCATACATTGTAGAAATAAATGTGTGCGCACACATATGTATAGTTAAAGATCTGGGGACTTTTGGGGAGGATGGAGAATATTAATTCATTAAATTTCTATTCTCTCTTTCTTCCAAAATGGGACCCAAAGCAGCTTACAATATAAGTTAAAACAAATAGCTAAAACAATATGTGGCACAAAAGTTTGAAAAATAGTAATCATACAATCCAGTAACATCATTACTTTTAAAACACTAAACAATTCAAAACACATAAAACATAAATTACATTTTAAAAAAAAAACAGCATGCTCACTGCATATCCTTTTACCCCATCCCGTTAAAGGCTGATGTCCTACGCAAATAGGACAGCCTTTACCTGCTGGCAAAGGGAGAACAGAGAAGCGGCCAACCAAAACTCCCTTAAGAGGGAGTTCCACAGCCTGAGAGCAACCACAAGAAGGTGCTCTCCTGTATCCTCAACAGATGTGCTTGGGAGAAGGCCTAGACAATCAGCCTGCCATATCCACAGATTCTGTATTCAACCAACCATGGCTTGAAGTCAACCAACAAACATGGATTCAATCAAATACAGCTTGAAAAATATTCCACACACACACACGTGCACACAAAAAAATCCCAAAAGCAAACTTTGATTTTACCATTTTAAATAAGGGACATCATTTTACTACACTATTGTACATAATGGGACTTGAGCATCTACAAAATTTGGTATCCACAGATACCAAGGGATCACTGTTTATCACAGATCCAGTACTGCCTATACCCAACTTCTACCAGCAATGCTCTGTTTCAGGGTCTTCTACTGGTAGTAGGTTTAGACCTATGGAGATGTTTGTCAGTATCACAGGGCCCTACAGGGTGGATGTATTCCTCTACCCAACAGTGGTAGAGTGACCTCTGCTCTTTTCAAGTGTCTACTAGCCAGCCAGTCTGAAGTGGATAGTGTGATAAGATTGTTTTCTCTGTATTGCTTAAATATGTGGAAGTCTGCACTGCTATTATCCTCTGCTGTTGTTTTTATTCTGTGGTATTATGATGCATAATTCTACTTCATCATTTTGAATTCTATTTTTTGAACTGCCCAGAGAGTTTCATCAGTATACACAATAAAATTCAATTAAAACAACAACTCCAACAACTCAGATGTCTTTCAGTAATGATCTGTGCATCCACTGGTTTTTCATTGTGGGACAGTATAATTATTTGAGATCGTGGCCCTTTCCGCACCTTACCTTCTTCTGGCGCTGGGGTGTCAGGATCACGCGAGTAGCCTCCGGCGAGAGGCTCTCGCGTCTGGGGTCCTTTGGCTCCACACAAACTGCCTGCTCACAGGAGATACCCGCCTCTTCCTTCCACAGTGCAGCCTGGGACTTTCCCAAACTGTGCTGGGGCAGGAAGCATGACCAGTGTGGCTCTGGAGGCTCCGCATGCCAGGTAAGTGTGCGTGTGGTCTGGGAGCAATGCGCGATTGCGCAGCATTTTCGGCTTCTAGCTGAAAATGAAAAGGGGCGCAATTGGCTGCCAGCCCCTGGAGCATCACGCAATTGTGAGTGCGTCGTGCGGATCGCTCCTCACAATCGTGCAATGCTCCAGGGGCCCTTTTGCATGGCAAATGCCATGAGAAAAGGGCCCAAGAGCCTTGAGAATGGTTTGTTCCTATGAATATGGATTCCTCTGAAGATGCCAGCCACAGATGCAGGTGAAACGTCAGGAAAAAAATACAACCAGAACACGGTCTCAAAGCCTGAAAAACCCACAAGAACCAATGGATTTCCATAGTTTGGCCTCCTGTAAATGATAAGTTAGCATCCCTTTTGTAGCAGTGATGCATGTGTAGTGAGCACCCATCTATGGTTCAGCTGCAAGACGGTGTCATTACAGCACTGGTTTAGTACACCAGTACTAGAAAACGGCATGGGATGGAAACAGAATTCTGCTTCCAATTTTCCAATTTTCAGCTACAGCAGGGATGGGGAATGTGTGCTTCTAGGTTTAGTTGGAATATTAACTCCCAATAGCCAACAAAGCCAATAGTTAAAGACGATAGGAGCTGCAGCCTAATTGCATCTGCAGGACCACTCATTACCTGTCACTGAGCTGGAAGGAACTATGTATTAACTAAGAGAAAATAAATTAGAGTTCAACTCTTCTTTGAGCCTAACTTATATGCAACTGAACTTGTGTTCCACAGGTTTCAGGGTGTTGCATAGCTGTATACGTAGAACAGAAATGTTTTCTAGAAAAACATTTCTGTGTCACACAGTTTGTATAGCTTTTTTTTTTTTAGTAAAGCCTAAAAAAATATTTTGCATAGGCTAGAAGAAATAGTCAGATAACACTGTGCAGATATAGCCAATGTGGACTATTCTATTTCTATTTTTAAAAGTTAGGGTTTAGCTGAATTATAAGTTGGCATAAAGTCGGTGCATCAATGTACTCTAGGGACACCTCTCTCCCCCTCCCCCCGTGTGTATGTGACACATACATATACATGAACACAGACACATATCTTTTTTTTTCCAAGTTCACCTGGTTAAAAGTCTTCCAAGTGTTCCCAGGGTAAACACAGAACTTGAAAACTACCAGAGAAGTTGAATGTCTTCTAATTTATCCATAAATGTTTTCATGGAATTAGACCCTAATACATGGAATCATGAGGCCAGGAACTTTAAGGGGATGTATATTTCCTCTGTCTTCACTCAAAGCCCTTTGCATACTTTCACTTATTGCTTCTGCCATTTAGACCTTGCATTTAGTGTTTCCAGCCCAAAATATTTTTGTACTAATGATTAATAATGAAAACTGCTTCATTAACTTTGAGGGCAGATAAATAGTATATAGCATTCTAGGTCAGTCAAGAAGGCTGCAAGATTGGCAATCTATCCAATGATTTTCAACTTCATATATATCTTGTATTTCCAGTACATTGAGGAAATTATTTCAGTGTGTTTATTTACTTTATCTTTTGGTGCATTAACATCTTATGCCTGACTGATGTAACTACATGGGGATATGGCACCATATGGGATGCTCTACCATTTCAATTATCCTTTTTAATCTTGTACTTTTATGTATTACATATACAATACTAGTCTTTTTCTCTTTCATTCTCTTTCTGTGTTAGTAACAAAAGCAACATATTTTATCCCAGTGACATCTGCTATATCAAACTGTATGTCCTGCTGGCTTTTTAAGCCAAATTCTGGTATTCCTGTAGTGACTATTATTGTCACTACAGTGACAACTCAGTTTGGAGCCCTAACATTAATGAAAACAAAAGTGGTGTCCTTTCATCACCCTGCACTAGATAAGCCACTCAAATGAGTCATCTCTCTGAGACTGTAAAGAAGATTATTCTTCTGGAGAGACAAAGGAAAAGGGTTTATTGATCTTTGTTTTCAGACCTTGGTGTTTTTGTTTTATGAAGAAGCAAAGACAGAGCTGCAGTTCATGAAAAAAAAAATCAGTAGTCTTCAATGAGATAAGTATCTTTGGGAGGGAGGACAGAAAGAGGGAAATCTGTCAAACCACTGGCTCTTTACAGAGCATCTCTTTAATGCTTCCCCCCACCCACTCCCAAGTTTCTTGTCCTTCCTTCCTTTCCCTTCAATATATCCACAGTAATAATCATGGGATTACTTACTATTTTCAAAAGATGGGGAAGCTTCTACCACATAGACACTGAACCACCACAAAAGCAAGGACATGCGAAAGCTAAGTCTGCCCTAGCACAGTACCCAACTTCCTGGTAGTGATTTGTTCATGGATGACAGACGGATGTTCTAAATCCTGTCTCAGGTTCATGTAAATCAACACCAGAAGCAAGGACAATGGACACAGCTGCATCAAGCAACATATTTAATTCATTCACATGTCCATGTCATATCCACTGGGATGCTCACCGCATGGCATTTTATGATGTCTTTTCTCTCCACCCTAAATAACAAGTAATATGATACAATTTAAACATTAAGAGTAATGTTGACAAAGGCAGTCCAAGACAGACATTCTTGAAAGAAAGACAGAAAGATAAGACATTCTTGACAAACTGTATTAACCCAGAAGAACATCTTTCCACAGTGCTTCAGGTGATGCTGGGAGTTTGGCATGTTTGTCTATTTTCTACCCATTGATAAAGAAAAAATACTATGTTTCTATACAGTCAACAGCATCTCCCTGTTTGGTGGCAGCCTTCTGTCGTCTAGCATGCTTTTTCAATAGACACTGCAAACAAAGTTGATGGCACTGATCATCTGTGAGAACCTGTCTAACTGACCTCATTTCTTGTGTAAATGTTACCAGTGTGAGGAAGCAGAACACTTGAAAACAGATATCAAGTGACTCTGACAAATTAACAAATGCTTTGGGTCATTTTCAGAAATGATGCTTCATTTTGGGTGTTTTAATACATGAGTCACCTATTCAGTGGGGAAGTGCTTTGAGGATTTCACTCTAAGGGAGCATTAGTTTAAACAGCATCTGTCATGACAAGTGAGAAAGAAAGTAGGCAGATCTGATCTATGCATAACTTGAACCCCTCCAGAGTCCCTTCTGTCTGCCTGCATGTCTACTGTAGATTCCAGAAAGTTGCCTTTGGGCCTGAAGTTCTGACCACACTTACTTGTCTGACTAAACTTCCTAATGTGGCCATTACTAGGAGAATATGGGAGTTATAGTTCAAATAAGTAACTTGCCCAAATTCTGATAAAACAGAATCGGCATTTAGTCATTTTTGCCTAAAACAAAAACAAAAGTCTATTTTTAATCACATGAGGGTTTTTACCATCTATGATGAACGTCTACAATAAGGCTATATTTTGCTTAGGCTTTTGTTTCAGACTGGAATTTTTAACCCAAGAATGAGAACACACACAGAGCAGTGGGGCTTTCAAAGCATACAAGCCCCCTCAAAATGAGAGTAAGCTTGGGGATGTGCTGACTGGATGAACTCTGTCAGTCACTCATTCTTGAAAGAGAGAGAGGGAAGAGAGAGAATGAAGAAGAACTTGGCAAAAGAGTATTGGTTTTAAAACTTCTGCCATTTCCTTAATCCGCACCAGGTGTGAAGATATTAAAAATGGTCAGATGGGATATTAGCAAGCAAGTCCCAAAATACAAGTGGTATATATTTGTGCTGTATTTATGTTTGTCTCATGTATCCCGCAGTTATGGCTTCCACTTCTCTTTGACAGAGGGGAAAAATAGCCATTCCTTTAAAAGAATGCAAGTTTTAGAGCCAGCTGTGTCACACTCAACACTACATGCTTCAGTTTAAATTCGGTTCTATTTATGGGTTTTAAAGTACCACAACAGACAAATCTATAAAGTCATGAAATCGTATGAGAAAATATAAAATAGGAATGGAGAATGTGTGGCCCTCCAGATGTTGTTTAACTGCAACCCCCATCATTCTGCAGCACTGGCTATGGCTGATAGGAGTTGCAGTTAGACCACATCTGGAGGGCCACATACACCATGTGGTTTGAAAGCTCATAGGCTACTTCTACTCAAAACACCCACAACATTCAGATCTCATCATCATCATTGTTGTGTGCCTTCAAGTTGTTTCTGGCTTATGGCAAACCTATGGTGAACCCATCATGGGGTTTTCTTGACAAGATTTGCTCAAAGGAGGTTTTCCTTTGCCTTCCTCTGAGTCTAAGGCACTGTAACTTGCCTAAGGTCACCTGGTGGGTTTCCATGCCTGAGCAGAGATTCGAACTCTGTTTTCCAAAGTACTCAATACTCAAACCACAACACCCTGCTGGCTCTCAATCTCATCATGAAGTAAAGGTGAAAGGAAAAGACTGCTGCAATTTTTTAGCAGAAAGTGGAGCAAGTACATGTTTGTGTCATATCAGTCCTTCCGGAATATACTATCTAGCAGAACAGTGTTTCCTCCTTGGGATCCCTGGGGCAAGGAATTACTCCAAGGAATAACCCAAAATACTCCAAGGAACAACCCAAAAGGGAAGGACTTTAAAAAGTAGAACTGTTGTTCCAAAGGTATTTGCAATAGGACTGAAGACTTACTCTCTCTTACTGCTCAGAACAAAGAATGTTAAAATATCATATGCCACAAAAGATGACAACTAAATCTCTTAAGCAAACATACATTGCTTGGGGATTTTAGTGGACAATTAGTTTCAAATAAGCATGCATACTAACAAAAGCTAAAGGCATGACAGCCAGCACTGTGGGATCGCATTGCCACTCAAAGAACAGAATTCCCCCTTTTCCTTTTCCCTTCTTCCCTGCTTCCAGTATCCTTTGCCCTTTCTGCTCCGGAAGGATTGGCAACACTTCGGAGAAGAAGGGGGATGGAGTTATAGAGGAGCCCCTGTGAAAGATCTCGTTCCATGGGCAGATGGAAAATACTGCATACATCCCCAAAATTTGGTTTTCTTCAGTGCATTATGAAATATTTGATTTAATTGTTTTATTTAAATTTAATTGTTTCTAACACAGTCACTGTGAAAATAAAACCAGTAAGATGGCCACAGGTATAGGTGCCCCTGAGAAATAATGATGTATGGATATATAACTCTAAGCCTTTTCCTTATGCACACAAACATGACGATACATCTAACTACTTTAGTCTGAGACTTACATTCTTTAACAGAATAAACCAGCCTTTCCAAACCTGATAGGATCCAGATGTTCTGAACTATGACCCCAACTAGCTGGTGATGGGAAGCATTGGTCAGAACATCTGGGCAGCAGCAATTTCGCATATTTTGCAGGAACTGGTAACAGCCAGGAAATGAGAAGCAACTGGATGAAGCTTCAAATTACTTGCAAGTCTGAATTTGTAACAATGTTCAATAGGGTGTAGGTTTGAGATATGTTTCCAGTAACGCATAGCAACAATGGGGTTTGGGTGCAATGCCAGAGAAATAAATGATTAAATAACTTGGGTACAGTCCCATTAATTAGTTAGTCCATGTAAAAGGAAAAATGAAAGAATATTTGGAATATTCAGAGGTCAAGTGTTATAGGCTTGATCCCTAGTTGGATCTTTTCACTGTAAGTGTTAATAGGTTTCTGTCTAAGCTCTCTAGATTGAGAGAACCCAATCAGCAAGGAAGTGGTTCTTAACCACTGGTCCTCCAGATTGTTTTGGACTTCAGATCTCAGATAGCCTAGCCAGCATGGGCAGTTCTGGAAGCTTAAGTTCAAAATATCTGGAGATCCAAAAGCTGTGACCTACAGCTTTAGGGGGAGAAAGCTTTGATTTCTATCCCCCTAAATATAATATCCTTGCCAAGAAAAGACAGTATTTGACAGAGATAGGAACTGTATACTGCTTTTTATGATAACTGAAGTCACTATTTTTATCCCTGATTCTGCAGCTTTGCTGTTTTATTTTACTGTTTCTTTAAGTGACAACTGGAAATTGTGATAGCCTTTGCCATATCAAACTGCTTGTGTTTTGAGAAATGTATCCAAAGCACTGTCTTACTGTGGTCTAAACACAACTGTTAGTCTCAGCTAGAATAGACTTATTGAATCAATGGTATTTAGGCAAATTTTGACTTACCAAATTCCAGTTGATTCAGTGGGCCTTCTTTAATTCAGACGAAAAATTGGATTTTGCCTTTTATTCACCTCCATGAAAGGACAGGCTGGAAAATACGAGGTGGAAGGCTTTCTTGGCATATCTGTATTATGATGTGCCAACTAGAATATAAGAGATGCTGTAACTTCAGGGCTTTAAAAAGAACCTTAGCATTCACTTATTTCTACTGCTCCCCCATCCAAAAGACTCATAGGACTGCTATATGGATGGGATATATATATGGGGATATAGAATTAATTTTAGTCTGATACTGGACCAGATATTTTTTGTTATGGTCAGTTCCGAATTATTAATTCTAGAATGGTGATTTTACTTTTTGAGAAATTTGTTGTCTGTGTATCCTTATCTATTGGTAACTGCCTTGGTAAGGTTTTTAATCCCATAATATTATCTTAAATATTTGAAATAAAACTCAAAATAAATAATTTCAGCTGTATTTTGTTACGCTGTTTATCATTCTGCAGCTAAAACTGGTTTTACAGCCCAACAGTGCCAGCAACCCCTTTAAAACTAATTTTCTTTCTCAAAATATTGGCTCTAACTGAGACAAGCAAAGAAAAGGACAGCTGCAATAGCATTTAAGAAACAGGAGAGAACTATACCAATGTACATAATTCAGGGAAGCTGTGGTGAGAAAACCAATGTTCCACCTGGATAGTTCGTTCTTAAGCCAAAAACAGAAACCTGTGTGCCAGCCAAGGCAGTTTTCAGTGGTGGGAGGTGAGTGAGTCATACATGGAAACTTGATCAAAAGTACTTCAGGGCAAACCTGTTCTTCCTATCACACCAAAACCACCTCTTATTCTTCCCTGATTTGCACTTAAGATGGTTATGGCTGCAGGCGCCTTAGCTATTTAAGCATTTTTTAAGATGAGAACAGCAAAAGCCCCATTCTTGACATTTAATCTTGTTAGCAATCTAAATTATGGTTTCCACCCTTCACTGAATACATTCAGAAAAACTTTTCTACAAACTAGGAAGTCCCTTTTGCAGGATGTCATGTTAATTAACGCAGATACCAATTAATATTTATTTCTGTAGTTTATCTCTCAGTAACCTCATGCATGCAGTTTTGATACAAAAATCATAGTCAGCATAATTCTATATGGAGATGGCCTCTTGTTTTCTTTGTTTCAGAGAAAGTGCCAGGTTTGAGTGAGCCCTTAGCACGACACTGTCACTACTGCCCACTCTCCCATACTACTGTCTATCAGGGGTGTAGCTACGGGGGAAGAAAATGAAGACATTGACCCCTCCATAAGAACTCTGCCCCCAATGAAATTTTTCTTCAGTCCCAAAATTCCTAGCATTGCAGTAACCTAAGACTTCAGTTGAGCATTTAGAAATGCAGCTTAGGCATCCAAAGAAAAGGAGCAGGAGAAATTACTAAGGGAATACAAACACGGTAAACATAAGAGCTCTAGGGGTGAACTATTTCTTATGCTTCATTTTCCAGAATGTTAGGAATTTGAGGACTGAAGGAAAATATCATTGGAGGGGCAAAATTCTTACCGAGAGCAACATCTTCACTTTTCCTGACCCCAGCAGCTAATACCCTGCTATCTGCCTTGTCCACCAGCATTTGAACTCCCCTTGCAATGGCCATCAGTCCCCCTGATTCTTTGACAGGCTGATTAGCTTGTTGGTATACACAGCATAATGGGTTGAGAGTCAAACACCAACCCTGCCTTATCTCATACAAGGCAATACTCTCTTTTCTGATGGAATGCATAAAGTACAACATTGGGAGGGGCCCCAAAACCTCTGCCCCTAGCCAAAGGATGGGAACACATGTAGCCCCCTGACAGATGCTTTTATGGCTCTCCAGACTCCTCAAACCACCCTTTTTCTAGCCAAAATGAAGGGTGGTCTGCCTCTCCTAGAAGCCCAAAGGAGATACAATTCATTTTTAAATAGTTTTGCAAAGATTTGTCTGTGCAGTTTAATTTTTAAAAAAATACTTTTGAATCTTCATGCCTTTGAAAACACAGAACAGACATCCATCCAATTCTGGTATGTTTTTTTTTTTTGGAGGGGTGGGGCCTTTTGGCAAGCCATGTAGCCCCAAGAGGGTCCCACTCCCTGGACTCAGTGTAGTTGCCCGTGCCTGCCCCAGCCTGTTACAGTGCTGCCAGTATTGGGTAAGTATGTTGAGAAGAGGCTCACTTCCAGGGCTCACACTTCTGCCACGAGGGCCTCTAGGTAGTAGCAGGAAATGGAGCAATGCCAGGGAAATAGCCACAGTGGCCTAGGCAAGACTTTAACCTGAGCTAGGAAAAATAATTCTGCACTACAATTCCCAGATTCCCAGAGAAAATATCAAAAGAGGTAACCTTCCCCAGATCTGTACGCATAGGCCTGCACAGTCTGCTTGTTCCACCTATTTTAAAAGGTTTGAGATTAATATACAATATAAGCAACTCCCTTCATTTTATATTCTAATTTGATTCCCAACTATTTTGAACAGGAGGAGCCTGCAATTTGGCAGTTCAAAAGCAATGTGAACTGAGAGAAGCCATCTGGGGGAACTATTAACTCTTTTGTCATCTCAGTTTAGAATGTAATACTTCTAAATCAAAGTAAAAATAAATAAATTGACATTTCCCAGAAAAGCACACAGTACAAAGAGCTACTTAGTACCATTCTATTGGAAACTGTTGTTGAATTTTTAAAAAATGTAATATAAAATCTTGCAATAAATACCTAGTCAACCTTGAAGGTTTGATACTTCAGATCTTTTTTGAGTTCTGCAAGCATCAGACACTAACTTTAGTTTTCAAGAAACAAAAGGCAACCATAATCCCTGCATCCATTGGGAACTTGGAACTAGCTGCATGGTCCTTTGAAACTCAGCCAAATACCTACTTTATACATATTTAATGAAATAGATGAAGAAAAATTACTCTTGACTAATGAGACACAACCATAATTGAATACAACCTGGCAGTAAGCCAACTAAGTCATACTCAAGAATACTTCCAAAGGGAAGTTGGCCAATATCTAACTTTATTAATTTACTGGATGTGTACACCGTGAATTTCCCATGTTAAACATGATATAGCCCCTAAAATGTTTATAAGTTCAAGAATGCTGTTGCTTCTGATCAAAACCTTGTTCTTTAAAAAAGAAAGGAGGGAGTATTACCTATTACTTTAAGCAGAATTCTTACAATATTTGTTAAAAACAAGACACAGGTCACACTCTAATAAATACTTATTTTTCACAGACTGAGCAAAGCACTTTTTTAAAAAAGTATTTCTCTTTGAATTGCCCTCAAAAAGAAATGAGAACTGGATCCATACCAGCTGAATTTTATAATATGCCTTGGGAATGTCACCTTTCCACATGGAGTCATATGGAAAGGTTAGAAGGGTATTAAAACAGTGTGAAAGGAAGAATAGTTATGTTAACCATTTGTCTATCAACTGCCTTGGACAGCATCTTTTTCAAGTTCTTCAGTCATCATAGTTACACATATACAGAAAGTGCTAAAAAAGAACAAGATGTACATTTTAGATGTTTTATAAACACAGACAGATAGCAAAGATACATAATTGTTTGGCTGCCCTGAATGAAGTGTTCAATTGGTAGCTTATAAAGCTGCTTGCTCAGTCCATCAGCTCCCTGAAGTTCATTAACCGGAATCTCTCTCATGCCCCAGATGGCATGCCACAGCAAATGTGCCACTTCAGGAATTCAGACTCTCTGCCCGCAACAGGGGCTGGCATAAGCTACTGCCAAAAGCAGATGAATGCACAACATAGGGTCACCATTCCTTTGTGATAAGGCATGGCAAACTACTAGGTCAAGCCAGAGACTGCATTCCCACATATAACTTCTGCTGGAATACAGCTCTGAACAGATATGCCAAGATGTCACAGAAATTTAGAGTAACGTTGTTATTATCCCTGACTTACAGGAATGCCAACGGGAATCATTATTTGGAATAGGGAATGAACATCATACCTCTGCAATATCATAAGACACTCAAATGTTACTAGATCTATGGACTGATACTGGGGTTCTCTCAACAAGTAGTTATGGAGGATGCAAAAGCAGTCTAGGTGAGACATAAGATTTTCATCACAATTACCAGGAATTTGTTCTCCCTCTATTCCCATGTCATCCTGCAAATGTGATACGCTTTCTCCTGCTGATCCAACCACCATGGATAATCCCATCTGTGACTTTTTGGCATGCTAGCAATAACTCCGGACACTTGATGTTTCCCCTAATCCCCCAGTTAATGCCATTTATATGCCACCTCCTTCCAGGGATTATCCACTGTGGTTCTACTACAAATAGAATTGTCATTTTTGTTTCTTTGTCTTTACAAGCTTGGAATCTTTTTATAATTATTATATCCTTAAAATGTACTGTAAATTATAAATATAATAATAGATTGTCCATTGTTCTGAACTAGAATTGGTGGGAAATCCAGGTCTTCCCAAGACTTCATTTGATACTGTAAAATAACATATATAGCTGCCAGGAGATAGGTTTTATTGGAGCTGACTTGATGTAAAGGGTAGTCTATACCAAAAGAAAAAAGAGCAGCTCTTCAGTTGAATGGCTTCCAGCATTCTGTCATGGCAGGTGGTGGAATTAGGCCTCTAACCAAATGAATTTTAAGCAAACTATCCCAGGGCAACACTCCAGATCACTACGGCTGGATAAACTGGTCCACCAGGCTGAATACACATACATAAACCTGAGGTGAAGAAACTGGGAAATGAAACCAGTTCCAAGAGAACAAAACAAAGGAAGTTGAACTGTGCAACCATAACCCATTTACTAACCTAACTAATAGCATTATAGTACAAGCAAGTTGTTGACAGGAAGATTTACTTCCCTTTTCTTTTCCCAGCCATCTCTGTAGCCTCCAACTGCCAGGCTATGGGATAAACTAGCAAGGTCTACAGACCACAGCAGCCACTGGACAGTTCTTAATGTCTGGCCGTGATGCTGACAAAGATTTTAGAAGCACTCTGTTTGGTAACAGGGGAGTACTTCCATAACTGTTCAACTCAGAAAAAAAGGAGTCCTTTTCTGTTTATCATATTTAGACCAGGGCTCTTTGGCAGAATGACTTTTGGGACAAAAGTCTGACATTCATTAGTCAAGGTTTGCACAATATGGCTGTAAGCTGTTCTCCAAGCCAGTGTGGCACAATGGTTTGAATGCTGGACAAAGACTCCACGACAACAGGGTTTGTATTCCCACTTAGCCATGGAACTCCACTGGATGACCTTGGGCAAGGCACACTATCTCAGACTAAGAGGAAGGAAATGGCAAACCTCCTTTGAATTAATCTCGTCAAGAATATCAAAGGATAGGGATCTGACTTGAAGGAATATTAGAACAACAAAGCTCTTTTTCAGCAAATTATGTTCTACAGTTAAAATGTTAACATTTTATTCTGCCTGGGTGAATATGAGTTGTGGCTACACCCTTGCTAGTTGTTACACCTATTTGTCCATCTCCTTTTTCATTTTCACTGAATCTTTTACAATAAAAGGATCTTTCAAACTTGACATAGTTTTGATTACATTTGTCTTACTTTTCTTTGGTCATCTCGTAATGATATATCTGCACTTCCTTTGTTTCACTGTCTGTTCTCTGTGAATTTAAACTCCAAAATACACTGTTTGAAAATGTCAGTTATCCAGTCTTCCGCAGCATACTCTGTAGATGTTGAAAGAACTCTTAAGATGTTTGGCAGACATTCTTTACATAATGGTGTACAGAATTATATTCATGCTGATCTTTAGTGATAGATCTATCTGCTTATACAACTCACATCCCATTTGCAAAACATAACACTTGTGAATGAGGTTATCTCATCAGACTTGAAATTATTGTTTCCACATTAGGCCAGTGATTTCAATGAGGCCAAGGCTATGGAATCTCTGATTTGAAAACATTGCTAGAAGTTCATTTTTACCTGCACAATGCAATTCCTGGAATCCTTTCCCTTTAAAGGCCTACTTTAATCCCCTTTAAAAAAAACCCTTAAAATGACACACACTAC
This sequence comes from Ctenosaura bakeri, assembly GCA_948474755.1. NCBI lineage: Eukaryota > Metazoa > Chordata > Lepidosauria > Squamata > Iguanidae > Ctenosaura > Ctenosaura bakeri. Next base: position 309,768 of record CAOLHI010000686.1, read on the forward strand.
TAAAGAATTCTTGTACATGTTACCTTAAGGGTTAAAGGGAATGGTAACTTAGGATCCTGCTATTTTAAACAGGCAAAAGTCAAGTTGACTTGTTAAGTTTTACTAAACTGGCTTAATTGCTTCATGTCTGTTTCCATAGTGTGCTGTTTAAAGCAGAAGTGAAAATGGGGCAGCCATCCAAATGTATTTAGACTGCTACTCTCAGCAGCCCTAGCCAGAAGAGCCAAATGATCAATAATGATGACAGTTGCACTCCTGCAACATCCAGAGGGCTGATGATTTCCACCAGTAAAATCTGGGGGCTGCAAGAGTGCCATTTCTGCTCCTGGTCATGAAACCAGCATACACTTCCAGTTTACAGGAGAGATTGTAGAAAAGCATTTTTCTACCATCATTCACAGTGGTGTAATATATTTCCAGCTGGTGTGTCAGAAAGGCTGGCCCTAAACATTTTGCTGCCTGAGGACAAGCAGCAATTGGCATCTCTTACTACCCATCCAAGTCACAGAGCTTAGTGCCAAAAGCCCAGTCCTTTACAAACAGTAAGGAATGTTATCTGGAACTTCAGGAGGTAACAAAGGCATAACTGTATGTGGAACAACTGTACTGGAACTGAGAAGAATGGCTGGACATGAGCAATGTAGGGAGCTTGGGGTTTCCATCAAAAGATGGGCTCAGCTCTATAAGTCTGAAAATTCAGTGCAGGTGTCGAACTAATCAAAACACTATAAAGAAGAATCTTTGCATGTTAGTCTTAAAACACAACTGTAAAAGGAGGATTTTGGGACTTTTTTTTTTCATTTTTAACTGCATTTTAAAAAAACAACAACACTAAAAAGTAATTAAATGGTAGTGTGTTGGTAATGTCTCTTTAAACCTTAAGGAAAGTTAACAGCTTATTTTAAAAATAAAAATAAAATAATGAGTAATGAATTATTATTAAAAAAAAAAACATTCTAAGGCTCTGCCAAAGTCACCAAGTTATTTTGGCTCCTGACACAGTAAAAATCCTACAGTTACCTCTCCCTTTCTTGGCAATAAAAATATAACAATAATTTTAAAAATTATTGCTTTTTTGTGCCATCCAAAAGTTGGTGCCTGAGGAGGCTTTCTTACTCTGACTTAAGATACAGTTCCAAAAGGCCTTAAAGACATCTTAATTTACCATTCCTTATAAAAGAGGGGATTTTTTAAAAAAAAAAGCTGGTTGGTTTTGTTTGTTTTAAGTGGTATGATTTTATCATGGTTTTTATTAATGGTTTTATTATACTGAAGTTTATTATTATTGTAACTTTAATGTTTATTCTATGGAAGGAGCCTTGAGAGGATTTCACCTGTAAAGGTGGCATATACATGTTTAACATAAATGAATAAATCACAATGTGAAACCATAAACTAATTAAAATATGTCCAGTACTCACATATGGTTGGAATAACATGAGTCTGAATCAACAAAGTTTTTACAGGTTATTTGGATCAAATCACACAATGTTTGGATCAGTGATTGCAAAATGATATACTAGCAAAGTTATCTATCAGTGAACTAAAAAGGAATTTTTTATAAACCTGGGGGAAATAGAGGGGGTAATGGAGATTAAAGAAAGCTTGAACTGATTCAAGGAGGACCAGTAGATGATCCCAAACAAAAACAAAATATTGCAGTGGTTTTATCAATAACGGGTTTAGAAATTGATATTAAAATCTGCAAAATGAATTGCAGAACAAACATTCAAATAAACTGCCAAAAAAATTAATATCAAAATATGCAGTTTGAGATGCAAATAAACTAACAGATACATTCACACCATAACCTGCAGTTTGACCATCTAGGTTACTGAAAATATTGGCAGTGATTTTTATTGATACTTCCAGAAAGGATTCACAAAAACAAAGTTGCAAATGCACATGGCTCCTGTTTATCAGTCAGATACTGTAAGTCCTTATATATAAAACTGGGTTAACATTCAGATAATTATTGTCTCTTAGGTATTTCAGTTTAATTTCACTGCTGCTAGGATTACAGAATTTATCTGAAGTACACATACCACATGCAGTGCTTAGACTCCACCAAAACACTACTTTGATAATGGGTGGGCAAGGAATGACGTCAAGCCCATGTCCCCACATCTCTACTGCCCCAATTTATTTATTTTATTTTATTTACTAAAGAAGCTCATCAGCCCTATTTTTACACCAAAAAAAAAAAAAAAAAGGATTTTCCTGGGCCTAAAACAAGTTATCCCTCCAATGGCAATATTATCCCCATGGCACCTGGAGTACACACGGGCTCTTTATAGTAAAAATTTGGTGATGGGGCATCAGTGGTACAGTCCTCCTAGATCTGGAAGGAGTGTGTGTGACCCCCCCCCCCGAATATCAAGAATTTCATAGAATCACAGAGTTGGAAGAGACCATAGGAGCCATCCAGTCCAACCCCCTGCCATGCAGGAACACCCATCAAAGCAGAAAAAGCAAGGTTTTTAAGCAGAGGTTGGATGGCCATCTGTTGGGAATGCTTTGATGGGTGTTCCTGCACAGCAGGGGGTTGGACTCAATGGCCCCTGGGGTCTCTTTCAACTCTATGATTCTATAATTCTATGATTCCCAACAGATGGCCATCCAGCCTCTGCTAAAACCTCCAAAGAAGGAAACTCTACCACTCTCCAAGGCAGTATATTCCACTGCCAGATATCTCTGACCGTCAGGAAGTTTTTCCCGAGGTTCAGGAAGAATCTCCTTTCCAGCCGCTTGAATCCATTACTTTTTGTCCTAGTCTCTGGAGCAGCAGAAAACAAGCCCGCTCCCTCTTCAACATGACATCCCTTGAAATATTTAAACATGGCTGTCATGTCCCCTCTTAACCTTCTCTTTTGCAGACTAAACATACCAAGCTCCCTAAGCTGCTCCTCATAGGGCATGGCTTCCAAACCCTTCACCAATTTGGTCACCCTCCATCTCTGAATAAGAGCATCAGCTTTAGCTACGCACTGGAAGCTTCAGCACTGTGAATCTGAACTGCAACTACCTATCTTATAGAACAATCCTAAGTAGTATTCTGAATGGGAAACAAAGTGACAGAACCCCCGGCACTTTCAAAGGATAGGAAATAAATATGTTTTACCCTTCAACAAAGATACCACACAGAGAGGGATACATTTATTGTACCAGCTTCCCTGTCTCTAACAACTGAAGAGGTCTTGGATGTAATAGATCTAATAACATCTCCACCTTTCTCTCAGACTGCCCCATTTATTGCCCTTGTGCCTGCCACTACTGGTGAAAGGCCTAGTAGTTGTGGAAATGTGTCCATGAGCAGTGTTGAGGGTGGGGGGAGTCTCCAACGTGGACATGTCCCCTGCTGAGGAACTCCTTTCCATACCATACTAAACTAATGCAGCCAGTGGACCTGGGGGTTAGGATTTCACTGTAAATTCCCAACGTTTAAAAGAAAAATGGACAACTGACCACTATGACACTTCAGATGAAAGCTATTGTTTTATCTTTGCCATCAGAGCTTTCACTTTCAAGTATGCAATGAATTTTATTTCCTCTGTAGCAGAAATGCCTAAAGCTCCTAGGTGTGATGAATGAAGTGTGGAACCTGTTGATGATGATACATCACAGATTGACTGTCACAGTTCAACACGTGGGGGAAAAAACCTGCAGGAAACCAGAGGATTCAGAGTACACAGATTTAATCTTTTGCAGGCCTGTGTTCTCATATGGTTCTCTATTTCTGGTGTTAGTGGCATTAGGCCTGAGAAAAATTTGTTTCACTGACAAAATGTAAAAGCTCATTGCCTCCCAAAAGAGGCAACATGGCTCCAGTAGTAGTTGCTTTGAGAATTTTCTTTCGGTCTTTTACATCTTAAAGGCAACATTCAGTGATTTCTGATTAGGGTATGTTCCAACTAAGCTGTTGTCTAACATACCGGTAATGAGAAAGACAGTTGTAAGGGAGTGATAGTGCTCTGAGGGCAAATGAATCTTGATACACATTTAAGCAGCTTTTCTTCAAGGGAATGCACACCTCATGATTTATTTTAGCTATTTTTAGCAACTTGGTCTTTGAGTTAAGGTCAGATACCAGTTTAAAATCAAAAACACATTCCATCAGTGTAAACAAGACACTCTGGGGGGCAGACTTAGCTTGCTTCTCTCACCACTGTTTAGAAAAATCTCATGTGGAAACAAATGCAGTGAAATTCCAAGCTTTCAAACAAGGTACCAAGTTCATTTATTTCTGTACAGATTTATAAATGCTTGTGTGTTTTATGAGTGTCGCCTCTGAAAAGAACAATTTTTCAAATGTTTCTTGCGAGATAACTGGTTCGCATCAGATGCTAGACTGACCCCCTAATCACAAGACTGAAATCTTTCCATAATAACATTATTATGCAATAATATTATAATTCCGTTATAATAGCGAACTCAAACCAGTATGTTTCTGGAAAGCCTTATATGACTTGGGACCTAAATACTTGAAAAAGTACTTCTATATCACTGGGGAGCACCCTATGCTTCTCCAAATGTTGGACTGAAACTCTCATCATCCCTCATTACTGGCTAGTAATAAGGGGCTTTGCAATGGAGGGTAACACATTATTCAGTCATGCTTTACATCAACCTGTCCATGCCTTAAGATTCTTCCTCATGCACTTCCATTAGAGATATAAGCCATGTGACTGCAAGAAAAACAACCTTCTCTATGGTAGTGCTAGATTGTGGAATGATTCACATTATAGAGGAGAGAAAAATTTAACAAAGGAATATACCCAGGGAAGACTGTTGTCGTCAAAGATCCACTGTTACCTTCTCTTTTGATGAGGAATCCTGCAATCACACACACACTTACTAGTGATTAAGTGCACTGGACACTATGAACATAGCTCCCAGTAAACACGCAAAGATTTGTGCTGTTAATGTGTTTTTAATTAGGTATCTGATAACATTTAAGCATCAATCATGATCCATCAGAGAATTAGTTTATTTTAATGAGATTGTAACATGGTAGTGTTACATCATCATGACTATGATCAATGATGATAATTCCTCAATAATATTCCTAGCATCTGATAGTGCCTGTGATTGCTGCAAAATACCAACACAAACACTAGTCCTGAATTACATGAACAGAGATTAAGTTTTAGTTTTAGGAGTTGTTTTTTTTTAAGTTCTGCTAGAAATGTTCAAATTTACATTGATGGGGTTCAGAAGGAACATATTCTATCAATTCCAATCATCAGGAATGTTCAGAGTTAAGGGATGATAAAATTAGAAGTAGGACAATTAAAGACAAGCACCTTCAGAACACTGTAAGCAATTGGGTACTCTGAAGAATGTAAGGGGAACAATGTTAACTCCTTTGGCCTTTTCTTTCTGTATACTCTGGTGACCCCACTGAGACAGTGCATTTCAGATAGCCTAGACTATATTTTTAGAAGCTAGAAGTTAAAAACCCACGCTTAGCGATAAGCAAAAGCATTACACTAATATGACAGAGAGCTCAAGTCAAAGTGTCTGGTATACCCATGTTAAGGAGTTTGTGAAATCTGATGCCCTGGCATCTGCCACAGAGAGTTTGATGTATACCAGTCCTCTGTTGAGAAGGCTTCTCCTTTAGCAACACATAACATACAGAGAACATTTGACTTAATTCAAGTGCTCAGAGGAGAATTACATAATTCTCAGAAATTTGCTTTGGCACAGGCTAAGGACACAGTGGCACCATATGTGTATACTTAGCAATTTCAGCATCCAAGGATTTTTCCAATATTGCTGTAGTTCTAATAAGAGAATGCTACACAATTTCTGGACTGGCACAAAGCAGATGGGAATAATAACACCTAGGCTTCAACTTTTAAAAAAATGTTCTGAAATTTATACCCTGTTAAACATGTCTCTTTTAAGTGCTGCCTGGGTGGCTTGCAAAGCTTAAAATCAATAATATATCTTATCAATATAATAAATACAACATATTCTAAAAAGGAGATTTCTTTATTGATCATGCCATAGTGCCCTCAGGTGACCAACACTTGTAACTTGGCATCCAAAATAGTTGCTGGATACTTAAAAATGCAGATGTTGGTTCTGGAGTATCTCATCTTCATTGTTCCAGAAAAATAATCCTCAGTTGCATGCCACATGCAAATACAATTCCTGAAGCAAACTGTAACCACCAGGAGGTGCATTAATGAATCACCACAAAATATCAAACCATAACAGAAGTATGATGTTCCAAAGGAAAGAATGTATTTAATCCATGCTCTGGATAGACAGAGCTTGGAATACTTAAAACTCCCAGAATCCCCTGGCTGGCTGAAAAGAGAGAGATACAGTTAAAGAGAAAGTTCAGATGAGGAGTTAGATTTAAGGATTTATATAATACTGTGGAGGATCATGCAGCCCTCCAGCTGTTGTTGAACTGCAGTTTCTAATAGCCCTAGCCAGTTCTGAAGAATGTTGGGAGTTTCAGTTCAATAACATCTGGAAGGCTTCAGGATTTTGTTCCAAAATAGGTTAGATATATAAAAGACCTAAACTTTTACAGATACGTTTTGTTGAACAGGGGTGGCTGAACTGCTATATTTATTTTAGTGGAGAGTCAGTTTGGTAGCTATACAATAAATGTATGGGAAAATAAGAAGCAAGATAACACACAACAAGATGATACTTGAATGGCAGACAGATATGGATGAGAATGGTCCCCTAAATCTCATGAGATACATGGACTGGGCTGTTTCTGTTTGTTTGATTGTTTTTGTAAAGAGCTGTCCAGTCGCCCACATACAAATTTGCTGCAAAATAGTTTTGAGGTTAGATGGAAGTATCCAATTTATGGGATACAGAAATCACTTTAATGACTTAGTCATTACCACTGTAATAAGGGAGAAGCATTCATGTATTGGCTTGGGACTACTGGAACCATGCTGGCAGAACTTTCTGATGTCTGAAAACTGAACAAGATTAATTGGCTACAACACAAGTTGTCTCAAGACAGACTAAAGGAAATGGCTAATTTAGGGAAGAGGGAACTAGTTTGGCAACAATGATGTTACAAGTCAATAAAGGCTGTTATTATGGATATTAAGATTACAACAAGTCTTTACACTTAAAAAGGAAGAGTTATGTTTATCTTCTTTGTTGAGATTTTAGAGAGAAATGCCATAAACATCTAACCAGTTAATTTAGGCTTCATAAATTGTTCAAGCGTAGCATATGCTTGTAAGAAATGAGGTATTCTAACAATCTAGCACAATTACTCTGTGTGTTTGCAGGAGCTTATTGTGTATGAGTTGTTTCCAACCTACAGCTACCCTAATGTGACCCTATCACAGGGTTTTCTTGGCAATATTTGTTCAGAGGGTTTGCTTTTGCCTTCTTCTGAGGCTGAGAGAGTGTGACTTTCCCAAGGTCCTACAGTGGGTTTCCACAGCTGAGTGAGGATTCGAACCCTGGTCTCCAGTCATAGTCCAGTGCTCAAACCACTACACCATGCTGGTTCCACTTGGGGTACAACATTTTTCCAGATGCAGTAGCTTTACTAGTTTGCTCCAACTCTTTTAGACAGGAGACATTTAAAGTGCTCTTTGTAGAATCAGTAGTAAGAACAGGGGTAAGGATGGTGTAAACAAAGACCCTGGATATGCACAAACATGTGCACATGTGTACCCACAATGCTGTTGACTACAGCTATGGATTCTGTTATTTGATATGTTAAATTTTCTTCACTAAGGGAAGGTGAGGAAGAGGAATATACTTGTGAACTCTTAACTCAATTATTTTTAAGAACATGCACTACGAACAAAGAAAACCAGGACTTTATAATGCAAGACATTTGAAGTAGCTAAGCTCCTCTGAAGAGAACCTTCACTACTGTAGGTGAGATGGAAAATGCCTGAATACTAAATAAGAGAACATGTCTTAAGGAGGTATTATTGGGTTTTCTGTTTGTGCGGGAGTGTGTTTGTATGCCTGAAAATGATAGTGTCTAGTCATGTAAACTGATCTGAACTATACACTATTTGGGAGGATTAAAAATACAGGAGCTTGCTTTGCTTCCAAATAAGGAGATTAACGTCAGTATTTAAGAGAAAGACAACTTACTGGCTCAGAAAAGGAAACAAAAATTTCAGTCATCTGAAACAAAATACTAGTTCTCCTCTCTATGAAAGGATTTGTCAAGGCTGCCTTTGAAGTTCTTTTGTTGTTGTTCCCATACAACACACACTGTTGCTAGAACTTTATTGAAAAAAGGCAAGCCTATGCTATGGGGAGTAGAAGTAAATAAGCAAGTCATCATCGAAGGCAAAATCATCCTTTGTTACAGAAGCTTTTGCTGTTGGAAACATTTTAAATGCATCAATGCACATTATCCTTTATAGAGCAAAAAGGGGACAGGTTTCTGCCATCAGAAAATTGCAACCTTCAGCTTTGGTGATAATATAACCAAAATTTTCCTGCAACGAAGCTGTAAGAATTAAACAATTTCTTTAAAAATTGCTGGTTGATCAATAATTTTCAACATGGGCCTTAGTTTAGCTCACTAGCCTATGGAGTTCCACATGGAGTTCCTATATTTTTTAAATATGAAGCTGCTGGGAAAGGTCATCTAGAACTTCAGAGTTGGATATCATCAATGTGCTGATGATACCCAGCTCCATCTCTCCTTTACAACTGATGCCAAGGAGGCTGTCACAATACTGAAACTATCTGGATGCAGTAAAGGACTGGATGCAGGTGAATGGACTGAGGTTCAATCCAGACAAGATGGAAGTGCTGCTGGTCAGTAGGAAAACCAACCTGGGATTGGGACTACAGCCTGTTCTGGACGGAGTTGCAACTCATAGCTTGGGGGTGCTCTTCAAACCAGCACTGTTCCTGGAAAGCCAGGCTGCTGTGGTGGGCACGAATGCCTTTGCCCATCTTCAGCTGGTGTCCCTGCTGCACCCTTTCTTGGGGAAGGCATATCTGGCCACAGTGGTTCATGCCCTAGTTACCTCCTGATTTAGACTACTGCAATGGACTCTATGTGGGGCTGCCTGTGAAATTCAGAAACTGTAGCTAGTGCAAAATGTAACAGCCATAATGGTGTCAGGTGGTACAACACTAGACTTGTAAAAACTGCACTGGCTTCCAATTTGCTTCCGAGCCCAGTTCAATGTTCAGTTGTTACAAAGCCCTAAACATCATAGGGCCAGGTTGTCTGAACGACTACCTCCTCTCATTTGAGCCTGTCAGAAATTTGAGATCTTCAGAGGATGCCCTGTTGCTTCACCTTGTGAAGTTAGAATGGTGGGAGCACATAACAAGGTTTTCTCTGTGGCAGCTTGTTGACTGTAGAACTACCTACCCAAAGAAGTTAGCTTGTCCGAATCTCATTTCAAGCTTCAAGCCGGCAGCCAAAGCAACACTGTTCTGCATGGCATTCAATGCCTGCTGTTTTAACTGTTTTAAAACAGGATTCTCGGATTGTTTTTAGACAACTTTTAGGAGTTTTTAAAGAATATTTAAATGTGTTTGAAAAATGTTTTTATCTTTGTATTGTTTTAATTGGTTATTATTTGTTCATCACCTTGGTAACCTTGGTAACCCCCACGGGCTTGAAGCCAATATAGATATGCTGTCATTGTGTTGAGGACAAACATCTGATGTGGACAGCCTTTTTTTCTGTGCAGAGGCTCTCCAAATGAGGTAGAAAATATATATTTGCATTGTGCTAAGACTCTCCATAACTAGAAGGGGATCTCTGTTTGAGAAGTTTGCCCTTAATATACCAAGAGAGGAGATAGTTGAGGTGGAAGCTATTGCACTGGGCTATGGACTTCACCCCCATTCAAGGAGAAAAACAAAGGGTACCCTTTGCCTCCCCAACACTCAGGACAAGAAGCTGGAACAAGTTTGCCTTTCACTCTCCAGCGGGTAACAGGGAGTTTCACTGACATGGACAACAAAATTTGATGACTGATATTTTGGATACTGTGAGACAAGACACTACAACAAACACCAAACACTGGGCGTGTGCATGGTCCTTCCAGATCAAACTAGAACACAATCTCAAGATCTGGATCATGCCTCTCTAGAACCTGCTCCAGACTGATCTAAATCTGATTCTATTGGATCAAGAGTCCAGATCTTGGGTGCGGGCCAGGAATCCTTCCGTTCACTTCTGTTCGGAAATCTGAGAAGTTATAACTTTTCTATTTCTTCACACATCTGGATGAAACCTGAAGGCACAGCAGATCCTGAAGAGCAGATTAACACCGCCAGATTGCAGAGGCTTTCACTTTCAGCAGCTTTTTCATCTTTAAAGTTTAATTCATTTGAAAAATAGATAATTGTTGATTGGTGAAATTATGCCAGTTGAAGCAACTGTTTTCTGTTACAGCAAATAAACAAGTCTCTCCACATCTGTCTTCCTTGACTATATGTTAATCTAAAACTGCAAATGAACTATCTTTACTGATAAGATTTCTCAGTGAACAAAAAAAGAAAGAAAAAGAAAAAAGAGTAGACTTCAGACTAATGAGAAAGGGTATAGAATGAATGCTTGCTTAAGACCAGCACAATTCTGATCTCACAAATGCAGGCACATAGATTCAGCTGCACAATGTTTAAAATAAATTAAACCAAAGGGGAAAAAATTAGAAATCTCTTTCTCTTTCACAGACAGACAGACTCACACACACACACACACACACACACACACACACACATATGTACAAGTAGGCCCAGGAGAGAAGAATGGAGAAAAATTCTCATCTTCCCAAGCTAGCAACTAAAAAAGTAACACACACACACGCACACACAACTCTCAATTGCCAGTGTCTCTACGTAGTCCTAAGAAGACCCTAAGCTAAGCAAAAGGGGAACAAAAACAGAAAACAGGGCAGCTTCAGCAACACTGAAACCTCTCTGCAAATGTCACGACATTTTTTAAAAAGAAATTGTTAATAGGGTTTTTTAATGTCATATTTTTTAAAACAGATACTAACTGAAAAATCTAGAAAGATTCTAAAAGACTGCAGACTCTTTTAACATGGGCGTCAACTGTTAAATTGTAACTGTTGTTATCTATCTTCAAGCTGACTCCTATTGATTGTAATCCTCTGAAAGAGTTTTCTTGGCAAGATTTATTCAAGGAGGCTTACTACTGCCTTCCTCTTAAGCTGAGGGAATGTGATTTGCCCAGGGTCACCCAGTGGGTCTCCATGAATTAGCAGAAATTTGAACCCTTATGTTCCATGAATTAGCAGAAATTTGAACCTTCATGTTCTGATGCAGCACTCAAACCACTGTATCACACTGATTCTCACACATGTTACTATCATCACTTTAATTTTCACAATTTGATTACCTTTTTTAAAAAGTTTTTTAATAACCCTTTTCCTCCCTCCTTCAGTGAACAAAGTCAATTTTTATTTAAAACTCCTTTCCTTTGACAGGGAGAACTGTATGAATTGTATCTTAGTACCCCCTCCTTTCTTTAATTGTTTCTATTAATTTGTTCCACTTCCTTAACCAATCAACTTCTTTTAACTGATCCACATATCCTATTCTTCTTTCTAATATAAAATCAACCATTATATATTCTGAAGTATAATATTGTCATCTAGTGGTCTTCCATTTTCGTTCGTCTTTTCAATTGTGTGCAGTAACCACTTGAGCTGCCCTTAACATTTGTTTCAGCAAGTACTTCCCATCTCTATCCAATCCTCAATTCTTTATATTTAGAGTCACACATTTTTCTTTAATTCCCACCTTTTCCCTGTTATTCCATTTATTTCATTAATGAATTCCTGCCAAAATCTGTCCACCTTACCACACTTCCACCACATATGTACATATGTGCCTTTGCTTCCACTTCCACACCCATGCTAACAATTAGATGGCATATTTTTTGTTATATGGGGAAATTGACGGGGACAAGCTGGCAACCCCATATCCATTCTTCTCTTTATCCCAAACATCCTTGAAGTCTATAGGTATTGGCTAAATGCATAGACTTGATTGCTCCCAAGATTCATTTCAAGATGACTTTATTCCTTTACAACTTTACAAACTACCAGGGTAGCTCTTGGAAAAATTAGAAGTCATCTATTTGAGTTAAGATATGAGTGCTATTCTTACTAAATATCTTAGGCCATATTCCACATGACATCGCTGAGCCGCTTCTGCAATAGGATGACAGCGATTAGCAGGTCATGCTTCTGCATGATGTTGTCACCGTCCCGCTGCCATCCCATCATGAAATGTCAAACCCACACAGTATTTGAAAAACAGAAAAAAATTGTTTTATACCTCCCATCACGCAGCATCCCCATACTTACTGTCATGCGGAAGCCATGGCAGCATGATTGCAACACTTCATGTACCACCGCAGCAAGTGCTCAGTTGCACTGTGGAAGGAAGGGGTGGGGCTATCCTGCTCCTTTCCACAGGGAGTAAGCAAGTGCTTAGGGGAGTGTTGCTGATGTGCTCCCTTCTGGAGCCAGATTTGCAGCGTACCAACACGGAAGAGCTTTGTCATGTGGAAAGGGCCTTAGCAGCTTTCATTTGCAGTTGATTCTCTTTCTGACGACGCTTATACATTATTTTTCTAGTGCTTCTTTCTCTGCTTTTGTTAATGCTCCCCACTAATTGTACTTGTATTCCAGTTTCAATTTCCATCCACCATTATTTTATACTGTCTTTTCAGGCACACAATCAGTTGAATAAAACACCATGGAAATCAGGTATTTTGGTCACCTGATTAGATTTGCAAATGAATCACCCTGTTCCCCCAGAAAGACAGCAAGGTATAGTGGTTTGAGCTCTGGACTACTACTGTAGAGATCAGGGCTGGAATCCCTGCTCAGCCATGGAAAAGGCCAGAGCTTTCCAAACTTTTCATGTTGGTGACACGCTTTTTAGACATGCATCATTTTGTGACACAGTAATTCAGTAAGTAATTCAGTAAGTAGAGGCAGCCCCTCCACCTGAGCTGGGCCCGCTGCCACTCTCACTGGGGTGTTCCTTGGCCCAGGGTGGCAGCAGAAGGAGAGGTATCCCCTCCACTCAGGCCTGGCCCAGCACTGCTCTCGCCGGGGTCTTCCTCAGCTTGGGGTGGCAGTGGAAAGAAAGGCAGCCCCTCCACCCATTACATTCGCATGACACACCTACACACTGCAGCTGACACACTAACATGTCGTAACACACAATTTGGAAAGCTCTGCCTTAGGCAATGACCCTAGGCAAACCACACTCCTTTAGCTGTAGAAGAAGGGAAAGGCAACCCCCTTCCCAACAAACCTTGCCAAGAAAACTTTGTGATAAGTTTGCCTTAGGGGCATCATAAGTTGGAAACAACTTGGAGGTACACAACAACACTGAATAAAGCCATGCTTCTGAAGCAAGAAAAATACTTCCCTTTTAGATAATACAACAAAGCGCTGTGACATCTTAAAACGAAGTTTTATATGACACAAACTCTAGTGAACCTCATCAGATACACGGATCTGATCTCATCACAAGTGTGGAGTATAGTTCCATGCTAGGAGGGAATGGAAATACAAATGATACCAGCTAATGATGACCTTAATGGCAGCAGATGAACAAGCATTGAGTAGTGATAAGGACATCCAGCATAGTTAATGTTTGCTGTTCAAAACTGTTCTTTTGGCATAACAAACATCACCTCAAAGGAATCGTCATTTCATTCCTGTACAAAGCAAAAAAGGCATGCCTCTACCAGAAGATAGCATGCCTTATAACTAACTGTAGTGATGTTTTTTCTTTAAAAAAAATTGCCAAATAAAACAGGGACACTTATTAGTCAAGAAAAGGTTTTCAACTGGCTCAATTAAACAATAGAACTTTGCAGTGCTGCTGATACACTCACCTCTATCTGTTCATTTTCCCATTAACAGATTATGTGCAGTTCTGCCTAACCAAATTTTCTCCAGAAGCACTATTCAAAGACATAGCTGTGCTAGTCTGTTTCATCATAAAAAGTGTAAAAGAATTCTGTCACATCTTTGAGACAGAGAAATACAGATTTCTAGTGTAGGCTTTCAGGGATTTCAAACCACTTCAGAGGTATCAGATGAAATGGACTGAAGTCCATGAAAGCCAACGCTAAACATTCTTTTTTCTTTTAGTTTCAAAAGTGTTATAGGACTTCTTTTCAATTCCACCCCCTTTTCAATTCCAGCCCTCACCATCATCTTGAAGACAAGTATTTTTAGAGTAAATCATACTATTGTCTGAACTTTATTTCTGCTCCTCTTCCTTCCCCCACCATACACTGATGAACACAGTAAAGCTGGTATACGAGTTATATTTTATTAAATGTCATGGTGAACTATGCAAGCAGTGATGCACAACTTATTAGCAGATTTAGGATTATAGAGGTTTGGTGGGAACACTTCAAAACTCAAGTATGCTTTCCTTGGCTCGTGTGTCCCATTAGAAGCTATTTTCCTTGACATTTTAGGAATTGTTTTATGGCTGCACTTTCTATAAGTAATATCCATGGAGGTCAAAAAGGAAATTACTGTTCCAGGAATACTTAGATAGTATTCACAGCACCAAAAGGGGGAGAAAAACTGGGTTAAATAGTGGCATTCTGACTAACATGATGAAGTGATGATTAAGAATCTTTGCTATCAGCCGCTTGCCTCAGGCTGGGAATGTTCCCCACATGGCCGCTTCATCAAGTCAACTGGGTTTTGGGGAACATTTTTGTGGTTTAGCATCCCAGAGGACCTGACTTTCCCAGTTGCCCTTCCTACTGCACTTCTCTTTTGTTCTGTGTTTTGCCAGTCAGTGTTTTACATGAAAGGAGGACAAAACTGTGGTGAAGACAGATAAAAGGGCTATTTAAAAAAAAAGTTGGTTGCTTAACAAAGGGTATGTTATTACTAGAGATTTTGCAAGAAAACTGGGTGAGAGAAAATGCCATTCATGACTGGGGGGAAAAAACAGAAAAATGAAGAGCTAAAACAAAGCTCAGTACAATTTTTACACCTGAATCCCAGTAAAATTGGAGCTAAAGCTCAGTGAAGTTGAAAGCATCAGGAAAAAAAAAGAATATAGCCACTTTGCAGGTGGATTGACTCAGTCAAAGAAGCCATGGCCCTGAATTTGCAAGACCTGAGCAGGGATGTTAATGATAGGACAACAACTGCAATAAATCAAAGCTTATTTGACTGCAAGTAAGAATAAAAATGGAGATTAAGCTTCTCCAAAAACCCATTTTTGAATGTTTTCCAGATTCTAAATTATCAGTACAATTCTGGTACTTCAGCTGAACCTAAAAGAAACATTTTGTACAATTTCCTCTGGAGGCACATTACTGGAGCAAAGGACAGTAACGTTACATGGCCTGGAGAAATGTCATCCAACCTTCATTCTCTAGAATTTGATAGACTATTGTGTTTTGGACCCAAAAGGAAATCTCACAGGTCCCAAACTGCCTAGGAATCCCAAGGTGGTCTTCCTGTAGTATGCAGTTTAATTCACTAGAGTGGTCAGGTGACTATATAACGATCCATGGATCGTATACTGCATTTGGTAAGGATTGGCTGATTTTGCCTTTTCATCTCTTACAGCTCTCTAGTTAGAGAAAATAGTGTTCAAAGAAATTGGCTCGAATTGCAAAAGTTGGGTCAAGATCAAGATGACCTTGTAACAAGGAGATGTTTTACTCATTAGGCTGGACTTCAGTTACACCATTAGATTTAATCTGATCTTCTGCCAATTCCTACAGCACCTATTTTTTGCTGGAAAATTGATATTCTTGGCTTTGTATAAAGTATTCACTACAGACTTTGCATGTGAATATACAAGCAATCATTTATCAAAGACCCATCAGACATCTAAGCACCCCCTCTGATAAAGGCTAAAACAGATCCTTTGCTTGCAAGGAAGTTTATAGACTAAACAGATAAAACAGGCATAAAGGATTCAACATTCAACATGACCAAAACTAGGCTCAAGTTTTATTAACAGCATCCTTTTCTGCAAGACCCTAATTTCCGCTGAGGGTGGGAGAGAGAAAACCTTGCTTGATAACATGGCAGGCATAGAAAGAAGGGAAATCACAAACAGATTTAGGAATACTTTAAAAAAATTCCTATCTGGCTTACCAAACATTTTTCACCAGCTTTGCATTTCCTCTATTTCCTAGCCTTTGCTTACTCCTGGAAGTGGGGGACTGCATCCCTCATTGTTCTGCTGGATCTCTCAGTAGCATTCAGTACCGTCCACCATAATATTCTTCTGGGTTCTTTTACACATATGACACATAGAGGCACTGTTCTGCAATGGTTCTCATTCTCTTTTAGCTTAATGTTCCCAGAAGGTGATGCCAGGGGATTGTTGTTTAGCCTCCTTTCTGATAGCCTATCGAGTTCCACAGGTGTCAATATTGTCCCCTGTGCTTTTCAATATCTACATGAAGTTGCTGGGGGAGATCACCTAGACTTTTGGGGTCAGGTGTCACCAGCTCTATTTCTTGTATACAATTTATTGCAAGGAGAGTGTGGAAGTCTTAAATTGTGAAGAGTTGGAAATGGGTGAATAAATTTAGGCTCAAACCATACAACATGAAAGTTCTGTTCTCAGTAAGAAAGCTAACCTGGGGTTAAGATTACTATTGTCCTGAATGGGGCTGCACTCCCTCTGAAAGATCAGATTTATGGTTTGGGGGTTTGGACCAACACTACTCTTAGAAGAGCAGGTAGCTGCTGGAACCAGAGTCCCTTTGTCTAGTTTTATTGACCCACCAACTGTGACCTTTCCAAAGAAGGGAAGTTGTGGCCACGTTCTTTCATGTCTTATCTACCTCCCAGTTAGAGAGGTAAGGTGATCTACAGGGGGGATGCCCTTCAAAAGTATGCAGATAGTGCAAGAGGCAGTGGTCAGACTGTTGTCGAATGGGTGCTTCAGAGACCATATGCCACTGTACTGGCTTCTGAGTTTAGTTCAAGGTGCTGCTCTTGACCAAACAAGTCCTAAATGGCTTAAGGCCAGAATATCTGAAAGACCATCTCCACCCATCTGAGATGGTCTGAAGTTTTAACATCCTCAGTTATGTTATGTCTCCTACCACATGTGACAAGGCTTTCTCTCTAGCAGCTTCCCTCCCAGGGGAAGTCAGGCTGGTTCCACCCTCTCTAAGTTTCTAAGACTCAGCCTAAGACTGTGTCTAAAAGACTGCACTGTTTCACTTGGCCTTCAGTCTTCAAAACCAGTAATGACTGCTCTGAATGTGGATAAAAACCACTCTCTGTGGTTTTTAAACTATTTTTAAAGAGTTGTTTTAGACTGTTTTGACGTGTTTTTATTTATTTAATGTTTTAAATGTTTTCATTTGTTATACATCATCTTGTGGGGCACTGGTCACTTTGGAAGATATGCAAATGCTTTAAGTAAATCAGTTAATAAAATTAACTGCAGCAGGAGCACCCTCCATAGAAGTGAATGGAAGTTTACTCCTGGTTTGTCACATCGTGTATTTTTGGCCTATTTTTTGTTTTTTAAATGGGGTCTTTATAGAGCACAGTTCAGAAGGTAAACATCCACACTTGTGGTGCATTTCTGTCAGAGGGGTGGAAAAATTAACTAGGAGGGGCTTCTGGGGGTTGTGGAGGTAAGGGAGCTTTGGGAACTTAGGTTTTTGAGGTTGCATGTGGTCTTAGGCCACACTATCCTTGTTCCTCTTAGAAGGTAAAAACTATTCAAAACATGATCAAAGGTAAGTTCCTTTTGATCAATGATCTCGAGTTGACAGAGAGGGAGACTGATACTACAAATTTAAAGATGTCATTGAGCATAAATGACAAATGAGTGAGGTAAACCCACTTCAGAGGGCCAGCACAGAGTAGTGGTTTGAGCATTGGGAATATGACTCTGGAAACCGTGGTTCAATTCCTGCTCAGCCATGGAAACTCACTGGGTGAGCTTGGGCACATGCTCAGCCCCAGAAAACCCCATGACATGTTCACCCTAGGAATGACTTCAAGGCAAACAATAACAACAATACCCACTTTATCCTCTACTTTGACACAGTACCTACAATGTGTACAAACAAACCAAACACTAGGATAAGTTCTAATTTTCTAAACCAGTTTGCTCTGATAGTGTGTTCTACAATCAGTGTGGAATTCTTCTAGACTACTACAAAGAAAAGATACTTCTCACCTGTGAGACCCTTACCTATTACCAATTTGTGTATCTCTGCTTTGCCTCCATATCGAAACCAATGTTAGTTTCTGTATAAAGCTGTAGGAGAGCCAGTGTGGTGTAGTGGTTTGAATGTTGGACTGTGACCCTGGAGATCATGGTTCGATTCCCTGCTCAGCCATGGAAACCCAATGGGAGGCCTTGGGCACATCACAAACTCTCAGCCCAGAAAAATCACAAGATAGGTTTGCCTTAGGGTCACCATAAGTCAGGGCCTTTCTACACTACACTGTTATGGTGCTATTATTACACTTTCAATATCCTGTGGAATTCTGGGGTTTGTAGTTTACTGAGACCAAAGTGCTATCTGGCTGAGAATTCTAAATGCCCCTTCCTAAACTGCAAGACCCAGAATTCCATGGGATGTTAGTGCGGAAAGGACCTCAGAAATGACTTGAAGGCACATAACGAAAAGCTGTAGGCATTATAGGCACCTTAGCCAATCCTTATGAAATTGTTGGCAACTTGGCCAGCCAGCATGTAGATCTCTGTAGCACCATTACACTGAGTGCTAGTCTTTTTTTTTTTTTAAAGGAACAGTATTCTGAAAATCTTAATGAAGCTGTAAAGGATGTCTGTTTTCACCCAACTGTACAGAAAGAAAGAAAGATGAACATAGTACAAACCACAAATGGTATACAATCTCTTGAGATTGTTGTTGTTGCAATGTATCTTGAATTTTTTTAAAAGAACAAACTTCTGACTGGCAATAAAATGTTCCTGCTGGTGCTGGCAAGTCCACTGGAATGATCCAAAACAACCAAAATGTTATCTGTTTGTTTAACAAAAACCCCAAGAACCATAACAACAAATACAGCAAATATTTACTCCATGGGTTTACCTTCTTGTTTTCCTAGTTTATTTCCCAGTATTTTAGAACAGTACACAGAATACTCCAGTTATTAGTCAAAATATAATTACTAGGTTCTGTGACAGCAGAAAATTAACCCTTATCTACCCTATTTGCTGGTGTATAAGACTCACTTGGGTACGTCTTACACGCCAATGCATCTTACATGCTGGTAATTAGTATTTGCCGGTGTATAAATGGGGTACGTCTTATATGTTGGTGCACCTTATACACTGGCAAATACGGTAGGTACCTTTGATTCAATTGGTACATTCTAGCTGGAATAAACAACTGGATTCAGACCATGGTCTACTTCAGCAATGAAAAGAGGATTTCATTTGAGGGCCAAAATGTTTGTGTGTCCAAGATAATCCGAATTCTTAAGTCTATTCAGAAAAAAGAAAATGTGTAAATTAAGTCCTACAGTGGGCCTCAGTATCGCCTAGGGTTTGGTTCCAGAAACCCTTATGGATACCAAAAATTAGTGAATGCTAAAGTTCCCTGATGTACCATTGTATAGTAAAATGGTATCCTTTATCTAAAAAGGCAAAATCAAAGATTGCTTTTGGATTTTTGTTAAAAATCTTGGTTGAATCCATGGATACAAAATCCGCAGACACGGAGGGCTGACTGTATTTTACTTCTTTGGTATTGAGAGACCAATGTGGGTGGACACCTCTATCCACCTCCCTCAACCTTAGAACAATGTTGCATCACGAAGCAATGCTGCTCCCCTTGGACGCTTATGTCTGTAACAAGAAAATCTGCCAAGCTGCTGCTTCATTGGCGGAACTTCCTGCACTAGCACTCTAAGCTAGCACAGCACATGGATATCATAATAAGTCATAGTAACTTCTCTTTACAAATCTCTCTAGCATTATGTGTAGTAAAGAAAAAAAGAAAGCAGGGATATATTTTTTAAAAACTCGAAACATACAGGACGGCATCCTGTTCAATAATTACAAGATCATAAGGGGAATTACAGTACAGTAACTTTTGAGATGTATCTTTAAATTTGATCATATATGATCAAATGTGACCATCCTCCCAAGCCTACCACTTAAGGCCAGTGGATACAACCTGAAAAGTTTATGGCACACTGTAGATCAGGGTGCTGGGAAATGACGAGTACAGCTGTAGCAAGACCTTGAGGTATCCCACCAGCTGTCTGCTCTAATGTGTCCTGTGAAGAGGAGAGCACTACGGTCATCATTTCTCAACAGCCCAATCTCCAGAGCCTTACAAATTTTTCAGCCAAGGCACAGCTTTGCTTAATGGGCTTTTGTGATGTGCCATTGACAGAAGAAGCTACACTGACAGAGCTCCTATGCAGGATTTCAGTCACAGTATTAGGAATTGCTAGTCTTTAGAAAATGGTAACATTTTTTGAGTCATATGCCTTTCTTCCAGTTCTCCTGTCACTTGGAATCAAGGTATGGTGAATGCCAGCACTTCAGAATACAGTGATGGGCCTTGTTATAGTAGCTACAGATTCACCAAAACATTGTAGTAATTCTCTTGAGTTAAAGGTAGAGATTTAGGCAATAAGACTCTGCATTAGATAACATGAAAGCTGACAACACATCCTAGGGATAGGGTAATCGATCCAGCACAACTCTCAGAAGTTCTTAGAAGTCATAACTGACAAATCATATTTTATAAGCCTCTCAAGATTGTAAAATATCTATAAGCTCCTCAGCAAAAAAAGAAAACATTAACAAATAATTAATTCTTGACTAGTTCCCTGTCTCACAAAAGTGGGAAACATTTTTAATTTCTAAACTGTGACAGTGAATTTAATCTGATCAGTACCGGTAGGTCTCATAGCTGTGCAAAAAAATAATGGTTCCACAGAATATATCTAATACTATCATGAAATTGGTGTCTCAAGACAGGTTGTAGAATTAGTTATTATTGACTAGTGTATATACCCGGCATTGCCCGGGATTTTATTTCTCATAGGTAATACTTGTTAGAAAGATTTGAGATCCTGTGTCTCTAGTTCCCCACGCTCTCTTGTCCAGTACCTGTAACTCTCCCCCATATTCCCCAATCCAATCTGTATTCAGAGTTATTAACATACAGAGGTTGGGTTCCTGAGGGAAAACACTGCCCTCCTCCTTCTGCTAGGCCCCATCTCCATAGCAACCAGCCAGACCCAAGAGCTCTCTGACTGAGAATTCTAAAGGCCCCTCCCTATACTGCAAACCCCAGAATTCCACAGAATTTTCTTAGGCAATCAATCATATGAGGTCTTCTCACCTGACATGGCCAGTCATATGAGGTCTTTGCCTGACATGGACAAACAAACATACAAACTTTGATGCTTATATGGTAGATCTAATCGCACAAGACCATGAACTGTTTGAGCTTACTGGACACAAGCTTAACAAAAATTATCAAGTATGTTATTTAGAAGATGCACCTACATTAGAAAGAAGAGCCACACATACACAACTGAGCCCTCCCTGCCCAACAACATGCTACAATATGTATGCTATAATATCACCATCTTTCTCCCTCTCCTCTGCAATGTGAAGGCTGTGGGGACAGAGAGTCAGGATGACACCATATCACACATGTTTTACACATTCTGGCAGCAGTCATTTGTTTCTGTAAAACATCATTCCAGCATTAGTTACATGTTGATATAAAGGCTTCAGTCCTGTCAGGTAATTGATGCAAAGTCTTTGCAGATTTACAGGATAACATAAAGAAGATTTAGGATTAGCCCCAGGGCTTTAGGATGTTTTTGTAGATGTGGAGGTCTGGTTCATATATTATATTTCTGTACTCACATCTTAAAAATATGCAAGCAGACAAGGGTGTATGTCTTCACTTTCTCCAAAAAGCCACGTATAGTTGTGATGCAGAAGTTCCTCAAATTGTCCTCCAGGAGAACAACACAAGTTACCTGCATCAAATATGCATTCATTCTAGTTTATCAGAGGAGACAAACGTGATAAGTCACAAGTCAAAAAATGTAACTGAAGTCATAATCAATTCCACAATATTCTTTACAATGAAACCCTTTCCAGACACTAATAGCCAAAATCAAAAGTAGTTTGAAAGGGAAATCCTGTGATAAAGCACCACTGCTGTGTGATCTGCAAGTGACAAAAAGAAATGTACTGAAAGGTTTCATATGATTGTTGCAAACCATCTGCATCACTGGAATGGTTTTGTAAGCAGACTTTTCTGTCGAAGAAAAGGGATGTAATGAGACTAGAAAACGGGGGCAACAAGGTTGGTCGAAGAAGCAACTAAAGATATCATCACAACTGCCAAGTTTTTGTTCTATTCTTGCATATAAATCACTGTGATATCCACAAAAAGAGAATTTGATGGATAAAAGCAGAATGAATCTTGCTGCACATTACTGTAACAAAGGGCTAACATTAAGTAGCAGTTCTGTGGCATGGCTTCATTTATCAAAATGAGTTCATGAACACTCCAAATAACAGATATTAGCCTACAGTTATACTGAAAAAATGTTCTAAAAACAATGTACGTATGTGGAAAATGTAGACAACTGACATCTGGACAGGGAAAAATCATCCAGATGTCCCTAGAATACTCTGGCAGTTTCACTGGAGACAGAAGTGTCTGGAACAGAGCTCATAACAAACTGCAGACAGCACACCCAGCAGTTTTGCCTAGAAGATGGGATTTTATATCTACTTCTGCTTGTCAAACGTCAATTTCCTTCTTTAAAAGCTAGAAATAGAACAGAGATCTCCCTTCACATATTACACATGAAAGGTACAATCCTGAAGTCCACTGCAACTCCTTCTTGTGTTTATATATAATATGGCAAAACAACAGTATGTGCAGCTGTTTTTAATGCAGTAGTGTACACTCTTATATCTTAATCAAATTTGTTTGCAGAAGCTAGGGGCCTTTCACACTTCACCAATTTAGCTATGATTTCACTTTAACAGTCATAGTTCCGTCCAATGGAATCCTGCGGTTAATAGTTTGGTGAAGCAATAGAGCATTCTGGCTGAAAATTCAACACGTCCCTTCCTAAACTGCAAAGCCCAGATTTCTGTAAGATGGAACCATGGCAGTCAAAATGGAATTCTAACTGTGTAAGAGTTCTAGGTTTCTAGCATACATTAATTTCTAGAGATTATTGAAAATCACTATAGGATGAAGAAGGAAGAACAAGACTGCCTCTACTGTCCCCTCATTTATGCCCACCAAACAAAGAATTATCAATTTTTAACAATATAACAGGGTTGCGATATCCACTGCCCTAGCTCCAGGGTTCTTCAACCTGATTTAACATACACATATTAGCACAATGCTGATCTGAGATATTCCTTCTAATTTCTTTCTGCCCTAGTGTAGGAATGTCAGATCTACACTATTCTCTTTTCAGTGCATAGTTATTCCCAACCTTCATTTATTTCACTGTTAAATTATTCAATCAGAAACACCCATCTTTATGAGTGTACATAAGGTAAAATGTATTTTTAGGGATAATGTTGTCAAGACCGTGGCAAGAAAGACTAAGTGCAGCAATAATTCCTATTTCCAAACAATCAAACAAATAAATAGTTGTTTTTAATTCAATTAGAAAAAATCAAAAAGGAGATACAATGATATTTTGGCCAAGGTCAACTGGCATCATAATAGTTTTGAATGAAGTTAAATCTTTTTTGTTCAGCCAAGAGAAAAGTTGCATTTCTGGATTAAATGAATTCCTCACATACAGGTTGGTACTCAAGACAAATAAATGGGTCTCGGAGCAAATCAAGACTGAACATTCCCTAATAGCCAAAATAACTAAGCTGAAACTGTTGTACTTTCAACATATCAGGAGAAGAAATGATTCATTAGAAAATCCAATGCTGCTTGGCAAGGTAGAAGGCAGTAGGAAAAAAGAAAGACTGCATTACAGGTAGATGGCTTCAACCAAGGAAGCCACATTCCTGAGTTTTTGGAACCTGATCAGGGCTGCTGCTAATGAGATGACTTGGAGATCTCTCATTCATAGGATCACCATAAGCCAAATACTACTCAAAGAGGACCCAAATAATTATCGCCCAGTCAGCCTGACATCGGTACCCGGAAAGATCCTGGAGCAGATCATTAAGCGTTCAGTTTCTAATCATTTAGAAAACAACGCAATAATCACGAGAAGTCAACATGGATTTCTCAAAAATAAGTCATGCCAGACTAATCTGATCTCTTTTTATGATAGAGTTACTAGCTTGATAGATGAAGGGAATGCTGTGGATGTAGCATATCTCGATTTCAGTAAGGCCTTTGACAAAGTTCCCCATGACATTCTTGCATCGAAGCTAGTAAAATGTGGGCTAGACAGGGCTACTGTTAATTGGATATGTAATTGGTTGACCGACCGAACCCAACGGGTGATCACGGATGGCTGCTTTTCATCCTGGAGAGAAGTGACTAGTGGGGTGCCACAAGGTTCTGTCCTGGGCCCAGTGCTGTTCAATATTTTTATCAATGACTTAGATGAAGGAATAGAGGGCATGCTCATCAAATTTGCAGATGACACCAAATTGGGAGGGGTTGCTAATATGCCAGAGGACAGGATCAAAATTCAAAATGACCTGGATAGATTGGAGAGCTGGGCCAGGGCGAACAAAATGAAATTCAACAGAGAGAAATGTAAGGTCCTACACTTAGGCAGAAATAATGGAATACAGAAATATAGGATGGGGGACACGTGGCTGGATAGCAGTACGTGTGAAAGGGATCTAGGAGTCTTCATAGACCACAAGCTGAACATGAGTCAGCAGTGTGATGCGGCAGCCAAGAAAGCCAATGCAATTCTCGGCTGCATCAACAGGAGTATGGTGTCTAGATCGAGGGAGGTACTGGTACCACTCTACTCTGCTTTGGTTAGACCCCATCTTGAATACTGTGTCCAGTTCTGGGCACCCCAATTCAAGAAGGATATTGACAAGCTGGAGCAAGTCCAGAGGAGGGTGACCAAAATGGTGAGAGGCCTGGAAAACATGCCCTATGAGGATAGACTGAGAGAGCTGGGTATGTTTAGTCTGCAGAAAAGGAGGTTAAGAGGGGACATGATAGCCATGTTTAAATATTTGAAGGGATGCCACGTAGAGGAAGGAGGGGGCTTGTTTTCTGCTGCTCCAGAAACCAGGACAAGGAGCAATGGATTCAAGCTGCAGGAAAGGAGATTCCACCTGAACCTCAGGAAGAACTTCCTGACAGTCAGGGCTGTCCGGCAGTGGAATCTGCTGCCTCGGAGAGTAGTGGAGTCTCCTACCTTGGAGGTTTTTAAGCAGAGGCTTGATGGCCATCTGTCGGGAGTGCTTTGAGGGTGTTCCTGCATGACAGGGAGTTGGACTGGATGGCCCGTGTGGTCTCTTCCAACTCTACATTTCTATGATTCTATGATTCTATGAAAGGCAGGTAACAACAACCACAAGAACTCTTGGCCCGTGACAACAATGACGGATAGATGACGGGTGGGGTGGTTAGGTAGACAGACAGACAGACAGACAGACAGACAGACAGACAGAAAGGCAGGTTGGCAGACAACATTTTAGTTCAAAGGCTGACCAACAGTATTGGCATTATGTAACCAGACAAATGGATTGGGGTTCCTTGCTGTTTTACTATATCTTATTCATGGACTAGCACTGCCCAGAAGTCTCTCTAGGTTGAGCTAGAACTCAATTCTACATCCCCAAAGGCCTCCTGTCCTAGCCCCAGAAGCTATTGCTAATTTCCTGGGGATACTTGAAACCCACCAGTTCAGAAAGTATTGCCTGGGCCTTCTCCAAAAGGTTTCCACTAGCCTCCACAAGCTGTGTTTCCAGCCTTGATTCCAGTGGGGGACAGCATTCCAGCCCATTCTTTAGAACAGACTCTCTGTGTTCATAGTAATGGAAATCCTACCACAGTCTGATTTTTTGACAGTAAAATTGAAAGCGCGCTGTAATAACAACAAACTTATAGACTGTCCCTGAGACATAGATTTCTTCCTGGCCCTCAGTCTGAATAGTTAGGTCCAAAGCAGGATTTATAGGGCCATATAATATTCCCAGGAAAGAACACACACCTATATTATAGGAGAGGAAAGGGAATAAAACAGATTCAACATATTTGGCACTAAGGATTTATGAACGGAGTTATACGATCACTGAATGATAATCATCAGCGAGTTTTGGACAAGTCTCCATGACTATGCATGGTATTTCACCATGCTCCCTCTGAAGTGCTGAGCTCAGGGATTCTTTAATGAGACACAGCAGAGAGTTAAGGGCAGATGGCTCATGAGGCAGAAGGCATTACAGAAAATTACATATGGAAATTCCCCCCCTTTAATTTATTACGTTCCCTTCCTTTTTAACAGACTAGCCAAATACCTCAGGCTTTTGTTTATTTATACATTTGATTTATTAATCACCCTGTAGCAATTATTCTCAGCATAAAGAATCAAAACCATAAATCCTAAAAAGGGATATAATAGAATAATCATTTTAAAAAATAGGCTAAAACCACAATGCAAACTATGAAGAGATCCATTTTCCCCCTTGCACAACTACCTAAGGCCAACTTCAAATATATAATGGATCAAAGGCACTCACTGTTACAAGTGTGCATACCTGTTTATTTGCGACACTGCATTTGACTTTTACAATTCTAAAATAGCTACTTAAGGTGTGCCATTTCACCCACAGTCTGACACCCATACTAGTGGTGATGAAGCAAGGTGTGTGTGTATGTGCGTGCATGTCTGTGTGTGTATATATGGATTCCACAAATAACTGATTTGAGGGCCTTGTTGTTATAATTAATATTTGATTGTTCATTTACTTGGATAGCAACATAATTCTGAGCAGGTCACTACCACTCCTACCTCTCACTGGGGATATCTGGAAAGGAAGATTTGCTCTTTTCCCCTGTTCATCCTCCTTCCCCAGTATTTACAATATGGCTCGATAGGAAGCATTTCAGGCACAAAGGAAATGTGTGTATATTGGGGGGGAGGCAGAGATAAAAGGAAAGATCTAGAGATCTTTCTCCTCCTTTTGCCCGTCACACCTCCTACTGATGCTTCTAAAGCTAGATAAATAAGTTTAGGGGTTCACAAAGCGTTGGGGGAAAGAGCCAGAGTTTGCTGCAGGACATAGTAATGAGAAAGATAATAGAGTCCAAATATGGCTCGGAATAAACCAACATATATATTTTGATCTTTGAAGAAAACAAAACAATTTACCAAGCTTATTCTGAATGGACCGTGTATATGTGTGCGTGTATGTGTGAGAGAGATCCATCACACCAGACAAGTAATTTATATCCTGCTGTTCCCCTTGTATATATAATATATATAATATATACAAGGGCTACTTCCAAGCAGAACAAAGATGCATCATACCAACCACCTTAGTTCTAAAGATACGAGAAGCCAAACAGATGTCACTTTAATTGTACAGCTAACCTGGTTACTATTAGCTTCAATAATAGATAGAAGAGGCAATAAAAGCAGAGGCAAGCTCAGCAGAGCAGGTTCAGGCTGAAAGAGAATCAAGGTGAAGCCCAGCAGGTCCTTAAAAGGGCCAGTGACTGGTTGTGCAATTCCATATCCATGTTTTAGATGTGGATAAAAAGAAGCTACAGAGGGGATGCATACCTGGACTTTGAGGAGCAAAGGAAAGTCTCTTGGGCCTTTCACACTGCACAGATACACTGCTGAGTTCTGGCACATTCCTGTATCCTTGTTTGTCCTTCAATTCTGATTCCTAACCTGTTTCTCTGCCCTGTTTCCTGGTTTGTCCTCTGGTGCTGGCTGTTGGATTTGTCATACAGTTCTCGGTTCCTGGCCCATCTCAGACCCTTGGCTGTGACCCAGTCTTGTAGCTGACCAATGCATCCATAACTCTGGTTGTTGCTTGTTAATTCCATAGCTTGGAAGAATTAGTAGCAACTATCTAGTTGCTTTAATTCCTGTCTCCTAAACGAAAGGTATAACTACATTACATTATTACCATATATTAATGAGAGACAACTTTACTCCTTTTGCCATGTATCTGTAACTTCCAGTTATATTTCTAACCTGTGGCCTCACTAAACAGTGGAGGAGGAATACTATGTGGTTCAGGAGCTGGCTTTTGCTTTGTATTGTGCTCTGTTGTGTAGGTTGCACATTGTCCTGAAGCAAGGATTTAAAAATACAGACTCAGGTGTAAATAATTTTATCATATGATACGTATACAGTGTACAAATTTTAAATTTAGAAGTGTGTTACTTTAGAATTGTTAGAAAAAAAGACATGATACTCATGTTCCTAAGCACAGCCAACCTGTGGGCAAAATTAAAATGGTCAGAGCTGCACAGACGCTTATGCTAAGATAAATAGTAGAGATCTCATGCTCTTCTAAAAACTAGGTATACTTGCCCCTTGGAATTGTGTTCTCCACGCCAGGTATAAGCTAGTACATGTACTTTTGTCTGCTACTGTATTGTAATTTGTTATTATCACTAGAATGGAGGTAGTTGTGTTTTATGGGAAAGGGCTATCAACCAATCTGCCCTTTGATGTTTAGGTCAAGGGGCCTCTTGTCATCCCAAAGCTTTGGGGCATCTTCCCCCTGAACTTTGAGCTCCTATGTCTTTTCAAAAGTAAGTTTTGACAGATGAAAATATTTTCATTTTTATTAGAGATTTTAAAAAAAAAGTTGTCAGATGATACCCTCAAAAACAAAACCCTTTTCCCCCTTGCTTTCCCTTTTCTAATTTCTATTACTTCAATACCCATTTTTCTCTCACTTTGGACAACTGTATTCTACTTTTTCCTTTGAAAACAAAGTCTGAAAGGAATTCTTCCCCTTGAAAATCGTGAATTACTCCTGCTGACTTTAAATAAGAAGGGGAAAAAAAGAAAGAAACGTTTAAAATTAATGAGCACTCTGTGTACACCAATAAATTATTTCTTGGCTCCCTCCTTACCCTTTGAAATTTTCTTTTTAAATTTAACTATGAGGCTGGGCTAACTGCCCTTTAAATTGTCAACATGCTTGAGAGACATACAGCTGTGCCTCCTGTACCAGTAGGGTCCGTAAGACAGGTTCAAGCCTCCATGCCCCCAGGTCCTTTTTGATCCATAGATCTCTGTTTTCAAGGGCTGGACAGAAGATGTCAGCCAAGACTCTGTTCAGTCATGGATTCTTTTCAAGGCCAAAGAGTACAGTTAATATACCAAGTATCAGTGTTCTTCTGTTTACTCAGATCTGTTCATTTTTTGGTTACAGACAGATAGAAAGCATTTATATTCTGCAGTACAGAACAGCTCTAAGAGTGGTTTATATGTCTATTAGGGGGAAAAAAAGGACAAATCCTACTCTCAGGCTGATCACCTTTTTTAAAAAATGACAAAAGGAAAGAGGGGTCAGGGAGAGAAAAGGAATAAAGAATGAGACAGAGACAGAATACTACTTATTTTGTCGTATGACAATCACTTCAAGGGACAATTTAAAGAGTATAATCTCCACACCATGAAGGGGCCAATCAATATCCACACACCGCATGATGGCTGGTGACGCCAGTGTTAACTGGGCAGCAAATCTGGTCTGGGTTTTAGTCTAAATTTTAAGAGACTTATCTGAGGTCCTGAACCCTATACCAAAAGCAGGTTCAGCACTCTGGATAACTCCCTTAAAGTTCAGACTAAAGACCAGAGTGGATCTTCCCCACTCACACTCACATTTACACCAGGGCTACAAGCTGTTATTGCATGTCCTGTCCTGGCCTTAATGTTTGAATCAACTGCACCTCAGCTTCTTAGCCCCATAAATCTGCCAAGCAGACTCTGCACATGATGGGCACAGCAGAAGGTGTCAAAGGCCTTTTAAATCATTGCAACCGCCATGGGAATGCCACCAATGGAAAATCATGTTTAAGTCAACCTTTAGGTTCATTCATTCATGTTTAAGTCAATCTTTAGGTTCATTCTGTCACAGCAAGTAACTACAGAATTTACTATGGGATTTAATGTTGGAAGTACTGTTATTTTGGGTGCCTTTCCACATTTCCTGCCATACAGTATTCCCTTGAGTATTTTAAAACTACGCTAGCTTGCTCCCTCACTGATCTGAATCATTCAAGAGGTCCCGGGCTGAGGAACATGTGCAAAAGTACTAAACCACAAAGTAAATCTGTGCAGAAAAAGCAGCAGCTGAGCTGAAGTACTGAAGGCAGCAATTACTTAGCCAGCTATCAAGAAATTTTCTGTCCTGGCTGCAGGCAAAGATCTCAAAATGCCATTGTGCTGGAGAAGAGTATCCAGGTTGTTTTAGCCTAGCAGCACAGGGACAAGAACAGTTTGCAGTCCACCATATGGGAAGTGGTCATTTTGCTCAATTCAAACCTCTCACAGGGAATGGCTGAGGACTGAGGAGATGTCTCACAAAGCCTAAGAAGCTAAATGATAGTTGCAAAAGCAGAAACTTACTGTTTGACTACCAGCCCACATGTGAACACATGATACCGACCTATGAATATAAATGGTACTATGGGGACATCCAGGCCTAGGTCAGAGCATGGTGGGTGGCAGTGGACAATTCTGCATGACTGACTCAGCCCACCAAAGCCTGGAAAGCTTCTGGCTCTGTGTGAACATCTGATCAGGGTACATGTATCTCTATACTCAAACGCATGATCACTACAGGCTTCAAGACCTGGGTGAATTAATGCTTATGGTAAACAGTTAAGCTGATGCTGTACCTCTGAGTATCAAAGGCAACGACAGAGCTAATGTAAACAATATTCTTTTACCCAGGATTAGAAAACAGTTTTAATTATTGCTAAATGATTGTTAATCATTGTGACCTTTTTTTACATCTGGAGAAGAAGGGATGAGAGCAGGAAATTGACTACTAACTTCCTGCCAGATGAGTAAGGAAAACAAAACATTGAGATGCAAATACATATGATACTGGTAAATTTTGTGGAACACCCCCACTCCCACCCCAATTTCAGAATAACACAGCAAAGCAGATTTTCATCAAGCATTCTGTTTCTGCTCATCATCACCTAACCCCCTCATACCACTGAATGGAAATCTGTAGAAAGTATTTTCCCAGATTTGGAGATGTATTCTTTTAAATTGAATCTTTTAAGGTTTGACATATTTCCAATAAAATATGGAGCTAAGAGATTTCAAATCAACAAGTTAAAAATTAGCAAACAAAAAAATAATATTGTTTTAAAACAGGGTTTGCTTTATCTTAAATGTCTCTAAATAGAAGTTTATGAATATTCCTACAGAAATAAATTTGTGAGCAGACATAAAAAGTAATAATTATAGGTTCATAAACCAAATCAAGTGCACAAAAATAAAATTCTATCCTGAATATATCATAGATGTCTGTCTATGTCATCAGAAACGTCAAACGTGAATATAAAACAAGAGAATATGCTGATTGTATGGGTTATAATAACCCACAGATTAATAGAATGAGCAATAACTTGTTCAGGCAAAATGATCCTTCATTTTTAGCTTCCCAAGTGCCAACCCTATTCCAATTGAGCAGAATACAAAAGGAGCATTCATTCGGCTACACATTTCTCATCAGGGTCTAATAAATGCAGACGACAGAGGGGCACAAGCTTGTTCAGAGAATTTCAAAGGAGGGAGGGCTGACAAATGTTTAATAACACTGTAACGTGATAGCGACCTACAACGTACTGTCCTGGGCAGGAACAATGGAGTCTCAGAAACTTCTATCTGCAAATAAACTCATTGTCTTTTAAAAAATAGATTCAATTTTTAAATTAAACAAATGCTCTTAGCTTTGCAAGCACAGAAAAGAAGCTAATTTCAGGGACAGAAGGATGGTGAGGTAGATAATTTTGGCACAATCACGCCTCTTACAATCTAGTTGGAAATGCTAAATAGCATAGTTTATTTATGAATTAAAACTTTCACCTATGGAAAGCTGCATGCAGCTAATTAAAATGGAATTTTTCAGAAATGTGTGTGCATCTATGCCTATTTTATAGATCTCACGTTTTATACATATATATACAGGGGGGGGGTTGAGAGAGAGAAGAAAAAGGAGTGGAGGTTTAAAATAATAACATTACCACAGTATAATTTATAACCTTAAAGCAGGCAGTACAAAATGTTCTTTGCTGAAGTTGGAAGACACAAGATGGTAACTCTTTACGTGGATCCTACTGGCTGCAATTGGCATACATGGGCAAGATCATATTGAAGCTATTATGCCTCGAAGCTAACCAGATATTTTCTTCATCTTTTCTCCACAAAAGAAACTGCAAATTCAATTTTAGAGCACATAAATATAAAAGTAAGAATATAACAATATAAAAAGAGTGTTACTAGATTAAAGTGAAGGCCATTCTAGTCCTAATTATTTATTAATTATCTGATTTACTTTACATCCCACCTTTCCCTGTATAGGATCCTACGTGGCCTAGCTGAAGGGCTCCTCTTGTTTTCCTAGAAAATGGCATTCAGAGGTATGTTTACTTTGAACATGGAGATGACATGTAATCATTACAACAAATGCCCACCAATAGAATTATCCTCCATTTTTTTTAAAAAAAGACATTTAAATTGGTAGCTATCACCACATATTGTGGTAGTGAATTCTACTGTTTAACTCCATACATCAACCATTAAAACTATGGTTCTATTTTAGATCAAGTTGAGTCCCCCTCTGTAACTTTTTTTTTAAAGAGAGCTTGCTAGAACCATAAGTGATTTAACTTGTGACCATGCAGATATTGTTGGATGGCACCTTCCACTAGCCTTAGTCAATGTACCCAATGGTGAATGATGACTGTAACTACATTCAAACAACATCTAAATTTGGAAAGACTTAATAAATGCAAGAACTTCCTCCTGACATCACTGTCTTATCCATACATCCCTCAGCTCCATCTGCTAGTTAATCTCTTGGTGAACAGTTTTGGAATGCAGAGGAACTAATCAAAGAATAGTGTGATCACCAGTGCTCTACTCCCAGACTCCTCCATAGTGGGCCACTGGTTCAGGTTTTCTTTTCAAACTAAAAAATCCAGGCAGTTATTCTATTCTTGTAGATCACACAAAGGGAAAGAACATCAGAGCCTGAAAAAATTACTTTTTTGAAAGTATTCTGCCAGAGCCCAACCAGCATGGGCACTGAGTACGTTGCCAGGACAATTATGAGCAGTGGATTTTCTAAACTCTGGCAAGCATGTGTACACCTAAAGTTTCTTTCATGCTAGCAAAACTTTAAAAGAATACATGTTATTTAACGTTATCTCAGTTTTGCCACAAATACATATTTTTTAATAATCAGATTGCTAACTGAAGGAATTTAGGGATAAAATAATATCAAGTCAAATTGCACATCAACTGCCTACTTTAAAAATGTTTTTTCAATTATGGATAATTCCTACCATACGTTTATAACACTAAGAATTCCAACCCTATAATAATTTCATCTAAACCAACTGAAGTCTGTCCAATATATTGTTATATTTCCAAGGCATCACTTTATGAAGAGCATAGAATGCCAGCAAGGTTTTTGCAATAATACTTTCAAAAACTGTAGCAGAAAATATGTAATGCCGAGAGCTATAGACACTGTACAAAGATAGCAAGAAATCAAAAGAGACATATGGGAGACATACACTACAGAATCTGAATGTCCCCCACTCCAAAGTATATATGGGAGTAGGGATACACCAAGTCTGTATGCAGTCCGTGGCAAGTATGATCAACCTCAACGCTAGCAGGGTTGTCTTTTTAAGACTTCAAATGATTAAACTATATGTGTGTGGGAAAGCAGGCTTCTCCAAAAATTCTGTGGGTAGACAACTCATGTAGACTTTGGGCCAGAGCAGACGCCAAGAGCCAACACTGATGTACTACCCATGTCTACATATAAAACATGTGTTGCTTATGACATATTATTTTAATATGAATAGAAAAACAGGTCTACCACTGTCACACTTGTTTGACTCTTTATTAGCAGTGCACAGATTCAGTGTTG
Organism: Ctenosaura bakeri; assembly: GCA_948474755.1. Taxonomy (NCBI): domain Eukaryota; kingdom Metazoa; phylum Chordata; class Lepidosauria; order Squamata; family Iguanidae; genus Ctenosaura; species Ctenosaura bakeri. Next base: position 343,854 of record CAOLHI010000686.1, read on the forward strand.
GCCAGCTAACCAAAGTTTAGGCAACAAAATAGAAATCAGAGAGAAAACAGAAGTAGACAGTGCCCTTTCCATATTGGTTATCTTGCATTGACCAAATAAAGTTTGACATAAAATGTTTGCCTAAAGGCATGAGAGCTGCATATGTGGAAGGAGAGACAGTTGCACCACTGGTCTCACTCCTTCCATCTCTTTGCCCTTTGGGCCCCATCTACGTAACTCTCATGTTGCTGTGCTAGGGGTGTAGAATGTGTGTAGAACACTTTATGCAGTCAATGACTCTAACAAAGGAGACCATGTGGATTTTTTCCACTCATGTACAAATGAATGAGACTAGAGCATCTTCAAGATCTCTTCAGATGTGGGAGCAGGCAATTTTACACACCTGAAATTGAGGTGAAGTACTCTACGTGGTACTTTCCACATTTCTAATTTCTTTATCTACTTGACTCCCTCATGTTTTAGACAATCTCCTAAACATGCTGTGGACATATATGTCAATTGAAACTTCTGCAAGCTTTTCTGATGCAAGGTGAGCTCCATATTTCTTCATTTTCATTCTTCAAATACACAGACTACAAATTAATGCAGATTTAAAGTCGAAGGCTTTCACGGCTGGAATCCATGGGTTTTTGTGGGGTTTTTGGGCTATGAGGCCGTGTTCATGCAGATTGCTTTTTCATCTTTATCCCCAGTTCAAAGTTATGCTTCAAGCAGCTTTGTCAATTTTTCTTTCAAATGCCTTATGCTTTTTCACACAAGACATTTAGAGCACCACGATTCTACTTCAACTCCCTTGGCTGCATATAATGGAAACCTGGGTTTGTAGTTTGGTGAAGAGCTAGGACTCTCTGCTGAAAATTCTAAATGCCCCTCCTTAAACTTTAAATACCAAGATGTTGTCATGGCAGTTAAAGCAGAATAACAGTGCCATAATTTTGTACAGTCAGCCCTCCACATTTGTGGGTTTACCTTTCCCAGATTTGATTATTTGTGAGTTTTTCCAAAGTGCTTCTTTTCTGGGGAAACTGTAAAGCGCTCTACATGGGGTTGCCCTTGAAGTATGTTCAGAAACTTCAACTGATCCAAAGAGCCACAGCTAGATTGTTAGCTGGGTCTGGCTACCGGAACCACACAACTCCCCTGTTGTCACAGCTCCACTGGCTGTCAGTCTGTTTCAGAGCACAATTCAAAGTGCTGGTGATGACCCTTAAGCCCCACATGGCTCAGGTCCAGGCTACTTGAAGGACCGTATTCTCCTCTATGAACCAGTCCAGGCTTGGAGATCTGATAGAGAGGTCCTTCACACCATCCCACCACACTCGCAGATACATCTGGTAGGAACACAGGAGAGCACCTTCTCAGTGGCTGCCTTCAGGCTCTGGAACTCCCCTTCCAGAGTAGTCAGACTGACAACTTCCCTACTACCCTTCTGCAATCAGGTAAGGATATTTTATTCAGACAGGTGTTAAATGTATGATTATATGTGGCCTGTCTAATAGGTGCCAGATATTGTGTTCCTGATGAATATTTGAGTTTTTAATTTTGTATTTTAACATTGTTTTAATTCTTTCAATTGTTAAATTATGTTTTAACGTTTGTTTTCTATGGGTTTTAACTTTGTTTTTAATTGTAAACCACACTGAGTCCCAACCTGAGGAAAAAAAGCAGGGTATAAATGAAGACAACAACAACAACGACAACAGCTTTCCCTCTTGGCAGCTGATCTGACCACGTAGTCTAAAAACCCACTTCTGGTCCCCTTCTTCCTCTACCTAAGGGCGGATCATAGCCCAATTTCTCAGCACTACAAACCTTCTCCCAATGTTACCCAAAGAAGGAGATGGAAACTATGTAGACCTCTTCTTTCTTCTTGACCTGGTATGGACCCGAGTGCCTACTCTCCCCACTATACCTCAGTTCCTTTCCCACATACACATTTTGATATTTGCAGTTTTTCCACTTTTTTACGGGTCCTGCACTCCTAACCCTAGCAAATGTGGAGGGTCAACTGTCGTAAGAAAGTATCCTTAGTATTATCTAGCCAGATCACTAAAGTGCACAAAATAAATTTATAACTCTATGTTTTCTGCGATTATCATTCATTACAGAACCAATGAAATGAAGGGAATTTGTTCACTGGTATTCATTTTACTTTCTCTAAAGAATCTTTTGAAAACTCCCTCATTTTGGGATATGAGAAGAACCTATGTATCTATCACATTTTCTAAACAGCAGAATATGACAAGCAGAAGCCAGTTATTAACAACAAAGTGCTGCTTTTGTTCAAATGGACTAATACACACTCAACTTTCCAAAGAACCACACCTATAAACTTCCTTTATGCATTAACAGATTTATATGGAAACATCTCCTATTGCTGATATTATCAGATAATCAAATCCAGCAGCAGCAGCAACTAAGCATCTTTGGTAACAGTTGAGAAAGAGGAGATGCAAACCAAACAAGCTAGAGAGACAAAACAAACACTGGAGTATAAACAGGACTGTCACAGCCACAATATGCCTCATTACAGAAGCTGTGGTTTTACAAAAACAGTCTATGCTGCTTTAATAACATTTTCCAGGTGTAAGACACAAGATGGATGCAATGCCATCAATTAACAGAAAGATGGGGAAATACTGCTTAAAACAATGTATTTTAAGTCATTTTTCCAGAACCAAACTCGACCTCTCTGGTGTACATGCAAATGATAAAAATGATGAACAGTAGGCTTCCCAGTTGAGGAGCGTACCAGGCCCTAAGGTTATGGGCCAAAACCTGAGGGTTAGGGATAGCCCTGGTTGCTGTCATTAAGTGTCATGTATTAAGAACTAGCCACAGTTTTTCAATGAATAGATAAATAGTCTAAAATGTTTGTTCCCAGATGAAAGCCAGCACAGTATAGTGGTCTGAGTATTGGACTGCGACCCTGGAGACCAGGATTTGATTCCCTGCTCAGCAATGGAAAACCAATGGGTGATTTTGGGTGTGTCACACACTCTTAGAACCAGAAAACCCCATGACCGGTTCGCCTTAGGGTTGCTGTAAGTCAGAAAAGATGTGAAGGCACACAACAACTGTCTCCAGATAAGGGTGAAATTAGAGAGTTATTCCTTCTCACCTACTTGGGTAAAATGAACATTCAGTATAACCCACTCGCTTCTAGCTAGAATGTGGGTGCAGAGCAGAAGGTAAGCCCTGGCATCAAGACCTAATTGGAAGGGAAGGAGGAAGCTAAGTAAGTAAATATATTTACCGCATAGAGTCTTTGCAACTTGTAGCAACAAGCCAATTAAGTCTAGCAAATTGTAGCAAGCTTCTCCCCTTGTAGGTGAGCTGGATATTTATACCCAGCCATTTCCTCTTGTGTGGAGCTCATACCATTGAAATTGGAGAATTTGCTCCTGCTTGGAGATGATCCCTGGAAACTAGTAACTCTGGGCCAGGCCCTGTGATCTGGCAGCCCTATACAACAGGTATATTTCAAAACACAGCAAACGGGCACAATTTCACACAGAAAGATCTTTCTAGTAAAACTGACACAACTTAAATGCTTATACTGACAATTCTACTTATTTATTCCTTTCAAAGATCTGAAGCATTCTCTTCAGTTTATGGTATATTAGATCTTTAATTTCCCTCCTCCACAGAAACCATCTGTAAGACATTTAGCAAAGCTACACTTTAACAGCAGAGGTGAGTGCCCTTTTGCTGTTAGAAAAGGGGCCTACCGGTATATCTTTCTCATGTGGAGATACAGAAGTATTGTTTTGGGGTTGCTGTTTTTTAAGTGTGAAATTATCACTGTGAGATTCACATGGGCATTAATTTGTCTATCCAATGCTTACATTTTACGATATTGCCATAACCTCTTGCCTCTACTTCTATTTATGAGTTTTGATAAAACCTTTCATCTTTTCTTCTGATGCTGCACATTTAAACGTCAGATTCAAGCTGCCTTTACTTTCCCCTTGCTTCTATAATATTTCTTCATGTCACCTCTTCCCCATGGATGGTACAGATATTTATTCAAAAGCTTTTGAGGCTGACATGGGGAGCTGTTTCATCACTCCACACACAATGTCTTAACGCCCTCTTCTTTTAGCATTGTTTATCTTTTAATGTATGGATATACAATTTTTTTTCCAGTGAGACGATGGACTCTCAGTTCTACCATTCCCTTCCCTTTCAGATCCATTGATGTGAAAAGTTCACCTTAGTTTGTTACTACAGGCAGTTGGGGTTCTAAGGAAAAATGTGGGAAATATGTTCCAGAATTCAGAACTTCTACAACAGAAGACAACTTACCACTCAGCATCCCCAATAAATACACTGGGCTGAATGATACATGCAGGTGTAGAGAGATGTATGATTTATCATATGGCTAAACTACAAGGTAGGAGCCCATATCATAAATGAGACTTGAATTCACAATCCAGGAGGAGCACTAGCCATTGGAAGTGATTGACAACATACTAATGAGTTTATAGTTATTGAGCAGGAATGTCTTTTCATTGATAGAAATAACAGATAGCTATTTAACACAAAAGCTCAAGGTAATTCAGAAATCTCACTGGTAAGATTTCTCACTTCTTTCCTTTCAGAATTCCAGATTGTTCCTGTATGCTTCAGAGATCATTTAAAGAGGAAAAAAATTATAATGGCTCAATTGAACAGCTCCAGACTGCTATACAGGAGACAATGTACGGTATCTATTACTCTTCCACCGTCAGCACCACCATTATGGGATTATGCTATTCTTTAAATTCCAATGATGAGCTCCTTAACTATTTCTGTAGCCTTGATAAACCCAAGAAATATGCTCAAGACTTCTTAAGACTAACAATCAGTCAAAAGACAGAAAGTCTTTTAAATGAAGAACTACCTTCTCTCCCACTTGTATACATGAGAATTCTGAGACCTGGCTATCTACAGCCTTCCTCTAAAAACAGATTCCTTGCTAAATTACAGGATTTCTGCCAGCTTTTCTTTTTAAACATGACTGAAACTTGGAACAAAGTTACAGCATAAACCCCACACTATTATAAATGATTACAATAAATTTTAAAGAACATTTGGGAATGAATCTGTGATCACACGAATGTTGATTTCATTTGCAGAAATACCATATACTGTACATAGCCTGACTGGTATATCTTGTCTGGATTAATGTATTCAAATATATCCCGTAGTCTCATAAGAAAAGCCCCCTATCTGGCAGCACTGCGGAAATTCTGGTATAAAATTGGTATAATTTATCCAATGTACTGGTTTCTTTGTCTGCCCCTTTTTCAGATTTACCAGCCCGCCCATTTTTTTTAAAGGGTAAAGGCAGGAATACTGTTCTTCCAAGACAAATTCTTTGGCTCAATATAATGAATGGCTGTAGATTTTCAAGCCTACAGCAGAAGAGTATCCCTGCTTGCACATGTGTTTTTAGCATGCGCTGCAGTTCTTGTAGTGATTTCATCAATTTCATACAGCACCTGTGCCTTATTGTGAGCAAACCACAAAGATATAACAGACATATCTGAGTTGACAAAGCCTCTGACAAGGAAGTTCCTTTTTACATTGCCTAGACTCCATTCTTCCTTGTCCTCTGTCTAGCTGCAAGTTTTTCTAGCAGCATCAACACTGGGAGGATGATGGAGGATAACTGGAGAAACACAAACTTTGAGTATTGGGTCATAAAAGTATTCCTGTAGTAAGCAATGCAACAAAGCTTTAACTGGGCAAAAATGGGACTTTACTCCAACCCATTCTACTGTAGCCATGTCTACCTGCCTACAACAGGAAAGGTAAATGGCCTTTGGAATCCCTTAGTGAGCATGCATGAGCAGAAAAACAGAGAAAAGCAGAAAGCAGATTTGCCTCACTATCCAACCCCAATGTTTTTTTTAAAAAGCACAGATCTCTAAGTTTGACCACAAAAATGGAAATCATAAGAAAAGTGAAGGTTTGTAAAAGAAAAACAAAAAACAGGATGCATACCGGAAGAAGGTTTCAAGTGACCTCTATAAGACTCCCAATGCTTCTGTTTACTCATGCGAGGTTTACCTGACCTATGGTTCATTTCTCATGTGTATAACTTTAGTTCCAAATAAAAGGTTTTCTGAAACATGTCCAACCACTTTTTTTTTTGTGGTATAGGAACCTACTCTTCCTATGTTATTCTAGCCTCTGATACCAAAGTTTCTGTTAAAGAAGTAATGCTCAAGAACACATCTACTTTGTTAACTGAAGCATACCTGTATTTCCCAATATATCCTGCTAGAGATCAACTAGGGAATAAGCATATGGTAATCGGAAACTGTAAAAAGGGTAGCATATTCTTTTTAAAATAAAAAGCTACAGAGAGCTATTAAAGCAGCAGTCATGTTAGGATTAGTGTTAATTTTTTTTAAGAACCATAACTAATTAACTCGGCTAGTTGATTATCTTTTTAAGTCTATGGGATAATATGGTTATGTAAAATGGAAGAAGATGAAAGGGAGACAAAGAAGAGGTTTTACACACACACACACACAAACACAACAGTAAAAACAAAAATAATGCACTCTGGGTTGGTTGATGCATAAAGATTCTCTCATCTCTTTCCTCCTGTATCATCATTGCATTTCCTCCTGTATCATCATCTTCAGACACAGCTGAAAGGCATATGGGCTAGAAGACTCTTGGATTTGTAGACAAAAGTAATTTTTATAAGCTTTGCCCCTCCCCATTTCCCCTATGTATATCCAAACCCATCCATCCACACATCTGAGCTACCATTAATGACGTGAAAGGTACAGGTACAGCCCTTTTCACTTATATTTTGATTCCTGACAAATTAAATTGCCACCTGTGATTTAATGCAGGCAATTTACTCATATAGAGGCAGTGAATGTGCCTAAAATTGGAATTCAGGAGATGTGGCATTATGCCATCTTATCTCAAGTTTATTTAAAAGGCCTGTTTCAGCAGCCAACAAATGTAGAGTCATTTTTTTCTTTGTTTGCCTTTAGATATTAGAAATTATCCATCATTTCTGCCTTTCAAATAGAAGCCCACTATTCAAATCCATTAACACTTGAAATCTGTATAATAAACATCTAAGCTAGACATCTGACAGTGAGAATACACAGATTGCTACCAGTAGAGCACTTATGTAGATTTCTGAAACAGAGTGTGGAATGTTTCTTGTCTTTTACTTCAGGTAGTAGATCATTCTTAATGTGGGGGTTTCCACACACAAAATTTAGGATAAAACAAAGTCCAACAATCTCCTAGTGTGGTTTATTGCTCTTACTAATATATGCACCTGTGTGAGTGCAGAACAACAGTCCCTTGAGGCCTTACAGTAGATTTATACACTCTTAACACTACTTAAACATCTCCTGAATGATGTATTTTGTCCTTGAGGCACCTAACGGTTAAAAAAACAAAATGAAGGACCATATTCATGACAGTCTAATAATTTATCTAGGGCTAGTTCAGTTTCTTTGAACAACTATGGTACAGGTGTTACCAGGATGCCTGTCTTTTGGGATAATGGTGTCACCTCTTTCTATTCAGGGAACTTTGTTTATAAACCACAGATGGATTTTTTCAACTCTTTATTAAAAGGAATTATTAGAAAGGGATAACATAAAAAGATAATAGACAAAATCACTCTAATATGGACAAACACACACACACATGCAAGTTTCTGAAGACTCATTTGAATCCTGTTTTTCTGGACTAAATCTTGTCTACACACATGCAAGCAGCACAACAGGCCACCACGGTGAAAAAAACAAAAGCAGGTCTTGCATCTTCTCATCCAGTCCTCTCTGTGTACAATGTTTAGTTACTCTTACTTGCAGCATAGTAACCCACAAATGCACTTGATGTAACATGGGAGGTGTACATAGCTATGTAAAGCCATTTATCCTAATTAGCCCACTACACTGACAGTATCTTCATTAAGAATCATAAAATCAAGGAATCATAGAACTGGAAAGGACATCATTGACTATTTAGTCCTATGCCCTGCCAGTGGAGAAAAACATGGCTAAAGTGTACCTGAAAGGTGGGCATTAAGCTCTGTTTAACAAACTTTGACAAAAGTGATGCCACTGCCTTCCAAACCTAGTCTTTTCCACTGTTGAACATTCTGTATTGTCAGATCTTTCTTCTAATGCTTGGTCAGAATCTCCTTTTTTCAATTTAATCCACTGGGCATTGGGCATGTTAAAGCAATATAACTGGATTCTACATTTTTCTTAGCAACAGAAAGGAACTGGGAGGGAAAGTGCAGCAGCTTATTAAATTATTTCAAAGCCTTGTTTTTTATCCCCAAAATGAAACAAAGGCCTAAAGGGATTTTTTTCTTTCCTGAGCCACAATGAAAGGAGCATGCTCACCTTGGCTGTGGCAATTTTACAACACTATAAAGTTAGCAGTCTCCAGTAACCAATTAACAGCTCAACATATAAAATTAAACCAAAGTTACATACTATTGTATTAGTAGGAGGTTGAGGTAATATGTTTGTCCTCACACTGACCTTCGACTGAACACTAGCTTATAAACCAGTTTCCTTAGAGGACAAGTAAAAGGCTAAGGAAGATTTATTATCAAAACAGTAAAAGAAGAGTGGCACACAGAAGCAAGAATCTGCTCTTTTATTAAACCACAGTATAGGAAGAGAAGTAACTGTATCTAAAATTTCAGGGGAAAGGATGAAAGTTGTAGAGTTCATTTTCCATTTCTTAGTCTCTGAGATAAAATGTTTTATGGAGTTCATATGATCATATGGAATTCTATCAGGACCACTGTAAAATATGACACACAAGCAAGCCATCGTGTTTCTAGATTTGTCATAGTATCTGAACTAGGACTTGTGGATCACCTCTAGAATGACAGATCTATAAGGTTCACACATAACTGTGTAAAATCAGTAAGACACCCTTTTTATACTATAACAGAAGTTACTTGTATGCCTGTATATCTGCCCCCTCTTCAAATCTAGGCTCTGTTTGAACCAAGTTTAAGCTAGAGACTGTTCTCCAACATCCAGAACCAACTCCAGGAAGGTTAAAGCTATTTGTGTATTTCTTGAAATGACTTTTACAAAAATTAGTCAAGAATTTTAATATTCTCTACCAAGTATCTTAAACTTTATGAGTCCAAAAGTTAACCAGACTATATCCATTAAAACTTTAAAATATATTGGCTTCCAACTCTAAACTTACCTCTAGATACCCTCAACCTTCAATCCACTATTGCTATCATCCAATGGGGAATTCAGACCATTCTTATTTTTTTAGGTGAAGTGGAAAAAATTATTTCTAACTGACATCAAGCCAACTTCCACTTATGATGACCCTATGAATGAGAGACCCCCGCCAAGTCACATTGTCATCATACACCCTGCTCAGGTCCTCTAGGCGTGCGACCATGCTAGCTATCTGTAAGGTGGTCTTCCTCTTTTCCTACTACCTTCTACCCTAACATCCATTACTGCCTTTTCTAGTGAATCATGTTCTCTCTTGACATGGCCAAAGTATGACAGTCTCAGTATAGTCATCTTGACTACTAGGGAGAGATCAGGCTGGATTTGCTCTAGTACCTATTCATTTGTCTTTACAGTAGTAGGGGATATCTGTAAAACTCTTCTCCAGTACCACATTTTGAATAAGTTTTCTTCCTATCAGTTTTTTCACTGTCTAGCTTTCACAGTCATAAATAGACACTGGAAATATCATGACATGGATAATCCTAACTTTGGCATTCAATTATGTATCTTTAAAGTTGAAGATCTTGTCTCATTCTTCCACACTTGCCTTTCCAAGTTCTAGTCTTCTGGTGTCTTGCCCAAATCCCCACTCTGATTAATAACTGAGCCAAAGTATGGAAAATCTTTTTTTTAATATATATGAGTTTATTAATATATCTTACAGAATAAAGGTTATACATACAACATTTAACTAACTACTCATATATATATATACACAATATTTCAGTCTTTTTGCCTCCTCCCCCTCCCAGCTTCCCAGGGAACAGTGTACCTTATTAATTTGGAAAATCTTGAACTATTTCAATGTCTTCATCAACTACTTTAAAGTTTTGTAAGTCACTTGTAGTCATTATTTTTGTTTTCTTAATGTTAAATTGTAAATCTGCCTTTGCATTTTCTTCCTTGAAATTCTTCAGTACTCATTTCAAGATTTTATTTTCCGCAAGTAATATTCTGTCATCTGTATCTCTCCAATTGTTGATGTTCCTTCCTCCAATATTCATGCCTCCTTCTTCTAAGCCTAATCCTGCTTTAGATAAGATCTGTTCAGTATACAAGTTAAACAGATAGGGTGATAAAATGCAGCTTTGTCTAACTCCCTTGCCAACTGGAAACCATCCTATTTCTCCATATTCTGTCCTGACAGTAGCTTCCTGTCCTGGCATCCAGGATAGTAACCTCCTGTCCTGGTATCAGCCCCAGTCTTAGTTTAAACTTTTCTTTGATTTCTTGGATCTTGTGGAAGAGGTCTCTTGTTCTTCTTTTTTGTTCATCTTCTACTTCTGATTATTATAGTAGTTCTCTTTGTCACAGCACACATCACTGAACAGTTGCATTCAGGATTCTGTCTCTGTTTCTCTCATCTTTTACTTTTGCTTCTCATCCACCCATAACTGCTTGAAGAGTTTCATCTGTTATCCATTGAGGCTTCTTTTTTTGGGTGGGGGGACTGCAGGTAGTGTCTTTTTGCTTTCCTCCCTGACAATGTCCCGGACTTCAGTTCAGAATTCTTCTGGCTCTCAGTAAATTAGGCTTAATAGTGCAAATCTATTTTTCACATTATCTTTAAATCCAATGGGAATACTCTTCAGGTTGTAAAAACTGAGCTTTTCCACCTTGTGCTTCCAATTATGTAGTCTTATTTTATTTCTATATTGGCCATCAGGTGATGTCTATGTACACAGTTGCCTCTTAGGTTGCTTGAAGAATGAGACGAACAAATATTAGCCTCACAAAATTCAATCTGTCTTTTCCTGTTTCATTTCTGGATTCTAGGACAAACCTTCTTACAGTCTTTGATCATGCTCTGTTTCCTACTTTTGCATTCCAACCCCGGTATGATTAACAATAAATCTTTTTTTTTATGTGTGGTCTCCAGCACAAAATCTATCAATTTCTTCTTCTTCTCCCTCTGTAGTTGGTACATAAACTTGGATTACAGCATTTTTGATGGGTTTTCCATGATGTCTTACTATTATTTGGTCAGACTTTGTATTATATCCTTTACCTGCTTTTGCTACCTCTTTCCTCACTATTAATGCCACCCCATTTCTTCTTAGATTTCCTGAGTAAAACACTGTGTAATTATCTGATTCAAAAGTTTCCACTCCTGTCAAGTCTAGCTCACTCACCCCAAGTACTGCAATGTTTATACATTCCATTTTTTGTTTTATCTTGTCTAGCTTTTCCTGATTCACAGTTCTTACATTTCATGTTGCTGCAACATCTGTTGTGCAGTTTTAGACTCACCACTGAGCATATCAACAGTTGAACATCCTTTCAGCTTGAGTCCATTTGCACCATTAGCCACAGCACTATTCAGAGCTGTCTCTTGTATGGCAGTAGCTTGTGGAGTGCCTTCTAACCTGGGAGTTTCTTCTTCTGGCACTATCTCTTGTTTCATTTTGGACTGTCTAATTATAGGATTTTCATAGTAAAAGACATTCAAAAAGGGTTTACCGTGTCTCCTTCTATGCAGTACAAATTAAGTGTTATCTGTCTCTGAGAGATCCTCTGCCACTGTCATCCCCCACTACTGATGCTGCCCAGTAGCTGTCTGGCATGTTTAGTCTGGTTCCTCAGCAATAGTCTGTCTGACATGGGAGACCCTGCCAGCAGCATTCAGCATAACCTCTTGCCTTAAGGAGCACACAATCCCACCAATGGAGAAAAGTAGTGCCTGGCAAAAATTCCAGGATACTTACATTCATCACAGTCACTTAGAATGAAATGTGCATCAGAACACAAGAACCATGAAGAATCAGAGTAGATGAAAGGGCTATCATGTCAAACACTGTGCTCCCACAGTGGCCAAACAGATGCAATTTATTGTTATCAGGTGCTTTCAAGTCAATCCTGACTTACGGTAACCCTATTATACTTTTTGTTTAGTTTGGTTTGTTTTAGCAAGACTTAATCTGAGGAGCTGTCTCTAGATATAACCTACAACACTCTGGTTTTCCTTGGCCATCTCCCTTCCAAGTACCAACCAGGCCTGATTCTGAGATTAGATGAGATCCGGTGGTCAGACGAGATCACATTTAGGCTAACATGAGTGCAAGAGCACATGCTATATAAAAACAGCTGCCATACATAATGACACTGAACCACTAAACACAATAGGCTGAACTTTCTCATGCTTTTTCTCTCATTTGTTTATACAGCTAAAAATGCTTATCTGCAATCTACAGATTGTTTGGTCCAACTTTGTGTGCTAAGAACCATTCCAGCCATAGAACTCTGAAGCACTTGGAGAGTATATTGTATATAGAGGTAGTAACCGCCAATAAAAAAAGACTGGCTTTTAGATATATTTTTAAAATTAACTTAGTTACACAAGGTGCCACATCCTTAGCTATTTCATTTCTAGCAACAGGATTCCAATCTTAAAAAAATAAATAAAAATAAATAAAAACTCTTTGCTTTTTACACCAGACAAGAAATGAGGCTGAAATGTCACACACAATTCCGCTTGAAATTTTGTGGCCAGTTTTGTCTGAATGTGTGTATACTTTCAGCCTTTCCTCCAAACACAAGCTAATCACCTCAAAAGTGCCATGTCATTTTGTAACCAGCAATATGATTGGCTTGGCTCTGGCTGTCACATCCAATCCTGTCACTTGGGACCCTGGCTCCATATGACTGAAATAACCTGGGCTGACTGATGTAACACAAATTGTATCTGACACTCGGGAAGGTTTCAGTTTGCACATTCAATGACCAAAGATCTTTGGGTTTAATTACTAAAATGACAGCATCAGCAAAACACTTCAGCTTGGAGGTTAGGAAGTGACTGTTCTCCGAATCAACAACACATATCAAAATACTTCCTTCAGCATGAGCAATATTCCAATTAATGGAGGTTTATAGGTTACTTGCAAAATATAAGCAGCATTTATGGATGCTTGTAATAACCGATAGGAAGACGAACCATTAATTTCTAAATTACTGCTTCTTAAGCTATCTGATGTTGAAGACTGGCAAGTATTTTTGCCCAGTGTGCCAGGGATTGGTATCATATCTGCGTCTATCAGCTGCAATTGTTTCTTTTATGGAAAAGTTCCAGGGGACTGGCAGCTCATGGAACATACCAGAGTTACATTCAGCCATTTCATGCAGTACTGAAGAGCTGAAAGTACTCTGTGATTAATGGAACAGGCATTAGGATCCAATTTAGTCCTTGCTTTTCACACAGTCTATCCAGCTCTGTGAACGGTGACTAGAAAGGAACATGAATGTTCTGGTTTAAAAAAGAAATATGCAGTGGTACAAATATGGACAAGATGAGGTACTGCCTCCAAAATAAGAATTCTTCACCACTATGCCCTATATTTATAGCAGTGCAGTAACTTCAAGCATTAGCTGAGCATCTAAAAGTTCAGTTGAGGCATCCAAAGAAAAGGGCATGCAAAGTTACCTAGAGAAGGCAAACTGAGCAAACATAAGAGTTCTAAGTATGAATCATTTTCAATATCTCACTCTGTTCAATGCTAGAAATTTAGAGACTGACGGAAAATTTTATCTGGGAGGACAGACTCCTTATTTGGTGAAACAATGCCCCTTCCCACTCCTATATCTACATGGGTGAAGTTACGGTTCATGACTTCTCTTGCTGCCTATAATCTCATCCACCTTGGGAGATTTCTTTTCCCAAAGTATTATACAAGACATGCCCTTTCAACTGTTTGCTGAAAAATCTGCCAAATGGAGCAATTTACTTACAATTGAAAAGAAATAAATCCTGTCCTGTCCTTTCTCAGGCTAGGCACCGACTGACTTCCGGGATTCCTCGTACAAGGACATCTGAATAGGAACTGGTACTCCTAATGGACATAACTGATCTTGTTATCTTTATTTTCCTCCCATGCAACGTGATGAAATTTTCTGTCGCTGTTCCAGTGCATTGTGAGTTGTTTTTTTTAAAAAGGCAGCTTCTCAGGGGACTGAGGACTCAAGCAGACAATGGTCCTTCCACAAGTGTCATCAGCTGAACCTGAATCTAGAACTGAAGAGTGCAGTCAGGACTACATTAGGCCACTTGCTGGAGCCAAGGGCTTGAGTTGCAGGTAGAGTTTGGGCTGCAACTTGAGTTAGAGCTAGAATCTTGACAAGGCCTAATTCTGGAATCTCAAACACAAAAGGCAACTGGTCTGCTGAGTAGGTAACAAGGGCAGACATGCTCAAACAATTGATTGGTTGCATAAAGAGGTACAGGGACACACTGACACACTAAGTCTAGTGAATCCCACCCTCGGTTGGATGTCCATTCCTACAAGGAAAGAAAGACAGAAAGACAGAAAGAAAGAAAAACTACATTTAATTCACTACTACTTTGCTACTTCTCATGCTCATAACAGAATTAGCAACAGTGCTTTTTTGAGTAAATGAAAGGGAGCAGCAGTGAGAGAGACTGAGGATCATAAGCTTTCCTATATAACATACTCCCAATAATTAAAATTCCCAGAATTCCTGACTTTGAATCATAGAATCATAGAGTTGGAAGAGACCACAAGGGCCATCCAGTCCAACCCCCTGCTATGCAGGAACACACATCAAAGGATTCCCAACAGACGACCATCCAGCCTCTGCTTAAAAACCTCCAAAGAAGGATGTGACTTCCTGGTCACATTTCCTACGCAAATCAACTGATGGAAGAAAAGGGAGAACAATCAGGTGTAGCAAGAACCTGGAACCTGGAGATTCAAGGGGCAAAAGACGCTTGATGCAACTGATCAGATTTACAGTAAAATAATACACAGAATCCATAGACAAACTGGTTCTCTCATATGATTAAAGAAAACTTTGTTTGATAGGTGTGAGTTTCAACTGATTCATGGGTTCATTGACTAAAATTAACTCTGCATATATTTGCATGTGAATACAGTAACAATCATATTTCAGTGGGTGTATACAGGTGCCAAATCAGTCACTTTAAGAGAGGCATTCTTTGTTTAGAAATAGAAAATTAACATGTCTTGTAAAGTTGTACCTAGTACCCACCATTTTTCTTTGTCGGTTTCTATGCACAAGAATTTCATTTCACCTTTAAGAATACCTCTGCTTGATTAACTAGAGGAAGCTTCTTCTAGTAAAATGAAAGGTTTTAGATTAATTTAGCCAAATGGCTGCAGAAGCCTAAATCAGCACTAGAGTTTTTGCTGAATTCCTTTTCTTACTCTATCCAGCTGTGCTGGATCAGGATGTGGGTATCCATCATTATTTGAAGCTGGACTTCACTGATGCCTTTACCATCCACTCTCCACAAATCAGTTAGCAGCGCAAGATATTCTCTATATACACCTACCTAGTTAGCAGAAACGTCAAATTCTTTTTATGCCTTTTTGCTAATCTGTTATTAACACTAATTGTGCTTTTGGCAAACTACTCAGAATATCCTCCAAATGATGATCGAGTAACACTGTACTTGGATCTCTGACAAATTTCAGGCCAAGAGGGAAAAGGGAAAAGAAAGACATTTCACCATTACACAAGATGAAATGGGGGCCAGTTTCAAGTATCACTGGGAAGGGTCAGCGAGAGTTCACAAATCCCTCATTGAAACAACACCAGAATGGGCCCCTATCTGTACAGCCAAAAACCAGGAGAGGTAAGTACCAGTGGCAATCATTCTTCCTGATCATATAAACATTCACAGGCTAGCTATTTGCTGCTGCTTCTGGAGCTAATTGCTACTTTAGACATGCAGAAGTTATATTATCATCAGCATAATAATGTAACTAGTATTTAAGCCATACAACTAGCATTACTGCTTTAGTAACTGTGGTATATGAAGACAATGAAAACACTCTCCAGTGTCAGCACAGAGGAAAAGGAATTTTGACTTTTTTCACCTTCAAACAACCAGGCCATATTAAAAACTACTTTTCAAACTTCCCAGTTCTCAGAACAGACAGTAAAATGCAGACTTAAAAAGAGCAGGAAAAACACACATAAGGCAGTGCATTTACTAGAGAATTCTTTGCCAATATCACAATTTAATTTCCTTTCCTTTTCCTTCTTCTGAGTTTTTAAACTTCACAAAAACCAGAGGTGTGTGCAAAAGGATAGTACACACCAATGATGGAGAAACTGGTGGCACTCTCAGTGTTTTTGGTCAAATATCAATCTGCGGACAACATTTTTAGTACAAGGCTATCAAATTAGCATTTTAGCAGCTGAGGTCTGACTATGGGAATTATGCTACCAACTGAGTTTTGAGAGCCAAATGGTCATTTGCTGAACAAAACTGTCATTTTACAAATGAGTTGGCTAACAAAACCAAAAGGCCAAGGGATTATATGGGTTATAACTGAACAATGGCTGAAGAACAATACCTGATACAGACGCAACAGCAAAACAACTTCACAAATAAAATCTTGTTTCTCTCCCCAAAAGAACTCCCTCCTGCTCTACCTCATATGAACTCTTTTGGTAATCTTTACCTATGCATCTATTGTCTAATCCCCCCTATCTGGAAAGTAGCTATGTGCTGGTAGTACTGCAAGGGAGCTATAGAAGAAGAGCAGAAATAAAGCACAGGGCATTTGCTTTTGGTACGGATCACCCTTTCCCATTCACCAACAGAAGTTCTAACCTTCTATTATTACAATCACTTACGGAATCCTTCCAAGAATTAATGGAGGGAATCGCTAATAGGCACTGAGGCACTAGCTGTTTTGGATATTTTCCTCACCTTTTGACTTATTCAGATCATGGCTCCTAAAAGTTATCAGAGTTTTAGTCGCATGCAAGTTTACAAGCAAGCGATTTGTAAAAAGAGGAGGGTCTGTCTTCAATAAAATAGAAAATGTGTGTGAATGAGTGTGGAGTGAGAGAGAGAGAGAAAAAAAGAGAGTTTATCTGGAGTCATTTTCTAGTTGATAATGAGAAAATCCTGAATGTTTATCTTTTCATACATACCCAGGTGGGACATTTTGTTCTGTTTCACATACCCAAAGAGAGTGCTGTCATTTTTAGATGCTTCTCTAATATGCACACATTTTGAGTAAGACTTCCTGTAGCCTGACCTATTTTGCTTTCCTCAATACCTTCTAAGACAACTTTGACAGCCATTACAGAAGCAATTTAACTGCAAGATTTGAAAATCTTTTCTCCATCATACTTTTAACAAAAAGTCCTAAGAAACAGAGTGCTTCACACAATCACCCTCATTCTAGAAATGTTATAGATATTCCAGGCACATTCAGTTTCCAGTTGTAATTGTTCCATGTTTCCCCTTTACTTCTTCCAACTTTTCACAATACATCCATTGAGGAAAGGATGCAATGGTTGTACATATTTGACTGTTAACCCTAGGAACCTTCACATCCGCCTTAAGATTTGGTCTTAAGATCAAAACAATAGCTAAATAGTGTGTTTTATTTGCTGAAACAGGAGAATCGTCTTAAAAAAACACCAGGTATTCTCTTGTCTTCTCCCTCTATCCCAAGTCCTCTCTTGACAATTCAGCTCTATCTTGGACTGACTGAATAGCCAACAGACAGGGGCAAACAAGTACAAACAGATGCAAGGAAAATATTCAAATTCCACTTTACAATACGTAAGAGTAAAAACAGGAAGTGCAAACTCACTCACATCCCCCCCCCACCCCATATCAAATGTACCAATGCTCTAGCTGAGTAAACACTATCTTCTACCTCAATAAAAGGGAGAATATTCTATCATTGACAGCAGTGTCAAAACACCTGTAAATATACATATTTACAGCACAGGTAATAAACTAGATTTTTGAGAAATTAAAATAAAAGCTACTAGTTAACGATCTTAAAAAGTCCTATTCTATATTTAATCTGTTCTTGCACTTTTCCTAGCTCTCATCCAAACATTTAACAGCTTAACATCGCAAAACTTCTGCAAACACTGAATACAAACACCAAGGATAGATGGTGATGACAGAATCATAGATTGTTTTTAGCTACTGGTGGCACTTTTAATACTTTTTTGTTGAAAAGGGCTAATAGATAAATAATTAGATCAAATATTTTCTGCAGTGGTTTCCTTCTCCTTCAAAACTGAGCCACACAATTTTCCAATCTGTGTGCTTAATAAAAGAAAAGTACTCTAAAAGAAAAGTACTCTAAAATAATTTAGGTATAAATTCTTTCACAAATATTTTCAGGGGCCAAAAATTACTTTCACTGTCCAAGGTTGGATTACAAGGGTTGTGAGACCTCTATGCTAAACCACATTCTGGGCCTCACACGTCTCTGCTCCTTAATCTCACTGTGTTATGTGCCAACAGCCACACAAAACATATCCATAAAGTATTTTTCTTATTGCTCTGAGTAATTCATGTCAGTAAGAACAGAAGGCAGTGCAATGGCTCTAGAAAATAGGGCAGCAACTCTAGCCTCCCTTATGCAACATAGAATAAGGCAAGGCAAGACAGCAACAGTCCTAAAAGTCAGAAATTAGCTCTTGGTTAAACTGAGATATCAACCAGAACTTTCCTTGTTATTGTTCGTGGTTGGTATTCCAATGCCATCTTCCACCAGCAGAAAGACATCAGAGGAACAAATTCCTTCTTCACTTCCAAGAGCTGCTAGAGCAGATACGATATTCATCAGAGCTGGCAGGTTCCACTGCACCAAGTCACAAAACTCTGCTCATGTCATGTTGGATTCACCCCATACTTTTCACCATTAAGCCATATTGGTTGTTCCCTAAGACCTTGTACTTTAATCTTCTTATTATAAAATTCACTGTTTATATACATACAAAAGGCATGTTTAAGACTCAGATCTGACATTCACTGCCTCTAGGCAAAGTCTGTATTTCTCCAAAATAAGAATAAATTACAATTTCTCTGCCATGTGATTAAAAGTATCCTCATGACAGAAGTTACTGGAAATTCTAAGGGAACTGCAAAGTAGGACAATAATGCCTTGTCTTTTATAATAATTCTTGCTAATTTTCTGTGGGCCTCGTCTGTATTTACACAAGACCTTTTTAATGCCGCTGGAAGCTGCTGCTCCCCATCAGATGAGTGAGAATCACAAGGTCCTCTAGATGCTGATGGACTACAAACATAACCAAAGGTGAGCAACGTTGGCAGTTACAACCCAGCACCACCTGAAGAGCTTCACCACTCCCATCCCTGCACTATCAGCTGAAAGCAAAATTAAAACAGTAGGCCTACATGGAACTGAAAAGGAAAATTAAAATCTGTAGCACCTACTGAGGGAGCAAAGGGAAGGCATACCCTTTTTGTTGTCTGATTTTTTAAAAAAATTACAGACTAAAGTTTTGCTACAATACACAAATAGGCATTTCAAAAGCAAGGAAAAGTGTCAAGAGTGGCTGCTTTCAGAACTTGGGGTGAATGATGCTTGTGTCACTTGCCATGTCATTGCTTCCAGTCTCCAGACACAATGCAACAGTACGGTATTTTCTCTTCCTTCTTTAACTCTGTGTAGGACAGGGTGGAACTCCATGTGTTATTGAGAGATAATTCCAGTATTCCTCACTACTGGCTATGCTAGCTAGGGCTGCTGAGATTTACAGTCCAACATCTGGAGGGTGACAGGCTTCATGATCCTCACCCCTGCAGTAGGAGGAGGAAATGTTCGCTGGGAGTTGGCTCTTATTTCCTGGCATGATTCTCTTTCACCTTGTAGTGGAAACTACTTTTGTGCCTTCCTACTTTCATCTCATTTTCATGTTTTCCTTCCAGCCTCTTGGAGTAGAAGAGGATGCTACTGCATGTCAAAGAAAGTCCTCGGCTCTTCTCCAGAACCTCAAGGTGGGCAAGAGACTACTAGAGTAGTCATTTTTTACAACTTTCATTTGTTTAATCAAATGAAACTGGAGTAAGTTGGCTGTGGTTGCCATATGCCAAAATTCATGGCTCATCATAAGATATGAATGGAGCCAAAGTTCAGTAAATAACACTTGTTTTAGTAACACTTGTCTAAGGGACACTCTGACTGAAGTTTTGCAAATTCCATACGAGTACTAAGTACTACAGTTGAAACAAAAGTTGAATAGAAGCGCCTCACCCTCTGGCACCATAAACCTGATTGTAAGCAGCAACAGGAAATGGGAAGAGTCTAAGTTCTATTGACACATTCAAATTATTCATGCCAGAAGAAAAGCAAGAATAAGGCCCTTTCCACACGGACTTAAAAAAGCGGAGTAGATCGACCTCCACGGAGGTCGTCTACACCATTATGCGAATTGGGGTGGATTACGCTCGAGTAATTCCACACCGCAATCCGCGTTCGGGCGCCTGCAAGTGGTGGCGCTGCGTGCTTTTGAAAAACCACATTTTATGTGGTTTTTCAAAGGCATGGGGCGTCCAGCCCAGTCCAGCCCCGTCGCAGCGCCCGTGTGGATTTACGGACGCGCGAAAGGGCGTCCCTGCAGATCAGGCAGGGGGCGGGATTTCCGGCTGGCGGGCTTCTCCGATTGGTGGAGAGGCTCCGCCAGTCAAAATCCACCATTTTGGGCGCTGCCGGGCGCCAAGGACGCCGCGGGACGCTGCTGCGTGTAGAATGGCGAAATGCGCTGCTCCGCGCAGCGACGGAACAAGGTAAGCCCCGTTTTGGCGTGGCTTTCCCCGTTTCCCCGCCCGCGTGTGGAAAGGGCCTCAAAGTGCTTGCTATCTTCTCCCACTCCCCTGCTTTAACCTTCCTTGTAGCCTTCTAGTTGAAGGAAAACCTCTGCAACAGGGATTGTTCTATGCCCATGGAAGTTCCCAGTGTCCACACAGTTTAGAAAAATGGAAAATCAGATTTCTTTTCATCACATGGAGAGTCTCCAAATGATGATACTTCCATCCAACTGACAGCGGTATACTCTGAATATCTAAACAAGGTTGCAGGAAACAGATTTTAGCTGGGTGGGGAAAGCAGGTTGAAATATATAATTGAAGGACTTTTCTTCTTGAGATTCAAGATGATTATTTGAGTCTGCACGTCTTCAAAATGTCTGTCAAAAATGGCCTTGTATATATTAGAAATAAGTCCTGCATAGGGAAAGGATCGTTTCAACATATTTTGATAGGTCTCCAGTGTGAATGCCCAGTGTGTGAACTGAAACACAAATAATTTTGCAGATGGGACCTTATTTTGGTTTTTGTGAAGGAAATGGAAGTTAACTATGCTACCAGTAAAGCTTTATAGATGTAACTCTATCCAAAGGGCACCTGTACCAGCCTTCTCAGCATTCTTTCACCATAGCAGCAAATTTACTTACCCTGGAGACCATAAGAACTGTCCCTCAAGGGTTAAACACACAGCTTGTTGAATGCTTAACCTTTCTTAAAACATATGGCTTTGCACTTCAAGGACAAACTGCTAAAGTGAGACATTCTCTCTACAGTTTGTGCGATTTTTTAAAAAATTCATTTGGAAACATCATATGCATCCTACATGTTTATCTACTGAGGTTCACTTTTGACTCAAAAATATTTAGAAGGTGGAGAATACAAATTTTTTGAACTATTCTATTGTGCCCTTATCTGAAGCAATAGCTTTAAAAAAAAGTCTGAAAGGAAATAAAGTTTCAATTATTTCAAGTGCACCATGTGTGTTTTCAAACAGAATCTTTCTTCCTGACTGAAAAACTAAATGTAGTCCAGACAGTAATTTTTCCCAGATCTTTAAGAGATACTAACAGTATCCATTCCAAAGAGTCAGTATAAGAATTATCAAGAAATGCAAAAAGGAGAAGCAATTCTACTTTCTACATTTTTTCATGATATTAACCATTTCACTTTGTTTGGATCCCATTCATTTAAAGACACCACAAGTAAATATTCAAACTCCACACTGGCTACAGGAGACTAAATATGTCATCTTTTCACACAGAATTTACCTATTTTTCTGTTGCTATGAGTTAATCAAGTCAACATAGTACAGTAGTTTGAGAACTGGATTACAACTCTGGAGACCAGAGTTTGATTCCCTGCTTAGCCATGGAAACCCACTGAGTGACCTTGGGCAAGTCACATTCTTCCCCAAAGTTGAGCTAGACATTTGGCCTAGTGGTAAAGGATGTCTCTGTCAGGACATGTAAATTAAACACAATTAAACTGTAAATTCACTGCTATAATAGTTACTGATAATTTCCAGTTTGCATATTTTTCAAAAGGGTAAGACACAAAGTGGTCAAGATCATCAACAGCGGTTTGCCTAATAAAGGTCAATTGAATTGAATTGAATCAACAGCTATTAGTCAAGATGGCTATACATCACTTGAAGGGAAGTCACATTCTCTCAGCCTCAGAGGAAGGCAAAGGCATATCTGAACAAATCTTGCCAAAAAAACAACAACAACACCCTGTGATATGTTTGCCTTAGGGTTGCATAAGTCTGGAACAACTTGAAGGCACACCACAAGAGACTGAAATGAATTTCCTGTTTGTATTCTTCTCTTCGTGAAGATTCAGCACCATATATTGTGTTGCATGTTGCATTTCCCTTAAATAACTTGCAGCAATTCTTGTTAAAATACAGCCTACTGGCCACAATGCTACTATTTCACAATTCTCCATTATTCTGGTACAACATTGGCCAGAACTTGCAATGTCGTAAATCTCTAGTCAGACATATTTATTGCTTGATTTCTTCTTTCCACACATTTTTATTCAATGAACAAAAATGCAACAATACTGGTATTTTAATATTTTATTGTTCATATGAAAAACTCCATCATCCATGAGCAAAAGTTTCCCAGCCACTTAACTTAAAAAAAACCTTTAACATCCAGTATTAACATTAAAAAATACAGTAAAAATACAGTATTCACAAATCACAAAACAACATTACAAGCAGCAGCAAGAGCAGAAAGGAAAATAAATTCCACCGCCTCTCATCAACTGTCCTCTTGTTTTTAATCTTGTTTTTAATTGTTTTTAATAGTTAATGTGTTTTAGGGGGTTAGAAGGGTAGGTGGGTGGGGAGGATGGGGCACATTTTAATGTTTTAATGTATTTTATATATTGCTGTAATGCCGCCTCGATCCATTGGGAGAGGTGGGATAAAAATAAATATCATCATCATTATTATTATTCCATTAAAAACTCATGAAAAACATATTATTGCAAACTGAATCATAATACCACTG
The DNA here is from genome assembly GCA_948474755.1 of Ctenosaura bakeri. Classification (NCBI taxonomy): domain Eukaryota; kingdom Metazoa; phylum Chordata; class Lepidosauria; order Squamata; family Iguanidae; genus Ctenosaura; species Ctenosaura bakeri. The sequence continues at coordinate 367,199 of CAOLHI010000686.1, forward strand.
TTTAAAAAAAACAACCTCCCATCTTAATTTCCTGACACAGATTTTAAAAGCAGTATTTTCAGCAACTTGCCATTATATCCTTTTGTTTATATTTTCCAAAGAAGGTTATGTCTGCATATCCTTTGATTATGAATGCCATTCACAGCACCAGTTGATATTTGGCTACCCTATCTAGATTTTGTTGTTGTTGTCGAGTTATAGCAACTTAAGGTGAACCTCTGATGGGGTTTTCTGGAGCTGAGTGTATGTGACACACTCAAGATCAAACCTTGGTCTCTAGAGAATCAAACCTTGGTCTCTAGAGTCATAGTCCTACAATCAAATCAGTACACCATGCTGGCTCTCTCACCATACCAAAAATGGAGGTAGAAAGGTAGGTTGTTTAATTAAATTTTTGCATCTTCTGCCACACACCAGATCAGTGGTTCCCAAACTTGAGTCCGCATATATTGTTAGACTTCAGCTCCCAAAAGCCACATCCAATGGTCCGGGATTCTGGAAGCTGTAGTCTAACAACATCTGGGGATTTATATTTGGAACAACTGCACTAGATTGTGTCACAAGCAATCATTTCTAGATTTCTAGAATAGAGTTTGAATCCCTGTTTGGTCATAAAAATCTATTGGGTGACCTTGGGAAAGTGATATTCTCTCAGCCTAAGAGCAAAAGCAAAAAAACAAAAGCAAAAAAAACAAAAGCAAACCCTCTCAGAACAAATCTTGCAGAGAAATCACACGATAGATTTGCTTTAGCATTGCCATAAGCTGGAAATGACTTACATACACACAACACTAATAACAACAACAACAAATTCATGTTTCTATTTGTTCCTGTTATTATCTGTTCTATCTAATATCAGACAGTAGTAATACCCAAGCTTGCAAAAGGACAATGGCTAACCATTTTTTTTCAAAAACAACAAGAATGAAAATAGTATGAAACAGAAACAGGCCCACAGATGAGATATCTTTGCAGAAATATCTAGTGAGAGTTTAAAAAGGAAAAAAACAACCTCAGCATTATATATTTCATTGGAAAGGGAATAAGAAGACATATACACTCAGTGGGCAAGGTCCAGTTCTCATCCAAGACAGGAGAACATCTCTCAACGTCTGCTGCATACCTTTGATGATAAACCCAAATGAATCCAAGACCAAATAAGACAGGCTGACCCAAGAAAGAGTAGCTGAGATGACTCTATGTATGAGCCAAGTAATGCAGAATTAGCAAAGATTTTTTTAAAAAGTACTTCTGACCTCAATTGTAACCAAGGTTAACAGTTTGATTACAATGATCAAGCCAACCCCACCCACAAAGCCCTGTGAAGGAAATTTTATAGTGTCAAACCCCCAGATGCCTAATCTCCCACTTTTGGTTGGTATAGCCTCTATGAGAAAACTCAAGACCGAATGAAGTATGAAAGATCTAATGTAGAAAAAAAGTTCTAGTGTAGACAGAAAGATCCCTCACAAAGTCCAAGAGGCCAAATGGTAAGAAAAGAACCAAAATTAGAAGGCATTCTACCTTTTTATAAAGATTATTGATTTTATAGTGTATTGATTTTATACCTTTAAAAATATTTAAACTTCTGATTTCCAAAAATTGGAAGCCATTTGTTTTTAATCCAAATAAATGTATGCCTTCCATTCCCAGAACTATTAGCAGACCACCCTCTCCTTCCCAGCATTTCAATAACTCTAGTTCCTTTGAGCTTGTCTGGCAAAAGCATTGCACAGGAAGCTTAAGAGAATAGCTGGCCCAGCATTAAAAACGCAAATGACTGTCAGTCACTTTCTCATTGCCTCTCTAGTACAAAAGGTGTACTCATACAGAATGATTAAGGAATTTCATATTAGGGCTTGTCCAGGCAGCTGTTTTCCCCACAGCTGGCTCCCTGCTGCATTGCTAACCAGAAAAGGACAGTTTATTCTGGTTAACTACTGTATCCCCCTCTCTGCTATAATCTCAAGGAAGAATTTACCATGTAATAGCAGATTTTTAGGGTTGCACCAATGTGGCATGTCCTCAGCCTAGTATTTGCATTAATGCCAGGAGAACAACACTTCTGGCTTTCCAGGGTCAAGTCTGTTGACAATAGAAAAAATTATTCCCTCTTGAACTACAAATTGTTGCTTCCATGTTAATATTCCTACTCAGAATTGTCTGAGATTACCTCAGAAAGTAACACTAGAGAAGATAGACTGTTATTCTGATATTTTCTCTCTTTTAGTGGATAATTTTTCTTCCTTAAATGCAGCAACTCCTTTGGAAACAACTGCTCTGGCTTCCAATTTGTTTCCAAGCTCAGTTCAAGGTTGTTGTTTTGACCTGCAGAACCTTCAGTAGATTGTGGCCAAGATATTTAAAAGAGTTTCTCCTTTTATATGAATCTCCCATGTGAAGTCTTCAGCAGAGGCCATATTGAATGTGTCACCACCCTGACAGGTTGTGTTGGTGAATACATGGGACAGGGCTTTCTCTGTAACAGCATTTCCATTGTGGAACTCTCTCCCAAGGAAAGTCAGGCCAGCTCCATCCTTGTGGAGACTGTACTAGTTTGCATGGTCGTTGGTTTTTAAAACCAACTTTCATTTTTTTAAACAAAAATCTGTTCTGAAATAATTTTTAAACCACACTTGACTTCCACGATTCCTTCTGAAAGCATTACGAGATGTCAAGCACAGAAAAGTATACTTCAAGGATGTTCAAACTTCCATGCCCTTTCCATTCAGAAGTGGTTATAGATTAACATATAGCACATATCTTTAGATTGGCTGTGGGACTCAAAACCTGAAGTAGATCTTCTTGGGGGGGTTTGGAATGAGAGAAGTCACCGCATTCCTTTTATCAGAGTAAAGGGTTTTCTTCCTCAAATGAAAAGACAAAAGAATCCTGTAGCACTTTTAAGACAAACTGGGTAAAAGACTTTTCTAGCATATGATTTCATGAACTCCAGTCCACTTGTTCAAATGCAACATTAGTCTCAAAGGTGTCACTGGATTCCATTATGTCTTTTCATGCTGTAACAACATAAATACAGCTATCTCTTCTCTCACATGTATTTACAGATGGGTAAGGGTTTTTTTTAATTTGAAAAATTGTAGGAATCACAATTAAGAAGGCTTCTTTTTTATCTCTATGGTCATTTGCGCGCTAGCCTGTTATAGCGCGATGATTCCACTTTCAACATCCTCTGGAATCCTGAGGTTTGCAGTTTCTGCAAACCCAAGGATTCCAGAGGATGCTGAAAGTGGAATTATCACACTATAACAGGCTAGTGCGCAAATGGCCTGTGAAAGAAGAGGCTTTAAAAAGTCTAAATAGTAAGATCCCAACCCAACACGTTTATCTATATTATATGCTTATCAGTTATATGCAAAGATATTCTAACTTATAGAGGACACTTTTGAAGGGCCAGAAGAAGGGAAATATGTCTTTTAAAAAGGTAATAAAATAGAAATGCTGCAGAACAGACATTTGAATCATCCTCCTTGCTCCTAGCAAAGAAGGCAAAATACTTTCTGAGACCATTAGTATGGACTGTCTTTCCTAGTTCAATGCAATTGGCCAACGATACCACTATGGCGCAGGAATACTCCAAACTGAGTTTGTTTCAAGTAGCAGGGCCCAAATAGCTTTGGATTAAATAATGCAACTAGACTAGTAAAGTAGTTTCTGTGCACTTGAAAAAAATCATAAAATGGGAACTAATAACCCTTAAAGAAAGTATAGGGCACTTTTCTTCCCCTTCAACTTTAAACCACTATACCATGCTGACTCTCACACTTGGATACCATAATTAATCTGAGAGAAGAAGTCCATATTCAAAAAGCTAGCCCCACTGAATTCGCTGGTTGCTGGTTCCACAATGATACCAGAAGTCACTTTTGTAATGTCTTCATGTTCAAAAATCTATTGCCATCTTATGTCAAGGCAGGGGAAGTTGCTTTAGAGAAAAGAAGTGGGGTAACTGGGCTTCATAGAAGCCAGAGACTGGCAAATGGGCCTATCACTATGAAGCCTGTGGTTAAATGCATTTGCTTCCATTTCACAAAACAGATGGAGATCACACAGAACTGCCTTATATAATCTTGAACTAGACCATCTTGAGGTTCTCCAGCTAGTCCAGTGCTACCTGCTTCAATGGAGAAGGCCTTTATACAGTCTTGTAAAGAGATCTTTCCCCCAAATCCTCAATTCTCGCATCTAACTGTTATGTATTCTCTTGTTGTTTAATTCCTTGCTTTTTCCCTTGAAACTTTTCCAATGTTAGCTTCTGCTGATTGTTCTCAGTTTTCTGTAGTTCTCAATTGATCTAGCAATATACTTCTTAAGCTGCTTTAGGGAGAGGAGCATGGGATAGGCTATGGCAAGTGGCAGGAAATCTTCGCTAAAGGAAAAAAACAGACAAATACAAATTCCATTGTCTTTCCTCTAAAATCCAAAGTTTACCCACTCAGCAAGCAATAAGCTAATTGATGAACTATTACTGTTAGGGTCCTAAGTGGAAAAGAGGGAGTCTCAAAAATTCCTGATCACAATTTGCCTGACAATACTTTCTTGAGATCTTCACACTGGCTCTTAAATCTATTATTGGTAAGAGCTAACTTGATAATGCTTCTGCAACATGAGAATTTACTTGCCATGCAGGGAATTGCATACAGAAAAACATCAAGCCCTTCCACAGTCTATTATCATAATGAAACACAACATAACTAGTTTAAGAAAGTAACTTGTCCAAGTTCTGGAAAAAAAAAGCTTTTTAGTAACAGTCCAAGCATTGTTCATGAAATTGTATACAAACAATAAAGATTTGCTTCTGGTCAATTAATCTAGACGAAAATGTAGATTTCAATATATTTATCTGCAGTATTAGCCTGCCAGCAAGGACTAGGGTAAGTTAAGTGCTTTTGTAAATAGTAATGATGAAGATAAAATTTGAGTTGCCTCATTTCTAATCATATAATTGATGCTTACCCTTTTCAACTCAAATAAAAATGCAACCTTCTGGAGCCACGTGATTATGTGAAAATGCTGATTTAATTAAAACAAAGGGCAATCTCTAAACCATGTAGTTGCAAAGCACAGCTGAAACATACAGCACAATCCTGCCCTGAAGGCTGAGAACTAAATGGAAGCTTACAAAGAACTTTCAAAAAGCCACACACTTTCAAGCTGATCTCACTATTTTGGACAACAGACAATTTTATATAGGCGCTGCCAGTTCTATAGCTGATCTCACGTTGGTGGTTAGAAACCTACCTTATGTTTATCATATAGTTGTTTGCAGGACATAAGAACAACACATTTGCAAGCTATCATAGCATTTTCTCTCTAGAAAAAAGCAGGGGAGACAGCAGCCCAAAGCAAAAGTTATTACAATAGGTTCCCCATATCCACAAGGGATATGTTCCCTGACTTAATGTGGATGGCGAAAAATGTGGATAACAAGAGGAAGTCACGTCATATTTCACATGCCTTTCTGCGCCACGGAAAGAACCCCTGTCTCTTCTTTGGTGGACAGAAGTACAGGGAGACCCATGTCACATACCTCTCTCTGAGGAATAAGTGTTTGTTTCTTCCTTGGTGGAAAGAAGTGCAGAGGAGCCATGCTGGGATTTGTATGCCTCTGTCAGTCAAGGAAGGAGCATCCCTTTCCTCCTCGGCACAGTGTGGAGCCATGCTGGGCTTTGTATGCCTCTCTCTGCCAAAGAAGAAACATCAGTCTCCTTCCTCAGTAGACAGAAGCATGGGGGGCAGGCATGCTACGCCTCACCTGCCTCTCTACACTGAGGAAGGAGCATCCGTCTCAAAAGAGGCATGGGAAGCCCAGCTGTACGTCACCATGGACCTCCATCACTGTGCACCTCTCTCAGCCTTGCACAGAGCAAAGTCCCCAGCCAACAGTGGCAGTGATGGCCTGCAGTGGTTCACAGGTAAGTGAAACCATGGATACTGGTCACATAGTTATGGGGAACCTACCATACTGTGAAAATACCTGCCATGTTAGAGGCCTAAGGCCCTTTCACACTAAACAATTATAGTACATTGAATCCACTTTAACTACCATAGATGCATTCTATGAAATCCCATGGTTTGTAGTTTTGTGAGACATTGGAGCTATCTGGATGAGAATTCTAAATGGCCTTTTACAAATCCCAGGATACCAGAGGATGGAACGATGGGTATTAAGGTAGGATCACAATGCCTGTACGAATGTGTAATGTGAAAGGGCCCCTAGTCTATTGAAACACTGTCTAAGAAATATTTGTTATTTAAAACAGAACAAGTATGATCTGTACAAAAATGTAAAATCCTTATCTTTGTTACTGAATACTATTCATTTTCATCCCATTACAGGACAAAGGTACCTAAAAGGACTTGCACAACCATAGAGTTGCAAGTGGCCTGATGGGCTGTCAAGTCCAACCCCCAACTCAGTGCAGAATCTCCAGCTAAAGGATCCCCAGTGGGTAGCTGAACAGCATCTTTTTGAAGATGCTCAGAGATAGAGATCCCACCACCTCTCTAGGCAAATGGTTCCACTGCCAAACTGCTCTCACTACCAAGAAGTTTCTTCTAATGTTCAATTGAAAGCTACCCTTCTATGATTTAAAACCATTAGACCTGGTCCTACCCTCTGGGGCAGCAGAGAACAAACCTGCCTCCTCCACTATGTGGCAGCGCTTGAGGACAGTTTGGAAATGTTACTTTCTGGCAACAGCTCCAAAAAAACATCTTTTCTGAACTTCTAAGCATGGATGAACTTACTGACCTGAGTTCTACCTGTACTGGACAAGGGCAAATGCTATCTCTTTCAAGAACCTGAACTGAACACATCCTAATTAGGAGGGATTCATAAGCACAACCCCTACCAGATGCCAGCACTGATAACTTCTTTGTATGGGAGTTCTTCCAGTCTCCCTCCCACTTTCTCTTTCCGGGAAAAAAAAGATGCATTTAGAGCTGCCCAAACTAAAGCTGATCTCATGTTGGTGGTTAGAAACCTACCAGTTACATACTTGGCATGTGGGTTACACACAAAGATATATCCAGATAAGACCTTTTCACTTCTATTGTGTACCTGGGTTTTTACCTTATTAAAGAAATTCCCTTCACATTGCATCAGCAGAATGGGATGGGTGGAGTGAGAAATAGGCACTGGATGCAAGCATGAGAAGACTCCTACCGTTATTTCCCCAGTATAAATTGTGGGTATGATGAAGCTCTTTGCAAATCAAGAATGATTAAATCAGTCTGGAAATGGCAAGATGAAAATAAAACAGAAGTAAAGCAAAAAAAGAGTATCACAAAGAAGCCAAAAGCATTTAAAAAGCAAATATCTACTTGTGTGGAATAAAAAGAAGGAAATATCAAGAGATTTCAATGTTCAGTCTTGCTAGCTTTAAAAACAATGTATTTTGACACTCTTTTTCATCAAATAATTCTCAGGGGATCCTTTCTCTGAAAAGGTCTCTAGAGAGGTATTAAAATAAAAATGCATTCTTCATATTCCACAGAAATAAACTTGCCTCCCTTCTTGTGTTTATTAGTGATTGCCACAGGACTGAAAATCCATGTAGCTTAGAAAGCACAATAAATAAATCCAGTTTCAGTTCTGACTGCACAACTATTTTAATGCAGATGATAAAAGATAATTATTAGGTTTAGGATATAAAAAAGGCACTAGATCAAGAGAATTGATGTTTAAATTTTACAATTTATAAAGCATATGGTTTCCAGTACTCTTTTTACAAATCTATTCAGTGTGATTGCAGGCTGTAATGAAGCTGTCCTGATGTAGATGAAGCCAAAGGAGGATATGGCCCAAACAGTGATCAAAGAGAAGAGCTGTGTTAGCAGCTCTGATCAGAACAGGAGACTTGCCTGTTCTTGGATGAAAGGGAAAGGAAGCAACATCTGCCATTTCGAAGCACATGAAATAGGACTGGAGCATTAGACCAGTAATTGGAGAAATTAACCTTTCAGTTCACTAATCACACATTCATGACTTGCAAGCTGATGATAGTGTTCTAAAGAATTAATTCACTATTCCTTGCAATGCATTTAGGATGATTTTTCCAAATAATGAGTTGTTTCTTATATTCAGATTTCTAATATATCTTCTGCATACTCATCAAGACATACACAGAGACGTACAAATATGCATACATACTATGATGAAATTTGAAATTGTGAACATCCTTTGAAGTGAAAGGCATGTCCCTGGCACATTAAATCATGCAAGATGATTAAGAAATACTTTAAAAATTGTGTCACGCCAACCCGTCCTGACCTTTACTACAAACCCTCAGGTCTCCAATAAGAGCTGGGTATTCTGTCAAAGCAATTTACCAAACATCTTATTAGCTTTGTCACAAGAGATTTCAGTCTTTAATTTGTTGAAATAGTTTGCAAAGGCATTCTTTGAAGGAAATCTATGCAGATGAACTTTCTAATTCATTTCCCCTCTGAACTGAGGAGTCATGAATTTCCCAGAAACAATGGATTCTACTAATGTGTCTTGTAGCATTCAAAGAAAAACACAGGTGTTATTCTGGCCTGCAGGAAGAAGAAATGCCATACTGATTAAAATTTTGGACATATGAGTTTAGACAACCTGAGCCTCTCCATCCGTGCCACCAACAACAATAAGTAAATGAGTACAGATCTTATACACTGGCTGGCTACAAACATATCACTGAATAATCCCTGGAAGCAATATATAGCACGAGGACAAAATTTGCACTTTCCCAAAGCAGCACATGAGACAGCCCGTAAAAACCTTAGCCAATCATACCCACATTCTAGCTTCTTTTCCATTCGGAATCTATTCTTTAATATCTTTAACAATTCAATATAGAGCCAAAAACACAAGGTGTGAGATCCTGAGTTCTATCCCTAACTTCTCCAGAATTACAATTTCATCCTGTTTTAATGTTCTTGCTCACTCTCTTTTGATGAGCAGTGCTGTTTTTCCTGCACATATACACTTACTCTCTTTATCCCAACATTGCCTCATGTCTTTCCATTAAAGTTGAAATGCACCCTTGAGCATTTAACGCTGAACACACCCATGGCTCATAAAAACACTCTCCAACTTCCCCCCTTCTTTAACTATGACTCATCTGTGTCAACCCAAATCACAAGTAGTGCTATTTACTACCAGGATCTATGAACAGAATTTTGCTTTGATGCCTTCCTCTCCTTGATTCTGAAATCACTGGCAATTATAACTTTGAACTTCACAGTCCCCAGTGAACACAGTGAGTCAGGTTGTGACTTGGGAATCACTGTTGTAGAATTTCCATGAACAGAATTTCAAGTATTTATTTGTTTATTCCTTTAAATATTTGTTTATTGCCTCTCAACCCATTAGAAGCCCAAGGCAATGCACAACAGATCAACAGCAGACAAACTATTATTTAAAATCAAATCAAACCTTTATAAAACACACACAATTAAAACAGGTTCCAAAGCCAAATCTGGTTGTAGGCATAACAGCCACATAAAACAGTGCTGTTGGTGGCTTAAAAGGGATGGAACAAGATTGTCTTACTTCCATTGGAACTGAGGTGATGCTACTAAGATAGCCCTGTGTCGTGTACTCACCAACAGGGTGGCAGAGGACATTTCTTCCACTTCCCATTCTGTGTTGCAGATGTAAGAATTTACTATCCTTTTTAGGAACAATACTAACAGTGAAGTCAGAAATGTAACTCAGGACCAAGTCACTGAGGGACTTTCACAGCATATAAGAGAAAGTACCTTGCTCTTATATAAATCATATATACAACAGCACACACGTTTGTGGGGGGAAAAGTGGAACAAGAAAAGGAGCAAGGTCATGCCAGTTACCTTTCAATAAAGAATACATGCCATGACTTATTTACTCTGCCCTTTGATAAGCACATCAAGGGTAAAGCAAGTTAATGGCTTTGTTATCATTTGTACCAAATGCATATTTCCTCCTTTTGGGCTCTCTGAAAAAGAAAGTTTCCATATGTGTGTCTGCTAATGCACGTGCAAAAGTGTTTAAGATCACATTTTTCTGTTAGGACTGCATCCTTCCAAAACACAGAGACCAAGCTGTGCACTGAACCCACCAGTGCTTCTTTTATATCGGAGCCAAGTTACATTCCTTGATAACAGTTTCATCTCTCAAGAGGTGTAAATCACTATGTGCTATCTTATTAAAACCATTTGAAACAAAGCGAGTGCCTTGAAAGCCCAACATATACGCAGTTTTAACTGTCTTGCAACTGTTGATGGATGTAACTGATTCTCTTTACCTGGCTTTTATTTAGAAACCACTTTATCTCTCAGAGGAGCAGAACAGAGAAGCTACTGCCGCCATCAAAACAAAAATGGTAGCCACCATCCTCATCTTCTCCCCTAGACCCAGGACAACAAACAGAGACCTAGCTTAGTCTGTTACATTATGTCTTAGAACAGACATATCACTTGCATGGGTTGAAATGGATTTCCTGACTGCTTGTTTGTCTTGCTACCTTCTTGAAGATTCACTACCATATACTGTACTACATGCTGCATTTCCCTTAACTAACTTGCAGTGATTCTGGTTAAAACGCAAGCTAACTGGCCACAATAATATTATTTCACAATTCTCCATTTTTATGGTATGACACTGGCCAGAACTTGCAGTGCCATAAATCTCTAGTCAGACTTATTTATTGCCTTATTTACTATTTCTGCATATTTGTTCAATGAGCAAAAATGCAACAATACTGGAGTTTAAACATTAAATTAGCATATTATTATTATTATGTAAAATTAACCAAATAATCATGACATTTCAGTTCAGAAACTGACCCTTTTCCCACTATCATCTTACCTGGTAAAGCTAATGTGTCACTATACCTTACCACCCCTCCTATGAGATAGGCGATTTTCATAACTTGTCTCCAGAACACAATTGGGAAAATGTGTTCAGGGTTACACTGGCTGGTTATGAAAGTTCATGGATGGTCATGAAAGTTCAGATAGGTTTATGCAGAAAACCCAACACTGACAGGTTTTGGTTAATCCTTTCAGCACTTCAAGGTCTTAGCATTTTTGAATACAGTGAAAGAGGAACTAACCAGATTGGTGAGCAATCAGAGACCATCCCTCTATCTCACCCTATGGAGATCTTCCCTATACCCCCTACCTGACTGAACATTAAGAGATTGTCATGAATCCCATCAATGTTTTATCATCAGCCCATTCCAGATCCGTTTGTCAATTCCATAGGAAAGCCATTATGGCTTTGTCAATGCACCCCTTCAGGGTGTGAAGCAGAGTACAAAAGTCCTAACTTTGACTCCAGCTATCTATAGTACATTGGATGTAGTATGTTGCACATGGTGCCCCAGACTACTGTTCTTTGGTGCTACCTTCACATGCTATCTGCACCACTCAGCCATGACTCCTTCTTCAGGGCTGGTAACTATTATCCGTTCCACCCAATCTCTCTCTATCCAAACTTTCTTGCCTCACTTTCTGATAGCTTGTATGGTTCTTAGGAGTGTCTGCTCTCTCATGTGTTTGTCAATTCAAATAAAATACTATGTTAACTATAACTGGAGTCCTTTCTACAGTTAGTACTGGTATACATAGGTGAAAAGATCCTGTCATTACCATCCTCTTGCAGGCCTCCCTTGAACTATAATTCTCCCAAATTCTAAGGAGACGCTGGCATTGTGAGTAGACCCCAACATCCCCCATCTCTTGGGGTAACATATCTTTCACACTCTGCTCATCAAACTCTCAGACTGGAAACATACTGCAAGCTGCCTCAATCCATGACAATAATGCTAAACACTAGGATAAGGAAGATTACAGCATGTATGAATGTTTTAAAGATCATTCTGTTACCATACAAAGTGAGGGAGCTGTAATAACATAACAAGTCATTTTGCCTTTTGTTGCACTCGGCCAAGCAAGGCAAAAAGAAATCCATATGACGACTGAAGACAAGGGGGAAATGCCACATCATTGTCAGACACTAGCAATTAAACTTCTATAAGGCAGAAACTATACCTGCCAGCATTTGTGTAGGCAGACACCTGCCACTGGTGCCAACTCATCCTGCTTTCATTTCTCAGCTGCACTGCTCAGGATGGCAGCCAGCCAAGTTTTCAGCTCCCCATCCGACCTTTTAATTAAAAGGCACCAACATCTAATCTGTGCTTGCAATCACTGTAGTAAGGATCACACTAAAAGTTGCACCACAACCCCCTCAGGAGATTACCAGATTCAACTTTTCCAGGAGCCATAAACCCCACAGGTAGGCATGAGGCTTAAGACTAAAGAGCTCTTTTGAAAATGGACACGGAAATAAATGTTTGCATCAAACTTGGAACCGGAAAGTGCCATTGGTGCACAATACAGTTTCTTTCTTGGTGCAAAGAACAGATACATCACAGATCACAGGAAAATCTGAACTAAAGTGCCAGCTCAGCCTTGAACTCATTGGGTGGCCTTTGCTAAAGCATTAAATCTAAGATCAATGATCAGGGTGTGCATCAATAAAATAAGTGTGATAAAAGATTACAAGGTTAATGCTAATCAATGAATGTCTCTTACAAGTTCTGTTGGTAATAACATTGCTGTGGCCATGTGCATTCCAGGACAGCAAAACATGCCTAGGTACTACATGCAAGACGTACTTGCATGTTCCGTATGAATGCCTGCAGTTGGTGCAGTCTACATCTCCATTCTGCCATGTCATGAGTAATGTTCTACTTGTGAGGTGTGCAAAGAGGTGGGCAACTCCCAGGAGGGGGCAAGCGATTCCCTCCCCAAATTTATGGATGAAGTGCCCCCTCCCTCTGCTGCACTGCTAGATTTTAATGGCACTATGGCAAACATCTTTACAACTTCACCTTATAGTACTGTGTACCTTCTTTTAAAATTAAATTGCTGCTCTCCCTCCCCCTCCCCCTCTTTTACTGCCAGCATACTGAAACTGACAAGTGGAAGTGAAATGGGCTGCAAAAACAAGCCAGGTGCACCTACATGTTGTGCACTCCTCTTTTATGTCATAAAAGTCAGAACCTCATACAACAAGTACTAGCCACTCTTTCTACATTTACATAACCTAATTTCTCACAAACTGAAATATCCTTCTTTACTGCCATTGCCCCACCAACCCACCTCCATATTTCTCCTATTTAAAATATGGCTGGCCACACATATTTCTATCAACTTGCTGGTCTTCCTTTCATGGACACTTCATTTTATTTTTGGTGGCTTGTTGACCAAGGCAAACTTTCCTAAAGTTTTCCCCCCTGATTCTGAGCAACAACAGTAGCTCTAGTTGTTATCGATTCCCTCAGAGAAAAAGATTGCTATACTACAATGTTTGCACTTTGGGGTAAGTTAATGTTTGGATAACACAATTGTATGTATGCATGTCAACCAACATTTTAAAAATTCATCCTCATGTAAATAAGCATAGGACTGAACTTACAAGGAGGGGAAGCATATCCATGACCAAAGGTATAGCCATGATGACAGCTTTGCCACCAAAATAAGATTTATGAAATTTTCTTTTGGTCTTCTAATTTTGATCTCTAAAGAGCCAGCCTGGTGTAGTGGGCTGAATGACTACTGGGAGACTCAGCCATAGAAACCCATGGAGTGCCCTTGGGAAAGTCACATGCTGAAGCTTCAGATGAAGGCAACGGCGTATCTCCTCCGAACAAATCTGGTCAAGAAAGTCCCATGATAGGTTTGCCTTAGGGTCTCCGTAAATCTGAAGTGACCTGAAGACATACAGCAACTCTGGATTTCTAATTTCTAACACTGCATAGGGAGAGAGAGAGGCACTGAAAAATCATTTGCACCTCAGATATTTATATTTACCGTGTTTGCATTTCCTTGGTAATTTTGACTGCCCTTTTTCTTTGGATGAAATTGTATTTCTAAATGCTCAGTTCTAAGTTACATCAATGCCAGAAAGCTGGGGACAGAAGAAAACAGAAGGATAGAAGGAAATGGCAGGCGGGGGGGGGATTATTAATTTGGAGAACAATATCCTCCTCTCCCATAGCTACACCCCCTGCCAATGACCAAGATATTTTACTTCACTGACACACTCTAAAGTTTTTCAGCTGACAATTTAAGTAGACTTAGTGCTTGGGTACACTTAGTGCTTGGGCTAACTATTATTTTATACATCTTTTTACTGTTCCAGGATAGAGATATAACGAAGTGGTTTTTTAAAAAAATAAAACAAGATAAAAATAAATACTTGGACAGATTTAAATGAATTAAGCCTGACAGGTTATGCTTAGACACACAGGTGCTCAGCATCAGGCTTCTCTTATTGTCAGGGCACACATGCCCCATAAATCACTCGGAATCTTGTAAAATCCATCACTAGGACAAGGCATTGTGGATCTGTTCTTACAAGAGGAAGAAAGGCCCCTACACCTGCACTGCTAAAAGCAGAATCAAACACACAAACCTGATACTTTTCCAATTTCATTCTTATGATTTATTCAGGTCACCAAAGGAAAAAAAATGCATGAATCTTGTAAAAATGGTAACAGTGGAAACCGGTAAGATGCAGAGATGTCTCCTTAATTTGTTGCACTAGCTTCCCCGACCTCTGCATAACAGACAAATTTTGGGAATTAATACATACAAGCAAGAATAAATATCAGACTGATTTATTAAAAACCAAACACTTGCGTGGAGCTTAAGAATTTTCATGGCATGAGGTCTCCGGGTACCAGAATTCAGGTAGTACAATACAAAGTAGACATACAAAGGGCTAGACACTTTGACAGGATATGCCAGTAGGACCAGCCATTTTATATTAAGTTTTCTGCACCAGTTAGAACTACCTGACACAAGTCAGACTTTGCTGGCAGTGATCCACATTTCATCCATGCACAAATACATTTGGGTAACAACCTAATCGAGTAATTTGCTATGTATTATCTGAATCAAGAGTCAAATTTTAACTAGCCAAGTAACTTTACATACCTATATGTTTTCTACTACAATCCAAGCATATCTACTCAGAAATAAGTTCCACCAAGTACCATAATCCCCACAATTAGGCTATAGTTCATAATGTGCTCTAAATCCAAAAAACTAGGATCATACGTGTGGTTCCTTTGCAAAAAATATTGCTGTCTGGTGTTTCTAACTCTGTACATATGAAACCTCTCAGTGAAAAAAAGGATACCTTTCAGCCTGTTTCCTTGAAATTTGAAATACAGCAATTTTCAATTTTAATTTCTACATCTATTTTTATAATATTTTAAAGCTTTCTAGGCTTACTTCTAGGTCAAAGCTGTATAGCTGTACATACAGTCAAAATGATTTTAAAGTTCAGAGAAAATAGAGAAAGGAAGGAATGAAAAACAGGAAGGAAAATATACAGAGATATACCAATGTAGAACTAACAAAAGAAATGTTGCTCCCATGAGGAATGCAAAGTAAAATCTGGAAATATGATTCAGGAGAGAATTACCAAACCAGTTCTGTGCACTGCCTTTAAAAAAAACCACACACATTATAATTGCTTGGGGAAAGTCCTTCAGGGTTTCTACCTACCTAAATGAACAAGAGATCTAGAAAAATGGCTTGAATGTTTCATCATTCACACTTAATTCACACACTTTTTAACAGCCATCCTTTGCAAACAATCATGTTAGGCTAGGATGGCAATTACTGTAGAGAGTTTGGAAATAATTTCCTTCACTCACCAGTTAATGATGAATAGCGGTTTAATTCCATAAGAAAACTGAAATTCTGCTTTATGTTACGCATAGATGCTTAAAAATGGATTTTGCACTCCGTAAATATCCCAAAGGCACCAGATCCTGTCTGCTCTTGGAAGCTAAGCAGGGCCAACACTGGTTAGTATTTGGATGGGAGCCCACCAATGAATACCAGGTGTGTAAGCTATACTTCAGAGGAAAGAACTGCATAAAACCTCCTCTGAGTATTCCTTGTCTAAGAAATCCCTATGAAATTCATGAGGTGTCAAAGTTGACAGGTGACTTGAAGGCATGTATACACACAATACATTTATAAATGTTTGATGTAAAGCTCAAGTAACACTCATTAGAAAAATAAATGAAAATTTAATAATTCAGTTGTTCAGTATAGGATACTAAACTTGATGCAAACAATTTCATATCCACAGGAATAGGTCATCTTAACAACAACAGAAATATTGCATGCAAATTCTTATTTATTTCATGTCAGAGAAATGAAATGATTACTCCATCTTAAAGGAGATGCTTTGGAATAACTAACTGTGATTTAGCTTTAACTTTAAAGCAACAGTGGGCAACGTAAGCAGGTCTACCCCTTTCAGTGACTTAAGGACATCAAATATGCCCTCAAAATGGAAAATAAAGCCAAGCAGAAATGTTCAGGATCATTTCTGGTATTTTAAACAGGGTTTTGTTTTGTAATGTTAAATACTGCTGGGAGGAGTGAGAGCTATTCAAAGAGTGAATCATTGTGCCTGGAGATTTCCAGGACATGCAGTACTTTTTGGAGGGGAGGGGGCAAGTCCAGGAAAGTGGGAAATGTTAAAACAAATTTGTATTAAAATTAGTGCCAACAGCAACAACAAGAAAACAATCTAAGCAATATTCTTCCTTGTTTCATAAAAAATTGTCCCAATTCAGCCCCACGTTTCATCTTCATACTTTGCCTTCCCACCTTATTGTATTAGAATAAGCCGGCAAGTCTTCAATAAATTGTAGTTACCATTTTCTTTGAACCCAGAAAATATTGTTACCAGGTTCAGCCAAATTCTTATAGTACAACAGCCATAGTTTCCCAGTTTGGGCAAAAGGAGAAATCAGAATAATGGAAGACTAACAAGAGAGGATGAATGGGGTTGAATTTGTAGGCGGAAGTCCTGTTCATATTTCTATTTATTAAGCCTGGATAAGATTATCTGAACACAGCCTCAAGTTGTGACTCAAGTTAAATTACAGGCTTCTAATATTAGTATGGATGGAAGGAAGGAAGGAAGGAAGGAAGGAAGGAAGGAAGGAAGGAAGGAAGGAAGGAAGGAAGGAGAGACTGTTGCCTTCTTTCTGGTATTCAAGCAAGAGCATTTGAAATATAAATACATACAAAGTTAGCACTTATTAATATTTAGAGGTTGATCCCCACCCTGAAACTACTTAAAAAACGCAAGAGGATATTCTATTTAATGAAGTTTTCTATTCAACTTCAAGTGTTAGTGTTAAGGGTTAGTGGTGATAGCAACATAATGTAAAACAGGTGTTAAGAACAGCAACAGAAATGAAGAGGGTGGCTTCAGTTTCCAAAATAAAGGCAAATGAAAGGTGTGCATGACCAGTTGGTTCCCAATCTCTTACACCTCCCAATGATAAATTCACACTGGTCTGAACAGTGTTCGTGCTACTATAATCAACTATGAGGCAAATGATGAGCCTTTGAGATCAACCTTTAACGGCCCTCGAGATCAACCTTTACCAATTTAATCGTTTTTTAATGTTGATTGCTTACTTCCATTTTGATGGAACTGATCAAGCTGGAATTTGATGGTGTTGATTTTCAGTATGATTTTAATTATACAGTCCCCCTTCCACATTTGCGAGCTTGATCTTCATGAATGTTATTATTCGCAGGGCACACACGTGTCTCTGGCACCATTCACCTCCTCTCATTCCCTTGTATTTTGCTGGGTGTGGAGAAGAAAGGAAAGTGAACCTGGGCGGAAGGGAAAGGAGGGGAGGTATGTATTACATTTCCTTGCCTTTGGCCCTAGTGTGAAGAAGGAAAGCTGACACCCAAGGCAAAAGAACGGGAGGGGGCAGCCTCAGAAAGAAATAGGAGGGGGATTGTGGGGGTAGTTTTCATAGTTTTTCCACTGTCACAAGGGTTCTGTGTCCCAAACCCTCACAGAAGTGGAAGGGTCACTGCATTGTATTTTAATGTGTAAGCTGTCTTGACTACCTCTTCTGTGGAAAAGGGGAGATATAAATAGAATATGCTGACAGCAACAGTTGTAACATTATTTACAACAACCCCAAAAAATAACCACATTTTAATGGAACAGTCCCTGCTCCCCACCACTAGTATAACCAGTGTCTTTGCATTGCTTTTGCATTTCTTTTCAATGTAGACCAATTTACCTGTTTTATTTTTATTGGAAATGATGGTAAAAGGACATCTTTTTTGCTATTCTGGAGTATATTCTAACAAAGGAAAGGAGTTTTTAAGGGAAATGAAAAAGCACTGTGTGCGTATCCACTTACACAGTTGTGACCATCAGAGTTTGAAACTGTGCAGACAATTGGCTAGAGTACTTCCATTATAAACACTGTGACAGCAAGACTGTTTAGGATATTCCTGGAACAGTGCAGTTTAGGATTATACTAATGGAAATAAAAGATTCCATGTGCCTGGTTAAAATAAGAACGCAAAACAGTAACTGGCTTAAGCCTTTAATTTAATTACGGGGTACCTTAGACTTAACAAACTGTAGACAAACTAGGAATGCATATCAACAAATCACAATAAACAAGTAATTTCAATTTCTTCCCCACCCTCACTGGGAACAAACTCCCAGTGTTATGATTTGTTTTTTTAATACTTCCACACTTCCATAAGGCAAGTTAAACTGTAACCCACCAAGGCAAGTATGAAGATATTGCTCCCAAGATTTCAATTTGCATTTACAGCAGCCCCATGAGTCTAGAGTAGCTGCAGATACCTGATGGGATGGGCATGACTTGATGGTCACAGGGGTGTCTTTGACTCCTCAAATCCTCTGAGGATTGCACAGCCACCATATTTTTTTCAGAACTGGAAGTTGCATCCCAGGAACCAAGAACCACTTCTCTGTAATTTAGGGAGTGATTTTTGGTGGAGGGTACTAATGGAGTGCCAAAATACTAAAACATGCTCTTATTTTTTATCTAAAATTACATTTTTCGCTAATGTAAAAAAAAAATTAATTCCAGGGGTGGGGTAGGGTTTAGTGAGGGCTTGCAGAGGCCCAAGCACTGCATGGTGCACCCCATGCACACACACATAGGTAGCATGTGTGTTCAGTCCTCACTATTTCCTGCTTATGTAATTCCTGCTTTTGCACTCTGGTCACAAGAGTGCCTTTGTGGAACCGTTTAACCCAAAAGCATGAGATCTGTTACCTAGCCTGAGTTTTGCTAATTGTGAATGTCACTTTCCAGACTTTGAGTAGAAAAAGTCGTTCTCCAGAAAATTCACCCACATAAGTTGTGGAAAATCGCTCCCAGAGAAAGATGCTCTTTAGTATTGGCACAGAATTCCTGAAAATAATGCATTTAAGTAAACATAGTTTCCGAGTTCTAGTCATCATTCCAGACACCTTCTTTCGGGGGGGGGGTTCCCCCTTCTCTTTCTTCAGCCAATCTTCCTGCCTGCAAATGGAACCAGTTGATGAAAAGCATTTCTTCCTTTGCAAGCACGTAAGTAAAACCAGCTATGTTAAAACAGGTCAGGTACAACACATACAGCTATTTGATGAGAAAGAAAAATATTTTACTATGCTAAGTTAGAGTGACAAGAGAAAATGTCTAGCAGCTTGAGGCTACCTTTTAAGAAAGCATGTGGATACCACTTGGGGAGCCTTTTTGACTGAAGGTAGAGGTAGAAATACCTTAAATAAATAAATAAATTTGTTCAATTAAAATCAACAGGTCCTTTTTTACTCTGAATCCATCTTAAAGGAAAGTGATAATAATTTGACACAAAGTGTGTGAATGTCTGAGGCCATGGCTTTTGGAACTCACAGATTCATTTTCTGATGCATGACTTTGGTACATTTTTAATCCTTCAGCTTCTTCAGTAGGAAAACAAAGAGTTTCTAAACGAGGTGTTTTGCTCTGTACACTAACAGCTCAAGCACTCTCCCTCTACTTCCCAAAGTTCAGCTAGACATTTGGCCTAGATGTAAAGGATGTCTTTGTCAGAACATGTAAATTCTTTTCATTTGACCTTCAAGGGCACTGGGCAGTGACCAGTGGAGCCTTTTAGAACATTAGGGACTTGCTAACCATTAACATCCTCACTCTTTACTGTAGACATTGTGCAGAATTAAACTGTAAAATTTGGGTGTTTTTCAAAAAGGATGAGACACAAAGTGGTTAGACCATCAAGAGCTATTAGTCAAAATGGCTATACATTACTTCCAATATCAGAATCAGTATATACCACAACATAACAATAGCTGGGCTCTGGCTCTGGAGATCATGGTTTCATTCCCCACTTAGTCCTGGAAACCCACTAGTTTACCTTGGACAAATCACATTCTCTCAGCCTCAGAGCAAGGCCACGGTAAGCTTTCCATAACTTTGGAAACAGAAGGTGCTGTTCTTCTCAGGGGCAACCACTGGTCACCATGCAAACAGAATGGTGGACTAGATAGACCTTTGGTCTCACCCAGCTTGGTTTATCTTATGTTCTTACAGAAACAGACAGAATAGTTCACTCTAAGAATAAAAACAACATGCTTCTTTAAGTACTCTACCTCTAAAAAAATTTTAAAAAGTCATTTTACTATTTAAACTAGCAGGGGACAATTTCAAAAAGAGGAAAACTTAGCCATGAAAAAGAATGCCCTCCTCTGCTCCTATGTTCTCTCCAGTTCAAAGGATATTTTCTTTGACAACATTTCACAAGAGCTTTGCTATCCAAGTCTTGAGTTCAACAGGTAGTTCATTCCTCACCATACAAAAAAGTGAATTTAGGCTCTTAATCCATACTCTCAGAGCTTGTAAAAGTTACTTTTATGGACAACTCCCAGAACTGTCCAGCCAGCAAGCTCTGCCTCTTTATTTCTAAAGATATGGCGAGATGACAGATTTAGAAACTACCATGCAATCACAGCTGGTTCTGGTGGCTATAGTCTTCTGCAGCTTCTTATCTGAGTATGTCATTCCTCACGTAAAGCTTTCTTATAAGTCACCGGAAGAAACTATACATCATTGTTATGTAATATAGTTTAATCTTATTAAACATTACAGGTAATCCTGTAGAGCATCAGAGAACAATGATAAAGAAACCAATACAAAACACAGAACTATACAATTCACATGCAAGCTAGCAATTAAGATTTATCCACATCTGGGAAAACTGTCCAGACATAAACTTTGGAAATCTGTAAGAATGTATTGCAGACCTGAGAAGCAACCATGAAACATATCTTGTTTTCCTGTGGGTATTCTCATGAGAATCATATCTATATGATGACCAATACATCTTAAGGCCATCTACACACTATGGGCTGAATCTAATCAAGAAGATTAACATAAGTGTTGACTTAAGAATTATTCAAAGGCCCTACTTCACTTGTGACTAACAACAGCATTTAGTTCAGATGCAAGCAAGTGCAGTCCTGCAGATTTTGTTAGAATGCAAATCCCATAAGTCTTAATCAGGAAAGCCAATAGTGAGGAATGATGGGACTTGCAGTCCAACAACACCCAGAAGGCCATACCTTGCTCACCTCTGATTTATCCCTATGTTCATTACATAGCAGACAGCTAATAACTTTCTTGGCTATCTACTTTAAAATAAACACACAGACTGTTCACTTAGATAAGAGCATTATGCATAGGGAAAGGGCATTTTATTCCATTCGTCTGAGTGCTTCCTTCTTTATATTTGTTCTCCTATGCAAGAGGATTTTTAAAAAAAGAGATTCCATTGATGACAGCCTCAAAAACAAGATCCATGGGCAAAAGCCTCCTTCTACTGCTGTTGCCTTCAGCTAATTTTCAAGGTATGCTGCTTCTGATCTTGGAGTTGATACAGCCAATATAACTTGGAGTCACGTGAGTTTTAAAAAAATTAATAAGGGTTTCAAGATCCATACCTGTATTGATCTGAAGGTACAGAATTTGTACTAGAGGGAGACAGTAAACACCTCAACTAGATTTCAAAACAAACTGAACGTAGCACTTTGCAATATTTAAATCCTGTGTGTTATTATTTCCTTCAAATGTAAAGTGACCTCCTAAATATCCCAATTTTTCTCCCCTTGGGGAATTTTCAATTGCTAACATTTGCATGGTTTAAAGAAGAAGACAGTCATGGTAGTACTTGGGAGAGCTTTCACTCTCATTTTGACTTGCCAGAGTTCATAACTTTCAGTGAGTTGCTCATGCCTGCCTTCTTCTATCATAAATGAGGGATACTGAAGTCATTGTGCAGCCCTGAACACCAAAAAAGAGACATATGGAAACACTCAGAAATGACTCTCTTTGCCTTAGTGAGGCAGTACAAAAAGTTGAAATAAAAGGATGATATTGCATTTTTTTAAAGCAGGAACTCTCTGAACATTTTTTTTAAAAAACTTGGTTCAATCCACATGTGATGAATTTACTGTATTGAACTAGAATTTACTGTGCTGAACCACTCACGAATGCTCAAGCACGCATACAGATTACAACTTCTGAGAAACAGTTGGAAAAGTGGTTTCAGTCAGGATGTAGCAAGTCACAACCTATTCCAATTAAAACGCTGAGGAAAAAAAGGCTTCATCATGCAAAAATCCTTTGCAGCAATCTGTTTTATACAAAAAAGACGCTCCCTTTCATACTGGAAAATATTGACATATACAACCAACACTGTGTTTGTTACAATAACACTGATGTCCTGGTTTATATATGAGGGTTTTGCAACACATACTTCTGGTTTGAAAACAGCATTTCTCATCTTTGTAAAGTTTGTTGCCTCATGTTACCTGGGGATGCTGTAGGGGGAAAAATCAGCTCTTAACATGCATGACAGTTATACTGAATAATTAATCCTCAGACATAAAATTGATACTTACAAAAAGAAGGGAATTACACTACACATACATATTGTCACATAATATAGGGGGCAGGGAATCTGAAGAACACAGACTCCGTGTTCAGGTTTTTTTCAACTACTCCCAGAAAAAGCTTTCTAGAAACCCAAAATCTGTGGATAAAATCTCTCTTCTTTCAAAAAATGTGTAAAAAGTAATAGACTACCAACATAAAAATAATATTTTTATATTTTCCCCAAAATACTCAGGTAAAAATGATTCTCATGCTATCCTATTTCGCAGTATGCAACAAGAAAAAGAACCACTTCCCATTATAAGCCAGACTAATGATTCTTCTAATTCTATGTTCTGCCTCCTGGCACTGACCAGATATCTCAGGGATGTTCACAACCAGAACATACCTATCCATGCATGATGGACCATCCAGAGTTCCAATGTTAAGACCACTAAACATGGAAACAAGTTCACTGAAATCTGGTGGAGGGAGGTAAGGCAGAAAATTCAGAGGGTTCCTGCCCCTTCATAGTAGAAGTGTTTATGATGCTATATAAGCAGCTAATTATATACTAGTAAGGCATTTTGTTAGATATGGCTTGTTGTGAACACTCAGCTATTAAAGATACAAAATATTTGTTCCCCTCCCCCAACACACTTACCTGATGTTAAACCAGTGGGACAATTTTTTTAAAATGAGACTTGATTACATTAAAAAAAAGGGTTTTCAGTATGGACATTATGGAAACAGAGTGGACAAGACACAACAAACCATGTGGAAGGGAAACAACTGAAAGCACTGGGAGTTACAGTCCATCAATGTAACTTCTCCAAGCTCTGTCATTCCACAAGTGTTCAAATAGCATTGGGATAGATAGGACCTACAGCTATTCTCATGATTAAGCTTGCACCTAATCATGCAAATGGAAGAATATCTTTCAATCAAGTTATATTTTCACTCAGAACACAATAGCCCGTGGCATCTTATAGAACAGCATCTTGTATTCGACTCCAGACCACTGAAATTTTAAACATGTTTCTAGATATAGAGGATGTCATGGGAAACTCTGCCATTAAAAAGTGCAATTCCTATAAGCAACCAGGGCTTTAAAAAAAAAGCCAAGATTTTCAAATATATTTGGATAAGTGAAGCATTCACAGATTTCTTTCATTCCTTTTGAGTTCACTGCTATGCACTTTTAATGCATAGAACAGAAGCAGATTCATCTCTAGTACAATTAACTTCTTTGTTTAAAGGAGCACTAATGAGACACTAACAAAATTTGCCAGGTCAGCCAGTTACCAATTAGCTACTGTTTCTGGGCACAGTCATAAAGCCACTAACACAGTACTTGAACAGTACTCAGTAGCCTCAAACTTTGAATTCCTTCACTTTCAAAAATAACAGTAAGAATAGTTAGTAAGAACTAAAAAGGAGGGAGGCAGAAAAAACAGCGAAAAGTAGTTATTTCCACCTGTTACAACCTTGCGTGTAGAGTTATTAACCAGAAAGTTAACTTCTAGCTTTGTTATGAATTTTTCATTTTTTCAAAATACTGTAACAACTGGTAACAAATGACCTCCCTGCTGCTAGAGGAGAATCTCAGTGATAGTTAGAAAGAGTATACAGAACATAATTTCAGTTCGTTTGTTTCTCAGAGTTGTTCTTGTTCATAGAGTTATCATCAGTTTATATACTCTCCCACTTCTTCACTTTGGACCAATTTCCTATAAATATGTGCATGGGCACAACTGTGGTTCAGCTGGCATTATCTAGCAGATTCCCCAGGGAATCAACTACAATTGGGTCAACTACCTTGGTGAGGGAATATAAATGGGATTCCTGCAGGTGTGGCCTCCTCACAAACGTCAGCATTGTTGCTACCAAAGAAGATGAAATTAAAGGGGAGGTCACCTCTTGGGAAGTCACTTCAGGGTGGCAGGAAAGTCACTTCAGGGTGGCAGGAAAGTCACTTCAGGGTGGCAGGAAAGTCACTTCAGGGTGGCAGGAGTCTCCTTTCCTGAACAAGCCAGCATCAACAGTCTCAACTGTCTAAACCAACCAGCACGGATTTGAGAGTGGTATTGGAATCCCCTCAATGTGTGCTACTAGAAGACTTCAATATCTGTGCTGAGACTGTCCCGTTAGTCTGTCCCAAATAGCATCCGGCCCTACTCATGCTGCTGGGTGCACTCTAGACCTTCTGTCCTGTGCTGCACTGGAGAGGTGACGGTGATCTGGGAATGGAAGACCTTTCTATACAGAGATCCCTATCTGATGAGGTTTAGACCTGCTGCAACTAGGAGCCTCTGCAGGAGGATCAATTTAGATGGTCAGCTCCAGGCAGCTGATGAAACAGGATGGTTTCCTAATGGCTTTTTTCATGTCGACTTAGAAAATGATTCTGTCAAAGACCTAGTTGAACTCCAGAATCCTCAGATCTACGAATGCAATTGCTTCTGACAGCCACCTCACAGAGTTCAGCTAAACCAGCCCCCGGTTCTATAGAGACAGCAGCAATGAAATGAATGAGATAGTAACAGTGCAACATTGGCAGAAAACTTAGAGCAAGTATGAGTGAATATGGACTAGATCCTCTTTTGAAGGTCTATGTTATGGTAAATTGGACAACACCACCAACAATACACAACTCAAAATCTCTGCCACTGCTGATTCTTCAAGGAGCTGTCCAGCAGAGCTGTTTAAAATGAGTAGAGGTCTCTTAACTGGGGCCACAAGACAACTCAGACCATTCAAAAGCCTGTTGTGAAGAATCTGGCCAGATATAGTCTCTTAGATCCATTTCTATTTGGATACTATAGCTGATACAGGATTGATGGATGCCCCCCTGCTTGTCTAGTTACAATGAGTACTTTTCAAATTGTGCAGCCTGAGAATGTGGGCAATATCCTTAGATGACATTTAACCCATGTGTTCTAGACACTTGCCCCTCTCAGCTTATTTAACAGGCCAGGGGAACTGACTGAGTTATGGAAGTGACTAATACCTCTTTACAACAAGACAGTGTTCCAATGTGCCTGAAGGAGATCAATGTTGGGAAAAAAAAGTTCCCTGAAGCCCCATGTTGGATAACCACTATCCACACTATCCAGAGTTCCATTTTGGGACAAGGTATTGAAAAGTGTGGTGAGGGTCTCTTCAGGAGTTCCTTGTTGAGACAGATAATTTAAATCTATTTGAATCATACATTAAAATACTGGGAGAAGTTGTTCATAGTTTGCACCATCAGGTCAAACACCCATCTCTAATTTTCCTTTATACTCATTTCAAGGAAGCTGTTTGTATGCTCAATGCTGTTTCTGTGTTAAAATGCTACAATAAGTAACACATTGCATGAAGGTAAACAAACTGAAGCTTAACAGAAGCAAGACAGAGTCAGTCCTAGTCAGTCCAAAAGCAGTTCAGAGAGCAGGGATTAAGCCTTTGCAGGATGGCATTACACTCCC
This sequence comes from Ctenosaura bakeri, assembly GCA_948474755.1. Taxonomy (NCBI): domain Eukaryota; kingdom Metazoa; phylum Chordata; class Lepidosauria; order Squamata; family Iguanidae; genus Ctenosaura; species Ctenosaura bakeri. The sequence goes on from CAOLHI010000686.1 coordinate 393,471, forward strand.
ATGGAGATACAGGGTAACAGTGTACAGTATTTGTGGATTCAGCCCTGAACCTGGAGGCCTAGGCCTTCTGTGGTGGCCAGATATATTAATATACTAAAACAGCAGGAGGAGAAGAGAATCAAGAATGTAAGACCAGAGCTCAGAATGAGAAGTTATCTGCCTGATTCCAAAAAGAGAGTGAGTCTCTTTTGGCCCAATCTCTTGAAAAGGACATCAGAACCATAATGTTCTTTTCCCACCATCACTCATTCCAGTTGCCACCAGTCAAGGTAATGCCCTCAGGATACAAGCACACTGATGTTGGAGCAGATGTTCTGAGATGCCAGTGTGTCCTTGTCAGATAAATCTTTGCAGAGCAACACAAGTGCCCTGAACTGAGCTCACAGAATGATTCAGCAAAAGGTTTTGAACCAGTATGACCTGGGTCACATGTAATACTGCGCAAAGCCACAGTCCAACAAAGGAGGAATTTAGCTTTCTACATGGAACAGTCAATCCATGCTAGATCTATCCACAGCTCTACTTGAGCTCAGTCTGCAAATAAAAGATGTGCATCCAAAAAGTGTGGAAGCATTTCCACTACTAAAATTATGTACATCTATACAAGCTTGCAAAACATTGGCCTTTATCTGTTGTTCTTTCATTATCTTTTTTTGTTCAATAACAAATCAGAAACTGAAATTTCTGTACTGCTATACAATGTTTTGATAAAAATGATGCAAGGAAAAATCTACAGAAAATCCCCACACCCATCTAGCAGCCTATAAACATGGTCATAGCTAACTATAAAGGATGCAATAAAAGTCTGGAGAAAAATTGTCTTTTTGAAAAAAATTACTATTAACCAAGTTGTGCTTCCTTCACTGAAAAGCAATTCATTTCCCATACTTCTGTACTAGGGCTAGTGTGTATTTTTAAGCATATGGCTTTGTATTACAAAAGCTTCTATGAAGCAGTGTTTTCAAAACTGGAAAAACTCCATATGGCCAAGAGAATAAAAATCATACATTTTATACTTCAAAATGAATGTTGCTCACGCATGAAGAATATGGTTCTTGAACCAAGCCTTCCAAGTCATCTTTCGAAGTTATCAGATCCATGATCTGTTTCAAAACGAAATGCTTATGAATCAGAACACCAAGCAATGACTGGTCCATTTAACACATATTTTCCCTCACTCCTCACAAACGTCAGGAACGTGCACTATCTCCAAGCAGAACGTTACTATTGTTTGTGTATCTAATCAGAAAAGACAATGAAACTGCTTTTACTTATCTGTGAACATTCATATCTCTAGGACTACTTCCCCCCACCAGCATTAGAACACTGGCAAACAAGTATTTTAAAATTTAGCTATGGGGATTCTCCTGTTTGGTTTGCACTACTCATTGCTCAGTTATAGATGGCTTTAATATGCCATATTCATTTTTCTTAAAATAAATTTTCCAGCTTCTGATCCAGAAGACTCTGCATCTCCTATCCCTGACTTACTCTCTTCTTCCCTGCTTAACAACTACATTTGAAACTGATATTAAATATAACCTAACAACTGTGTCCTAATAAGATAATGGGCCCTAAAAAAATCCTGCCCAAAACTTGCATATCATAAAGAGATGTATCATATAATATGCTGCCTTGCCATTGCATATAAAAATCAGAGCCCACCACTCAATTGTGCCACTGAGTCAGATCTCAAATACTGAATGAGCAGACACACCCCAATCCTTTAAACAGCAAGTTTATAAACTTTACCTGGATGTGGGCCAAGCTTGAGTTTGTATATGCACTCAAATACAATGCCCATTTTGTTACGTGGCCCAAGGTGAATACACTGATAGACAGAGGGTGGAAGGATTACCTAAGCAGGATATAAGAGTGAATCACTCATATCATGTGACTACTGTAGGGCTGGCCCAAGAGGTTTTTTCTGTCAGTGGCAGTGCTCCCCATTCAACTTCATGTACAAAAGATAGCTATGTTGGAAACTGAAGCCTACTTCAATATTGGTAATGGCCAGGAATCTTCTACCACATCTGAGAGCAGCAGACCAGTTTAATAAGGGCATAGCTACATGACATGCACACGCACTCTCCACAACAGGGAAATGGGGGGTCAGGAGGAGCAACTAGGGAATGGGCAGCACCTGCCACTTCCAGCATCTGCAACCTGAGACACCTACCTCACTCTGCCTAATAGCAGGTCTAGCATACTGCATGTAACAGTATGGGAGGATACCTGAATCCAAGATGCGACTATGAGGATAAGTGAGCAGCTACATCTGAGATGGCGTTACTACAGGCCAATGTTGCACGTAATGTTTCTGAAACGGTGGCCCAGGACCAGGTGGCAATCCCTCTGTTGGTGTACTGCCAAGCTGCTGGTCTCACAGCAAGAGAGATTTGAGATAATTAAAGTGATGTTTTTCATTACCTCAGTTTATGCTGGCAAAAGAGACAATTAATCATTTAAGTAGCGCAGAATTTTTTTTGCCAGGCTGAATTTCATGTAGCTAATGGTATAATTAAGATGACATGATGTGAATGATATGAATAAATCAATGCCAAGTTGCAACATTTCTGCAGCAACAAGAGAAAACAAATTAGAAAAGATACCAGTACCACTGCAATTCTATAAATTACTCAACTTCATTTAAACATTTTCCTATGTTGTTTTTCATTCCAGAGAGCTTTCAAGCCAGCTTATACCAATTAAATACAGAGTAAACCACAATTTTTGAAAAGACAATCATCAGCACCACAACAAAAAAATCCAAATAAATGAAAAAAAAAAAACCAAAAAACAGTATTCAAAGGGACCCAGATCAAATGCCTATCTTAAAAATGTCAGTCTCCAATAACAAGAGTCTTGTGGCACCTTAAACACTAATAAGTTTTATTATCACAGATGCTTTCATGGACTGGAGCCCACTTCATCAGATGCCTCCATATTTGTTAGTCTCTAAATTACCATAAGACTTTTGGTTGTTTTTGCTGCCACAGACTAACAGGGTTAACCTTCTCCTCTGAAATTCCATCTTTGACAGCTTACTAAAAGACAGCAGGGTCAGTCTGCTAGACTTCCTTGGGAACCACATGTTACAAGGAGGAGGCAGCCACCAAAACAGCACCCTGTCTTGCAGCCATCCATCTCACCCTACTCCAGATAACCTGGCATTCTGAACGAAGACTTGCTGGAAGATCTAACGAACACCAGGGTAAACGCTAGAAACAAGCTGTTAAACATTAAGTGGCACAAAATATTTAATTTCTTCTAACACTTGGCTTTTCCCTGACACTACAGGAAGCTACATTTGTTGGTTTTACTTTCATCTCCCCCTTCTGACATTTTCCTGCAGAGGGTCTTGAGAGCTGAGACAATCAGTTAAGGACCAGACTACGGACTTAGCTTAAAGGAAGCAAAGTAGTTTATCATGAAGAATATTTTTGAAAACATAGAACTGGCTTAAGGAGGTAGCGCTACAACAGAGCAAGAAGTCAGGAATAGGCAGAGTCCTTCTTTGAGATGAGAAGAGAACTGAAGCCTTTATTTGCTACTTAAAGCCAACAGGGGTGTGCACCATTTGATACACAAACAAAAAGAGAGGTAGGAGAAAAGCTTTGATGTTTTGCATGCGAGACCAAGCTTTCTCTCTCTCTCTTCATCCCACTGCTCCAGGGCCATTTTGCCATACATGCAAATGAGTACTAGGATGATAAACAGGTGTGAAACAGAAACAAGCCAAAAGGTGTCATGCATATAAAATAACTATTTAGGATCAAGATTAAAGATAAGCTAAGGCAAAGCTTCCACTATGGGACACAACCTATTACCACTGCTATCAAACTTTACAGTGTTTTAGCACATGTACCAAACTTACCGGCATCAGTTTTGTTTTAGAAAAGAAGGGAGGGAGGGAGGGAGGGAGGGGTCTTTGGTTGTGTTAGACAACATTAGCTCATCGAACAATCCTCAATGTTATGGTACTCAAGATTTCTACGTTTAGTTTTATCACTTGAAAAACAGAAACAAAACCGCTCTGCAATGCTTAACACAGGTAAATAATGAGACAAACTGGTTTAAACTGAGAAACAGGAAGTGCAAAACCCAGTCTCTGAATGGTACCAAATGACTGTCCTGTTCAGACCCTTTTGGGAATTCCCTGCTTTTATAAATGGTTATCACTACTTAAGTGGACTATGCTGTCCTTCCCTTTCCCACTACCTACCCTTAACTGTAAGAAGTATTTACCTATCATTATTGTTAACTGTCATCAAGTTGACTTTGGCTTATGGAGATCATATGAATGTGAGACCTTGAAGTCACTCAGTCATCAACAGCCCTACTTGAGTCTTGCAGACTTACAGCTGTGGCTTCCTTAATGGACTCTATCCATCTATAAATGTGGTCTTTCTCTTTTCCTACTACCTTCTACCTTACCAACCACTCCTGTCTTTTCTAGTGAGTCATGCCTTCTCATGTGATAGGTCAAAAGTATATCAGTCTCAATTTACTGTATATACTCATGTATAAATCTGGAGATTTTAGTTAAAAGAAATTGACCCACAAAACTGGTGGCGCAGTGGTTAAATGCCAGTACTACAAGCCACAAGGTTGTAAGTTCGATCCTGCCCGGCTCCAAGGTTGACTCAGCCTTCCATCCTTTCGCAGGTCGGTAAAATGAGTACCCAGCTTGTTGGAGGCATGTATAGAAATGTTTTGAAATACATGTTATTTGTAAGTTGTTCGCCGCCTCGATCCATATGGAGAGGCGGGATAAACAAACAAACAAACAAACAAACAAACAAAATAAAATAAAATAAAATAAAATAAAATAAATTTATCCACAGGTCAAAGTAAGTAGATTCATAAGAGTTGGAAGAGACCACAAGGGCCATCCAGTCCAACCCCCTACCATGCAGGAACACACATCAAAGCATTCCCAACAGATGGCCATTGTACCTTAATTCTTATCAAAAAAGGAACAATCAATCATTCTTGGTAGAACCGTGAAAGTCAAGAGTTTAGACCACCCTGGAAAAATCTAAAAACACCAACCTCCTCTATACTCTCCACCGTGGCACTGTTTCTGGCTTTTTGAATGCCTGGGTGGGAAAATGGTGGCAGTGGCAGTGGCTCTTTGGTGCTTCCCCTCAAAAGAGCACCAAGAGCATAGTGCAAGAGAATGGTGCTATTTTTAGGTTTTCCTGCAATGGACTAAGCTCTCACCTTTTGCAACTCTGCTCAGAGAAGAAGATGGTTTCTGTAGCTTAACTCTGATCAAAAAATGAACAATCACCTTCTCTGAGTAGAGTGGCAAAAGGCCTGGACAGGAAAATGGCAGCTGTGGCCCAGGGGTGAATGTCCCTATAAGGCAGTGCTGGTGATCTTCACTCTCCATGGAATGATCCTCGACTTATCCATGGGTCACATCAAAGTCCACAATTTTGGCCCAACTTATATAGGAAGCCAACTTCTACTTAAGTGTATACAGTAGTCATCTTTGCTTCTAGAAAGAGTTCAGGCTAGATTTACTCTAGGGCTCATTCATTTGTCTTCTTTAGCAGTCCACAGTATCCACAGAACTCTAGCACCACACCTGAAATGTGTTGACTTTCTTGCTACTAGTTTTCTTTACTGTCCAGTTTTCACAACCATACACAGAAATTGAACACAAAATGGCATAGGCAATCCTAACTTCACTATGCAATGATGTATCTTGACACTTCAGGATTTTGTCTAGTTCTTTCATAGTTGCCCTTCCAACTCCTAGTCTTCTTCTGATTTCTTGAACTGTAGTCTCCCTTCTGATTAATGACTGAACCAAAAATGGAAAATCTTGAACTATTTCAATGTCTTCATTACCCACTTTAAAGTTTTATATATTATCTATCATCATTATTTTTGTGTTCTTAATGTTGAGCTGTAAACCCATCTTTGCACTTTCTTCCTTGATTTTTTTCAGTAATTGTTCCAAGTCTGTGCTATTTTCTGCTAGTAGTATGGTGTCATCTCCACTCTCCAAATTGCTGATGTTCCTTCCTCCAATTTTGTACCTCCTTCCCCCAAGTCTAATGCTGCTTTATGTATATGTTCAGTATATAAGTTAAACAGATAAGATGATAAAATGCAGCCCTGCCCAGCCCCCTTGTTAATTGGAAACCATTCTGTTTACCCATATTCTGTCCTGATAGTAGCCTCTTGTCCTGTGCACAGCCATCAGAACAATCAAATGTTGTGGCACACCCATATTTTAAGAGTGATCCAAAGTTTTTTATGATCTACACAATCAAAGGCTTTGCTATAATCTATAAAGCAGAGACTGATTTTCTTCTGAAATTCTTTGATGTGTTCTATTACCAGTATAGGTTTGCAGTATGATGCCTAGTGCCTCTTCTTTTCCTGAACTCACCTTGAACATCTGGTATTTCTCACTACACACATAGTAAAAGTCTTTGTGTAGAATTCTGAGCATAAAATGGTCCTGTTCAATCCCTACTGTTTCCTTGCTTGGAGACCGGAATAAATATTGAGTGTTTCCAATCTGTGGGCCACTGTTTTGTTTTCCATATTTGATGGCAGGTTTTAGTTAGAACTAGAGTAGATTCTGTGTCTGTAGTTTGAAGCAGTTCTATTGGGATCCCATCTGCTTCTGGTGATTTATTTTTCGCACGTGTCCTCAGTGCAGCTCCCACTTCACTTTCTAAAGCTGGAGGTTTATCCTCATATGGTTCTCCTCTGTATTTTAGTTACATTTGGTCATGTAATGTTATCCCCTGCTGGCCTTATAGCATGCCCATTCTTGGTTAAAATTTCTCTTTGATTTCTCAGATCTTGTAGAAGAGGTCTCTTCCTCTTCCTTTTTTGTTGTCATCTTCTATTTATTTCTCTGGAATGATTATTACAGTAGTCCTCCTTGTTCTACCCTAAGATCACTGAACCAGTTGCATTCAGGGTTCTGATTCTGTCACCTTTTACTTTTGATTCCTGTCTGTACTTAACTGCTTAAAGAGCTTCACCTATCATCAATTGAGACTTCTCTTTATTTTTGGCTGCAGATAGTGACATTTTGCATTCCTCTCAGACAATGTCCCTGGCTTCATCCAGAGTTCTTCTGGCTCCCAGTCAATTAGGTTTAATACTGTATTCCCCCCCCCACATTATCTTTAAATTCTACAAGGATGTTCTTCAGGTTGTATTTTGGTACAATGATTGGTTTAGTGTTCTTGAATTTTACTCTCATTTTTTATATCAGCAATTCATGGTCTGTGCCACAATCTGCTCCTGGTCTTGTTTTTGCAGAAAGAATGGTGTTTCTCCATCTTCTGCTTCTGCATCTTTAGATTACCTGATTTCTATACTGGCCAACAGGTGAAGTCCATGTGTATAGTCGCCTCTCAGTCTGCCTGAAGAATGTCTTTACAATGGACAAACTGTTGGCTTCACAAAATTCAATCAGTTGCTCTCCTGCTTCATTTCTGGATCTTCACCTATACCCAGAGCATTTGTTGCTGGTGATAATTTTTGCTTTCATTTTGTTTTTCTTCTGTGGTTCAGAATATTAGAAATAACATAATCAGCCTTTTAAAAGAATTTACATGTAAAAACTTTTTCTAAAAAGCCCTTTCTTTCATTCTAAAGCAGAAACCTGAAACTTGCTGAGCTGCAGATAGCTTATCGTGCCTGCGGAATACCTGCCTTCACTTAACACTCTGGTGCTTTCTGCTTCAGCTGTTCCTTTCAAACAAGTTTGTAGATCAAGAAGAGCTCTTTAAGTTCTTCAAGACAAAATGTCCTCCTCCTGCCCCTACCCACAGACAACATCTTACTCAACAATTTCCAGTTAGTTACATGCACACAGCTCTTCCAGAGAAATCCAAATGAGGAATCACAGCAAAGCTGGGACAAGGTAGACTTGTTTCTGTCAGATACCTTCCCTTTGATTATAAAGAGCATCTGTAATGGATCAAGTATTACTCAAATGATCCAAGCACAAATGTTATGGATTACTTTATTGGTTTTTCCATGTGCTCCCAAGGAAACATTGTTTTTTTCTTGAAGGTGTACCCACAGGTTCACATATGTACACCTGACTTGGGGCAGTGTTTCTTTTTTAAAAAACGATGATGTGTTGTATGCTGAAGATCACTGCTTTTATTTAAAAAGGAAATAAATTTGAGACCCCTCTTTAGGGCATGCTTTGGCTTAAATCCAATTTCCAGTCCCAACTTGGGTAGAATCATTCAGTTAATGGAACTCAACTAAGTTCTATGGTCCCATTAATTCAATGGGTCTACTCCAGTTACAACTATAAATTCCATTTAGTCATTGTTATTATTCAGTAGAACACATTTTGGCTGTGATTCTCAAATCACCAATCTGCCAAAGAACAGTCCGACTTTTTTCTTCAGAGTCTGTTTACAGCCCTCTGTTAAGATGAGCTGGGTCAGTACATTCAGGGAACTGGGAGGATGCACGTTAGCATCTGGAACAGTACAAAGCTATTATCTTGACAGGCAAGGATGTCAACACAAATGTTTGGATGAAGAATTATACTGTAAAAAATATCTGCCTTTACACATATGTACTGCCACTAAAGGTGCCAGAATCTGACTAAGGATTTATTTGCTCGGTGTGCAATAGGATTATTTTAAAAGGCAGCTGTATATAAATATTTAAGGATTCTTTTCTATCTGTGCTGTCATTGTACTGTGTAAACTAGTGAATATCTTCAGAAACCCAGTGCTCCAAAAAGAAAAGGAACCTATGGAAAGCACGGCGGATGCTGGTGTAGTTGTGATGCTAAACATGCACAGATATTGTACATTTCTGAAATGTTTTTGCTCCTTTCTTTTCACAGAAGACAGCATCACAGAAGGCTGGAATTAAAAGTACAAAAAGTAAGAGCGCTCAGTGGGAAGTTAAGATGCTTGACTAGCCTGTTTAGAGTGGAGCAAAAAAGCTCTATTAGCACCCTGCTGTTTCTGCCAAGCCAGGCCAATCTCCCTGTGGGGAGACTTTTCATGTGTTATCATTGTTAAACCCCTTTGTAATGCAGAAATATGCAGTTCAAGCTACAAGCTGAAAGGGTGCTCTAAGTAGAGAGATTTAATCAAGTTGTGTTAACCATTTCTTTCAAGGAAATAACCACAACTGTGCTAATAACATGATACCCAACAAAACTATATGGCTCTACAACCAATAGCCAGCTTGGGCATCCCTGGTTTGATATATTTAGCTTGCTTACCTCAAATGATGTATGAGAAAGACTCATTGAATCCAGTAAGCCTTACTTCTGAACACACAGGTCTAGGATTCTACATTCAAATAGTAGCATTCTTTAAATGTAACACGATACCTCTGAATCTTTAAGACCTAAGAACTAATTTTGGGACAATAAATATGTGAACAAAATAATCCATAATTCCCCTCCTCCCATTTTTTCTGGGCTTTGGAGAAAATGGGGAAAAGGTTCATTTTTCCCTGAATTTTTCCAGATTTTTTCCAGGCCTTCACAGTCTACAAAGGTCCAAAATTTCCCTCACTGACAGTGTGACAAAAATTGTCTTTTGGCTTACAATTCTATCATCTTTAAATTCCCAGGAGTACCAATCACAGCTTCTGTTATTGCCTAGTGCATCATTTCAGCATCAAGACCACCTTCCAGAAATGGATGTAAAACTATCATCTTCAGGAAGTTGTCTACTGAATTTGCTCTCTTTTGTAGGTCTGCTGAGAAATCCTGGATATTGTGGAGTGCATTTTAGAATACACAGCAGGGTTCTTTTAAGAACAGAACAGTCATCTAAGACTATAAACTGAATGAAAGATTTTGAAATGGTAGGCATGTATCTATTGGACAGTTCGAACAACAATAACAACAACAAAATTCAACAGCTTGACACCCATGGTAAACGTATCTAGATAGCATTGCTATCAATATCATCCTGCAGAACTAATGTGTCCATGAAAAGGGGATAAAGCATTTGGGAAAGGGATATTCCCTCAAAAAACAATAAACCTAGGGTAGGTTTACCCAATAGTCAACTCAGTTAAAATAAAACAGTGAGAACAAAGCCCTGCCCTTCTCATAAAGAACCACAGCCGGCTTTGATTCTGTTCAGCCAGTAACACAACCATACTTGTCATAATATTAGCTACACAGAGATGTATTCTTCTAAATCAATGTTTTCCCACCTAGAACCCATGAGAAGTTCTATCAATCCCAGTTAATACAATGCTGAGGTATGGTGGTTGTAGCTCAAGTCATTTGAACAGCACCAAGTTAGGCAAGCTTGTCTAGATGCCATAATCTCATATATGCATTATCTTCAAACACCATGCCCTTCCTGTGTCCATGACAATGAACAAAATTCAGACATTGTCAGTTTATACTCTACTCTAGCCAAAGCTTAGATATGCTGCTTTTTTGGTTGGAGGATTCTGTGAACTGTAGTCCAAAAAGTAACTTTCCTCAAGCACTGATCTGATATCCTATAAGATAAAACTTAACCCATCTTCCCATTCCCATTCCCACCATCAGGAAAATTCTAAGAACACATACTATAAATCACCATAGGATTAAGTTTCGTTTTGTTTTATTTGCTGGTCTACAAGATCAGATTCAACTGAATACTGGATGACTATTTTCTCAGACGTACCACTGCTTTCTATGAGATTTGGTCCCTAGATGTTGGAACTACATCTGGGCTGTATCCCTTCAGAATTCAGACTGGGATTCAAAATGCTCTCCTATATGTACAGGGATATTTCCATACAGACAACAAGATGTGAAAGCAATTGTGGGAGGAGTGGGAAAAGAGATTAAATGGTCAGTTATGGGGGGGGGGTTTGCAGTTACAGCTATGCAGCTCTGAAACAGATTTGCAACCTTACTGCAACTAGGTTTTAGTCTCATTTCAAATAAGTTATTATAGGAATGATCAATCCATCCATCATTTTACTTATTGTTGTTGTGTGCCTTCAAGTCATTTCCAACTTATGACAACCCTAAGGGGAAACCTATCATGGAGTTTTCTGGGGCTGAGAGTGTGTGATGCATCCAAGGTCACCTACTCAGTTTCCATACTCGAATGGGGAATCTAATTCTTGTCTCCAATGTGTAGTCCAATACTGAAACCACTATACCAACCCCACCTTTTTCCCAAATAGGGGGCTAAAGGCAGCTTACAAAATGAAGTATTACAATAAAAACTCAGTTTTTGTTGGAAAAGGGACACAAAATTGAGCCCCATTCAAAATACCATAGACATCTTGGGCCCACTGTGACTACCAGCTCCCTTATATACATACAATTAGTACATGCACAATACGTTAGTTTCTAAATTATTTTTCCTCATAGTCAACATCCTGTTACAACATTTTACTTAGACTCAAAAAATACTGATGCTTCTCTACAGTTTAGCGATCAATAATTTTATAATCTTCCTTATTCTTTCAAATTTGTCACACATTATTTTTCTGCAAATCTCTTTGCTCAAAGCAGAAAGAAAAACACACCTGCTAATTGTATTCACATTACATGGTATCAGCCAAACCTATTTCTAGGTCTATTCCAAGACCACCAGCCAGGTTCAAATTACTTTCAAGTATATTAAAGCAAATTGAAAAAATCGATAAAACAAACAAACAATAAAGACAATGAAGAAGAAAAAAGGTTTGAGAGAGAAGTTCCATTTAAAATATGTTCATACATGCACATTCACATAAATGTAATTGTCAAGGTAATAAGATAAATGTTGAGAATATAGTTCACTGATAACTAATAGTCTGAGCAGAAATATTCACATTCAGTATTTCCACAATTTCTTTAAACACTATAGGAAATACATCTGATTAGGAAAATGAAAAGGTATTTAACACAGAAACAAAAATAAAATTGCTGCATTAAGGTCATTCATGACTGTAGCCATTTCTGCACTACACTGTTATAGTGCTATTATTCCACTTTCCACATCCTGTGGAATTCTGGGATTTGTAGTTTACTGAGGCCAAAGAGCCCCCTGGTTGAGAATTCTACATACACCTCCCTAAACTGCAAACCCCAGGATGCCAAAGGATGTTGAAAACGGAATAATAACACTAAAACAATGTAGTACAGAAATGGTCCTTGATACTGGAAGCAACACCTCTCCCTTTGTATACCTGCCTGATTCACTGCAGAGGCCCTCCTCTGGGTACCAACCATGGAAGGGAACATGGGATAGACTTTTCTATTGTGTGCATGGTATCTTCATGCCAACATCAACTAAAAATACAGGTTTTCATTAAATCCTTTGTCTAATGATTTTATCCAATTCACACAAGCAAACAGCCTTAATTGTTTTAAACTGCTGTATTCTTTAACATGTTTTAGCCTGTTCATCTTCTACTGCTTTGACTTTTGAATTGATATATGCCAGGATATAAATATTTGAATAAATAAATTTAATAAATAATTGGACTACAACCCTGGAGACCAGAGTTTTAATCCCTGTTTATCCATGGAAACCTACTACTAATCTTGCTGTCCTGAGAATACTCCTGTCCTGCTAATCCTTCTACCTGCCTTCTCCTGCTCTTTCCGGTCTTACTCGTGGGCAAGTCACATTCTCTCAGCCTCAAAGGAAAGCAAAGGCAACCCTCTCTGAACAAATCTTGCCAAAAAGACCTCATGATAGGTTCACCTTAGGATTGTCATTTCATCATCATCATCATCATCATCATCATCATCATCATCCCTGTCCAGGGCTAATGGAAATATGGAATCAACTTCTCAGTCCTGGTGTTGAGACTCAGACATGCTAGATGACCCAACAGGAACCTGCTGTCCTGTTAGCACAGAAAGTCAGGCAAGGAACTCAGATTTTTGAATCAGAAGGGAAGTTGGGGCTGATGAAAGTGAAATCATGCCCCCTCCACCACCTTAACTCACATAACCATCCTGCCTCTTTTCTCATAATCAGCTTATCGCTGCAAGTGGAGTCCGCCCGAGAGAAAAGTGCCTGCATCAACAGAATGCTCTTCCTTCAAGCCCAGACAGCTCCCAGAACATAGTAGATGAAAGAAAAAGGGTTTGATCTTTAATTCCCCTCTCCCATGCAAATCATATACACACATCACACACAGAGAAAGAAAGAACACATACTGAAGGCAGGCATACAACAAACAAATGGCAATTTCCGTTCTTCTCATGAACGCTTACTGGGAAGATGTTATAAAACAGTGGAACTTTCAGGATTGTTAAGTCCCCAGTTCTATCTAGGATCCCAAATAGAAATATTCTGTCTAGTTTTTGTCAAGAATTAGAAATGCTATGTGTTGCTCCTAAAAACAGCCAGCCTCACACTTTTCTACCAACGTCTATTAGCACGCTTGTTGACGGCTTCAGGTCCTCAAAGGATGGAGTGAGCTGCTCTGATGAAAAGCTAGAATGTCAGGTGGAAGAACAGCAGGTGGTACAGATCAGCAGCTAGGCATCGTACCACTGAAAGACTAATTGGAAAGAACAGATAGCAGGAGAAGGCAGGTAGCAGGGTGAAAGATTAGCAGAACACAGCCTGCAGCACCAGAGTTCCAAGGCATTCAGCTTGCTCCACCCAGCTGACAGAAACTGAGCTAAGGGATTATATCTTGTTGCAATCCTCAAATCTATCCTATATTTGTAAATAAAAGATTTCATGAAGAACAATTGCCTACCCTGGAATCTAGCACTTTTCTCAAATCCTATAGTTTTATCTAGATAAAGAGGGCAGGATGAATCTGGAGTACCAAGAAATGGAAAGGGTAGTTCCTGAAGGAACTCTGCCAAGCTGTTTGGAGGAGGTCTAAGCTGCTAGACCCTAGATAGGTACCTGATCATGTTGGTTCCTATCTGGTACATTTATCGCTGGGCTGGACTGTGACTGCACTAAGATTAAGCCTTAATTGGGTATTTAGGATATGCTTAATTTGACCATGTGAGGGACAAGCTAGCCTTGTCCACTCTGGTGTTGCCTTCTTTATGTGGAGAGTGATAACGACAAGGAGAGCCCCACTACAAGCATAAACTCTCTATGCAAATGAGAATACTGAAAAATCTGTCTTTACAATTGCAAGGAGAGGCAGCTTGAGCAGAGTGCATTGCCGTCTTCTGATTATTGTTCTCCAGAGAACTGTAGTTAACCTGCTCTCATTCTACACATGTTCAGTTAACTTCATCACAAACACCTGAATAGGTATATAAGAGGCCCCAATCTCCCTTTTCAAGACTGGCATATAAGTTTGTGCAAGCGACTGGATAGGCTATCCACTCCTCTGTAGACCAAATTCCATAGGACACCAAATGCATCACTTTCAACCCTGTGAATCTTTAAAATACACACACACACACAGACACACACACTTCATGCAGACACTGTGGAAGAAGTCCAGGCAACATGTATAAGCACTGATCTTTTCCTCTTTCCCTCTTCACAAAGGTATCAAACTCCTGTTGGGCCCAAGCCTGACTTCTGGAAGACACTGTGATAAAAAAAACCATCATCACACTTTCGAATGTTATTGCCTGACAAGTAACAATTAATGAAGCTAAATGAGGACAGTAAACTCAGCAAGTTCTGTCACGTATTTTTCTTTAATTTGATGGCTGTTAAGTGGAAAGATGGAGGGGGGAGACACGGAGCTCTCCTCTCAGAGGCAGCTATGAACCTACAGCCATAAAGTCTACCTCCATCCTATGATCTGATCATTCTGAGCTTCCCTTAAGTACTTATCACTTTGTCCAACACAACTGTAGCAACTTTTCTTCCTCTAAAAACAATCATAAACTTTTAGTTAGTTATTGAATCTAGTTTTGATTGTTTAGCTATCTTAACTTGAAAAGAGCTAATATGCAGGAATTTTTAAAATATCCTTCTATAGGTTGCTAATGAGGAAATGTTAACAAACACACATGGTCATATTCCTCAGTGATCACCAGATGTGTCCAAGCTACATCCATATAAAACACTGACAGATGGCAAAATTAACAGAACTATATTCATGACATGTAGAAAGTCAGCTATCATTTTGTCTACTATGAGTGGTTCCCACAGGAAAATTCCGTATTACAGATGATCTAGGGCTCTTCATGGGGAAATTTATGCAAAATAAGAAACAGAAATGAGAAAAATGCCTGTGGGGAAGGAAGGATGGCGATATCTCTGGCAATATCTGACAATCAAGAACAAGGGACAAAAAGCCAAGTAGCATTATCAGTTGTACCTAGGAGATCTTAATTAGGGCCTCTGTGCATAATATACCAGATAATAAGCATCATGTATATTAACTTCAAGGGTGGCCCATTGTCTACAGCTTAGCCTTGAAGCCAGAAGACAAGACTTCTGGTCATGACATTGCCTGAATGTGCGTAACATGACAGGCTCCTCTGAAAAGGTTAAGAAGAACACAGCAGGAAAAGTTACTTTCTTGGATCACAACTCTCAGAATCTTCCAGCCATTCAAGATTCTACAGATTGCAGAACCTGACATACTAGTTTGGACCAAAATCCTCACAGCGATGGCCTATGAATATTGGATCACAACTTAAAACTTTTCCTAATTGAGTAAACACATGGCACAAACATTGGAGAAACACAAAAAGACAGCCATGTTGGTTGGTGATTCCGAGTATGTTTTTGGAATGTTTTTGGAACATATTCATTAGTAGTTATACTCTTCAGATTAAAAATATGTCCCTGACGCAGCTCACCAAGACAGGCTTTCTTATACTGTCTTTCATAAAGAAATATAAATATTTCCCTTGATAAATTAACACATTGGAAATTACTTGTCCATACAGGTTTCTTTTTGACACTGGCTATTGCTCCTAATTCCTTTGAAGTATGATTTCAGGCAGTGGTAGACTGACATCCCTAGCAATCTGTTGGATTATCATCACATAGCTTTTATAACTGTTGAGGCTCTTTCAGCTGCATCTCAGTTGGCCAGATAACCCATGACAGTCTCCTTCCTTATAAGCTAGGTTAACCTTATTCACAATTTCAAATAAAATGAGAGAGACAAAACAAAAAACACTCCTGTTCTTAGCATCACCGCATAAGATAGGTTCATGCTTGCTAAATCATTAATAACATTTTATATCATAATCATAAACATACTAACATGAAATCAGCACCATTTAGTTGCACTTGGTTCCAAAATAATCAAGGTGAGAATCTGAGTTAGATACTGCGCAAGTCTATGAATTTTAAGTATTTGTTTCTTCATTGTTTTGGTTACTAGATAATGGCATCACTCTGTTTCTTGGTTTTTACCTCAACATTCATCCCCTACTCCCAGAGATGCATATTTGAGGGTATAAAGACTGCTTTTCTATGTAAATACAAATATAGCTTATTTTTTCAAGCAAAGAAATACTCCTTATTGCTAATACTTTTGTATGTACTTATATATAAGCTGATTCTTGTGGAGCTCCATTTTCTAGAAACCTGTGCTAAGCTTGAGAAGATAATTTTTTTTCCATATAGGAGAAAATCATTAACATTATATTGACTCAAAGGCTATTCAACTCTAGGCGACTTTTTGACAAAACCAGCATGTCCATATTTCTAATTAACTTCTAGAGACTGTGACAAAATGGAGTTCAGCAATTCTCATCTGAATCTTTCAGTCTGTAAAATGTAGACTGGACCCTGCTAAAAAGCAGTTACAATAATAAGGTTTGTGATAACTTAAATCCAACCGTTAACCTAGCCTAATCATCCAATCCAATTGATGACTTAAATCTAACTGTTAGTCCAAATTAGAGTAAATCTACTAATCAATGGGAATACTGTCAGTCAACTCTTATGTCTGTTGTGTTGATTCAATGGGCCTACTCTAGTTGAGACAAATAATTGGATTTAGGCCAAAGAAAATTATCACAGCATTAAATATTTCATGAATTACAAGTCAGACTTCTCAGGACATTTTGCCACAGATCTTCTTGGAAAAAAGTAACTTCAAAAACAGACTGCAACAGACTGCAACATGGAGCAGCTGAATTGCAAATCAGCAAGAGAT
The DNA here is from genome assembly GCA_948474755.1 of Ctenosaura bakeri. Classification (NCBI taxonomy): domain Eukaryota; kingdom Metazoa; phylum Chordata; class Lepidosauria; order Squamata; family Iguanidae; genus Ctenosaura; species Ctenosaura bakeri. The sequence continues at coordinate 410,511 of CAOLHI010000686.1, forward strand.
ATTAACTCCATCTCCCATTACATTACACTCTAAATCCTGTTACTAGTCCTGGCTAGAGTAGACCTGTACAATCAGTGGAATTTATCTATGTGTTGACTCACCATACAACAACTGATTGACTAGGTCTAATTTGGCTGGGACTAACCAACAAGATGTCAGCCTGTATGTGTTAATCAGCTCACAAAATAACAGAAGGTTGTGATAACATCCCACAACTGTTTTGAGAATGGCTACTTCTAATAAGATAATAATCACTGTTATCTTCTGTACTTCCTCTCCCACACTATTTATGTTTTCCTCCTCTCCATTCTGGTGTATGTATACACACATACACACAAACATATAACTCAAAAAACATTTCCTGAATAAAGTAAAGTGTACTCTATCTGTATTTTTATGCTATAAAAAACATGCAAGTCTTTATCAACAACAACACTAATCATATTAATGCCAGCTTCTCTGAAAGAACTAGAAAGTATTTCTGGAATAGAAACTGCTGCTTTAAAAAAATTTGGTTGTTAGTAGCACATGAAGCCAACTGGGGGAAGCCAGTGGAATTCCTTACGCCCTCTGGTAGTTTCTTCTTCTTCCTTATATGATAGCCACAGAAACAACAACATATACTGGCACACAAAGTCTGTCAAGCTGCTATGCCAAAGGCTATGCTCAAAGAACTTGGATTTGTCCTATCATTCCTCAAGAGCATAATCAGCTTTCATGTATGTATGCAAAGGCTCCGCTGAGTACCCTTCACAACTGACAAGTTATCAATTATTGCTGTATTTGGAAATCAATTCTTGAGTACAAAAATATTATGAAACAGCTGAAAAAGTAACCTTTTATGAATTAGGACATGTGAAAAACTGACCTATGAATGAATAAAGTTCTAGAATACTTTATAAATGTTTTATTAACATCATATGGTCCTTATACTAATCTATGGTGTGATCACTCTTGGAATAATTGGAAAATATGCTGATATTTGTTGGCAGTCAAACAGGTTCCTTGCTTGCCTTGCAGACCATTTCATGGTCCAGAAGGTAGAAGAGGTGACAAGGGGATCGACTATTTTAGATCTGATCCTGACCAACAGGGATGACCTTGTTGATGAAGTGGAGGTGGTGGGATCCTTAGCGGGGAGTGACCATGCTCTTTTGGAATTTGTCATTCAGTGGGAAGGAGAAGCCAAGTGTAGCCAGACACGCATCCTAGACTTTAAAAAAGCTGATTTCTGTAAACTTAGGGAGTTACTTGCCGAAATCCCGTGGTCAAGAATGCTAAAAGAGAAAACAGTTCATGATGGATGAGAGTTTCTTAAAAGTGAGATACTGAAGGCACAACTGAAAACTGTGCCAACAAGGAGGAAAAATTGCAGGTGTCTAAAGAAACCAGAATGGTTGATGAAAGAACTCTCAGCTGAGCTAAGTGTAAAAGAAACATGTACAGGAAATGGAAGAATGGTGAAACCACCAAAGTGGAATTCAAGCAAATAGCCAGGATATGTAGGAAGATGGTCAGGAAAGCTATAGCGCAGAATGAACTCAGGCTTGTCAGAGACATTAAAAACAATAAAAAGGGCTTTTTTAGGCATGTCCACAGCAAAAGGAAAAACAAGGAAATGATAGGGTCATTGTGTAGAGAAGATGGCCAATTACTAACAGGGGGAAGAGAGAAGGCAGAACTATTCAACACCTTCTTTGCCTCAGTTTTCTCTCAAAACGATAGAAGTATTCAGCCTGGGGGGTGAAGAGCAGGTGAGGAAAGGAGTGAAATGCAGCACAGAATAAGTAGAATAGTAGTACAGGAATATCTGGCTAAAATAGATGAATTCAAGTCTCCAGGGCTAGACGAATTACACCCTAGGATATTAAAAGAACTGGCAGAACTCATTTCTGAACCACTCGCAATAATCTTGAGAACTCTTGGAGAACAGGAGAAGTCCTAGCAGACTGGAGGAGGGCAAATGTCATCCCCATCTTCAAGAAGGGTAAAAAAGAGGACTCAAACAATTATCACCCGGTCAGCCTGACATCAATACCAGCAAAGACCCTAGAGAAGATCATTAAGCAGTCAGTTTGTAATTACTTAGAAAGCAATGCTGTAATCACTAAAAGTCAACATAGATTTCTCAGAGATAAGTCATGCCAGACTAATCTTATCTATTTTCATGATAGGGTTACAAACTGGATAGATGAAGGGAATGCTGTAGATGTAGGATATCTTGACTTCAGTAAAGCCTTTGACAAAGTTCCCTATGACATTATTGCAAAGAAGCTAGTAAAATGTGGGCTGGACAGCACTACTATTAGGTGGCTTTGTAATTGGTTGACCAACCAAACCCAAAGGGTACTTACCAATGGCTGCTTTTCACCCTGGAGAGAAGTGACTAGTGGGGTGCCACAGGGTTCTGTCCTGGGCCCAGTGCTATTCAACATCTTCATCAATGATTTGGATGAAGGAATAGACGGCATGCTGATCAAATTTGCAGATGACATCAAATTGGGAGGGGTTGCTAATACCCCAGAGGACAGGATCAAATTTCAAAATGACCTTGACAAGTTGGAGAGCTGGGCCAAAACTAACAAAATGAATTTCAACAGAGAGAAATGTGAGGTCCTGCACTTAGATGGAAAAATTGGAATGCACAAATATAGGATGGGGGACGAATGGCTGGATAGCAGTACGTGTGAAAGGGATCTAGGAGTCTTGGTAGATCACAAGCTGAACATGAATCAGCAGTGTGATGCGGCAGCCAAGAAAGCCAACACAATTCTTGGATGCATCAATAGGAGTATGGTGTCTAGATCGAGAGAGGTAATGGTACCACTCTATTCTGCATTGGTTAGGCCTCATTTGAAATACTGTGTCCAGTTCTGGGCACCTCAATTCAAGGAGGATATCAGCAAGCTGGAATGCGTCCAATGGAAGGCAACCAAAATGGTGAAGGGTCTGAAAGCCATGCCCTATGAGGAGCGGCTTAGGAAGCCAGGTACATTTAGTCTGCAGAAGAGAAGACTAAGAGTGTGCACAATAGCCATGTTTAAATATTTGAAGGGATGTCATGTCGAGGAGGGAGTGGGCTTGTTTTCTGCTGCTCCAGAGACTAGGACAAGGAACAATGGATTCAAGCTGCAGGAAAGGAGATTCTGCTTGAACCTCAGGAAGAACTTCCTGACGGTCAGAGCTGTCTGGCAGTGCAATATGCTGCCTCGGAGCGTGAAGGTTTTTAAGCAGAGGCTGGATGGTTATCTGTTGGGAATGCTTTGATGTGTGTTCCTGCATAACAGGGAGTTGGACTGGATGGCCCCTGTGGTCTCTTCCAGCAATATGATTCTATGATTCTATAATACTGTGGCACCTGAAAAAGAACACCGCAAAACTGGAAACAATGCAGAAAGGTGCAATCAAAATTATAAATAGACTACAGTTATATGATGAAAAGGTATTTCACAATTTGCAATTGTTTAGCTTAGGAAAGAGGTGAATAAGGGTAAAGCACAATTAAGGGGCATAAAACTATACATCGCATGGGCAGGAAGGAGAAGAACTGAACAGGAAGGAATTTCTCTCCTTCTCCCATAATAAGAGAAAGCAGGGTAATACACTAATGCTGAATAGTGGAAGTTTCAGGCCAAATTAAAATAAGTTCCTCTTCAAACAACACAAATTGAAACTGTGGCATTTGCCACTGCAAGAAATAATGATGGACACCAACTTGGATTGCTTTAAAATGGAAAAATTCACAGAGTATAGTGCTATCACTGCCTGCTAATTGTCATAGCTGTATATTCCCTTTCATATTACATACAGTAGGCCTCTGCTAAGCAGCTTGAAGACAGCGTAGTAGTTTGAGCATTGGACTGTGACTCTGGAGACCAGGCTTCGAATCCCCGTTCAGCCATGGAAACGCACTGGATTAATTTCCTCTCTCAGCTTCAGAGGAAAGCAATGGCAAATCCCCTCTAAACAAAAGCTTGCCCAGAAAACCCTGTGATAGATTTGCTTTAGGGTGCCTGTGTTCCAATCCACTTATTAATCTAAAAAACACAATTCAGGATGCATCCAGACAAATTGAAATGTCCCAGATTTTGTTTCTGTTCTTTCCAATTTTACACTGGGCTAAAATAAAGTGATCTGGGGAGCTGGTATAAAAGGTTTCTGATCATACCAGAAGCTGACAGGAAGTATTCTGGGCTAAATAAAACATGCATGGATCTCCAAAACAAAATCTGAAAGAACAGGGACAAGGTCTGGGACTTTCTGGTCTTTTTAACCAATCTGGACAAGCTATATAACTGGTTTGTTTAAAAAACTGGACCAAGCAAAATCCTTGTGCAACTCTAGATATAACTATTAATTCCTACAGCATCTAAAGATCAATTACCGTACGGTAAAAATTAAATATCCACTGGTTCAATGCTGAAGAGCACAGACAGCATTCACATTTTCAACAGAAAATTTATTACACATTTGTTATCCTCAAATATATCATCCTGAAAGCACAGCACTACATTTACTATGTAACACATAGTTTCCTTCTAACATCTCCCATGGAGTTCCATCTAATTTTGTTTGCGTTCCAGAGTTACAACATAAAACAAACAAACAAAACACAATAATAAATCTTTCACTGAGTTTTATAAACTGAGATGCTGAATTAACGCCCTTTTAAATTATATCTTGGCAGGAGTACAAGCAGCCTTCTAACATAGGTGGTCTGCTATGAATACCTTGCAGCCCTGGAAGATTTTTCATTGCAGATTTGTGTCTCAAGCCAACCACTACCAGGCAACTCACACAGCTATAAAAGGACAAAATATGGTCTAGGATCATTCTTGTTTGATATTCTAGGTATTGTAAGAGAACAAGGACAGAAGAAATGTTCAAAAACATATGCAGATATGTGAATTCTACATATAGCAGCAGTTGTGATGAAGATTTAACAGGCTGCAGAAGGGTTATGCCTTCCAATTACTTGATGATCTTGTCCTATCAACCTTCCATATCATGTTTCTTCCCATGTTTCCATCATAACATGGAGTTTTACGCTAAAAATGAGTACTTCCATCCCTGAGTATACCTTTCTTCAGAAAAGAGAGCTTCTTGCAATAGAGTTGTATGGTATTTGATATCAGAAAGAAGTATGACTGTGCTTAAGCATTCTTCACTAAGGGAATCAGAAGGTGCATATGCTATCCAGAAGTTATAATAGAATGGAAACCCTCTAAGTCTAGCTTGATCCCCTTTGCCCAGGCTACCAGTCACGCTAGCTGGGACTAATGGAATTTGAGGTCCAACATGGAGACGGCCACATCTGAATGGAACAATCTATTCAGGGAAGCCTTATATAAGTAAACAAAAACATTCTCAACCTTCTACAGACCACTTGAAAGATTCTTCCAAAATTCAAGGATGTCTGCTTTTTCTTTTAGCAATCTAAATGAGAACAGTCCTCTGAGGCCTGTGTTGAAGGACTCAGGGCAAGTCACTAAAAACCTAATCCTATATCTTACTGAGATAGGAGAGGATTTTTGGAGTCTTTACAGTCTGTCTCTGTACCTCTCTCTCTCTCTCTTTCTACAAGACAGAGTTGTAAATATGTTTTAGTTCTGCTAAATTTTTTTAGCAACATAAAGAGTCAGTCTTGTGTCTGAACCTTCATTAAACATCAGGAGATGATTCACATCTATAACTACATTGGGCTGGCATGACTGAGTGGTTCTTCCCTTCCACAGAGTGAGAAGTGGGAGGAAGGCCAACTTCTAGCCATGTGTGCCCAAAAGCTTTATTATTATAGGAATTTTCACTTTCAGAGGCTTCATTAACTGAAGCAGCAGTGTTTTTGTCATGTGCCACTGTCTTCCCTATAGTGTCCTGTCCCAATCATCAGAGGAAAAACTATGACTGTCAAGTCACTATTATCTATGACATATCATCAACTCAGTCCTTGAATGGTCATAAAAAATACAATGGTGGACAAGGCATTTGTTTTTCCAAGCCATATTCTCCATCATGTTTCTCCTTCATCTTCTTCTAATCTACAAAGATTATTGTTTACTTTTCCTTGTGACTAGGTACATCTTTCTACAGTGCCTTCTCCTACAGCACTCTTCCTTCTTCCTTCTGCCAATACACACACCCCCATATTCACACTCAGAGAAAGATTAATAATTTCCATGTGCAATCCCACATTTTTTCTCTTTCAACAGTTTTATTATATTTTGTCCAAAAATGGATTTGTATACTATACATTCAAGCATTCATGACTTCATAAGAAGACAATTTATTTAATAAACGTTTTGGATGAGATTTAATCTCAGGTGAATTGTATTTAATCATTTGTATCATTTGTATTTAATTTAGTGTGGTTACAATTTATATTCATGTACATATTCCTAGATACTTACATCCAAAGAAAATTGATATAATGAACTCTGTTCTTCCACCCCTTCCAAATAAGTTCCAACAATTTGCAGTTACGTAGAGCAACTTGTAATTTAACCCAACAGGTGCAGAATAATAGAAAATAAAGCAGACAAAAAAAAAAAGAAGAAGAAGCAGACAAGAAGGAAGAAGAAGAAGAAGAAGAAGAAGAAGAAGAAGAAGAAGAAGAAGAAGAAGAAGAAGAGTTATTTTATATTGCCAGTGGCATGGCTTAAAGTTCAAATTATTCATCAAGATTTTGAATAAACCTAACTTGTAAGGATGTCACTGAATCTTTTCCAATTCAGCTGCAAGTTGAAAAGCAATAAATCCTTATGACTTCATATGGGGAAGAATCAAAAGGTACTTACAGGATATTTCCAAATTAAGATCGTAAGCTCTTCCAGTTAATATTCTAAGGCACTCGATCCCATCTGATCTTGGAAGCTAAGCACTGTCAGGCCTGGTAAGTACTTCAGTGTCAAGGAATACCAGGCACTGTGGGCTATATTCAAAGGAAGGCAATGACAAATCATCTCTGAGTATTCCTTGCCTAAGAAAACCCTACAAAACTCATGTGATTGCCATAAGTTGACAGGTAACTTAAAGGCACATACTTTAATCACATTGACGCAAGTCTCTTTGCTTCTGTTTGAACCCATACTCCACTGTGAAATGCATTACCAGCAAGCTTACTCACTCCTACCGCAACTTCCAACAGGTCTAGAGGGCAGTATCTGTACCCTTACAGAGGCCACACAGACTCCCAAAAGGACCTCAGCTCATGAACTTGTATTTTCAAAGGTCAATTCCTTTTCCAGTTAGGTGTCACTGCTACAAAGTTGAGTCAGCTCTACATGGCAAGACAGAGACTTTCATGTATCCCTTTAGCACTTGCTGATGCAGTTTTAAAGTGATGGGAGTAAACAAACCTATGAATGCTTGGCCACCATTCAACAGATATTCCCAGTTTCCACTCTCCATTCAGTGATCCAAACACATACCAGCATGAAGTGTTTGGTGATTAGAAATGCCACCTCAGTGCCTAAGGTAGACTTCCCACCTAGTAGATCTTGCCAATGGATAGCAGTGTAACGTTTTCAGGGCAGTGAGTTCTGTAACTTTTCTGACAGGGTATGCACAAGAAGTCCTTGCAGGAATACTACTACAGCCACATGTGGATACTAAAACTATGATTTGGGGGTGAGGGTGGGGAATACCTTTTTGGACTGAAGCTCCCAGAAACCCTTACCCAGCATGGTCAATGGAAAATACATTCTAGGAGCAATATTTTTAGAAAGTAAATTTTCCCTCTTTTGACCCAAAACAACCTGAAAATGACTACAGCGAAATTTTGGCATCTAGAGTCTAGAAAGTATAGAATATGGCCATTGTAGCATTTATGTCTTATTGGAAGGAAAATCCCATAAAGATTGACATCAGAATTTAGGACAAGTGCATTTTTCAACCTCAAAAAAGGCAGTCAGGCAGGGGGAAGATATTGTCTTTATATTGACTTCTTTTTCTTTAGGAGAATTTTATACTATTCAGTACTTAGCACTGATGGAGCTCTTATTAAGCAAAGCCACCAACACACTATAACATGCTAATGATACTGTAGACTCTTCTGGGACCCTGCCAAATTGTAAACAGCCTCAACATTAGTAGACTTCCAACAGGAAATTAAATAACTGCCTTGCTGGAAATATAAACCAATTTATGGTGGTCAAACATAAGCTTTCCAAAACATTGACAGTAGTTAAGTAACATAAAGATATAAGAATATTTGAATGGAACAAAATGCACGATTACCCTAAATCACTCAGACACTTGTGCATCAGCCTAAAGACAGAAGCATTACAGAATGCTTTCTGCATCAAGGATCCTTGCATTCATGAATAAACACATGGTACAGACAATCCCATCTGATCCTGGAAGCTAGGCAGAGCCAGCATTGGTTAGTACTTGGATGGGAGACCATCAACGAATACCAAGTAGTGGGGTCTATATTTCAGAGGAAGGAAATGGCAAAACCACTTGAAAAAAATCCTATGAAATTCATGGTGGTCACTATAAGTCAACAGGTGAGCGCGTGCGCACACAGATACTACAAAGCCAGAATATCTGCTGACAAAATAATCAGATGCACAGAATGAACCTTCTTAACATTGTAAAAATGTTACAATATGTGGCATTTATGTCACAAGGGCTACCCTCACACAATATGATATTATTAAAATAATAAATCTAAAACATTATTAGTCCAACCACCAAAAAGCAGTAGGCATAGTCCCCATCTCCTGCTTTCAGTTCATCACCTTAATCTCATATTTCCTGTCTTTTCAGAAGAGAAGTTTAAGAGGGGACATGATAGCCATGTTTAAATATTTGAAGGGATGCCATGTAGAGGAGGGAGTGGGCTTGTTTTCTGCTGCTCCAGAGACCAGGACAAGGAGCAATGGATTCAAGTTGCAGGAAAGGGGATTCCACCTGAACCTCAGGAAGAACTTTCTGACAGTCAGGGCTGTCCGGCAGTGGAATATGCTGCCTCGGAGTGTAGTGGAGTCTCCTTCTTTGGAGGTTTTTAAGCAGAGGCTGGATGGCCATCTGTCAGGAGTGCTTTGAGGGTGTTCCTGCATGGCAGGGGATTGGACTGGATGGCTCCTGTGGTCTCTTCCAACTCTACATTTCTATGATTCTATGATTCAGAGTAGGAGCACAATTTGGCACACTTTCCTAGGAAGAAGAGCAAGCTCTTCTCAACACAGCAAAACTCACTACTAATTAAGTCTCCACAACCTCAAGGTGGAAATATATTTCCATATATCTTTTACATCTGTGATGCCTCACCATAAACATATAATGATAATTTCAAGAGTAGTTATAATTTCAAGAGTAGTTAATCTTATCTGTTGCATTTGCATGAAAATAAATGCATCTTCTCACACAGCATCAGGAGCTGGAAAACTCTTACCTGTAAATTATTCAAGATCTCCTGCTTGACTGAAGACTTCCTATCTATAAAACTCCATGAGTGTGCAGTGCTTACCATAATAAGCAACTAGCTATGTACCTGTGTGTGTATATACAAAAACCTATATCAGACATACAGAACAGCAAATGAGCCAACCACTGTCCCATTTATGATAATAATTATGCCCAAACTTCAGAGTGAAATCACCAAGGACTTAAATGTTTTCATTGACCAACCCGTTAGGTTAGGGTTTTTTCCCCAATTACATTAACTCAAAATGTTTCCACAATTCACTGGAAAACCCTTTTTTTGGGGGGGGGTACTTAGAACAGCAGATGGAGATCTAAAATGAGGCCTTCCTTTGTTCCTATGATGTAAAAGGAAATGCATCTTATCACAAGATACATAATATGATACCTGTGCTTCTTACTCCAGAAATAAGGGCCCATGGCTATTTATCAGTCCCAACCCATTGCAGCAACACAATTGCAGAAGTGTTAACTGACATACCCGAATCAAGCTGCCACTGATTCAATGGCTTAAATCAAAAATAGGAATCACATTGCCCTCAAGATGCTGGTGGACTGCATTGACTATGTTAGCCAGGGCCACCAGTTCTTAGTTCTAATTACAGCAGGCCCAACAAATCATGGAATTTTATGTAAATTCCAATGGGTCTACTTTAGCTAGGACTAACCATTTAATTCAGGCTTACAGGTGACGTAGCTGGGACTTGATTTAGGCCATTGTTTTATCTACATGCAAACACAACAAACTGATTAATAAACTAAATTTCATGCACCTAATCAGTTCAAATGTATTTTATTGAATTGCAGCTCTAAGGATTACTACTACTGCTCTTCTTTGCTTTGCCTCTTAAGCCAAAAGGAAAAAAAAAAAAAAGGGTGCAACATTTCCCTTCCCTCTACGAGAAAGCATGTCATACTTTTATGCAGCTATTTCAGCCCAGAAAAATAGAAGGCTACACACTATTCCCCCCAAAACATCAAACACTGCCTCTTTCAAACATCTGAAAGGAAACAGCAGTGCAGTACCATTAAACATCCCCGCACAATTTTAACACCCAGTGCCTTCAGAACGAATATAAATCTTATAAAAGTAAGAGCAGGTCCAGTAACAGTTCCAACAGAGATAAACTGCCAATGCAAATACAAGGTAGCAACAAGAGCCAATATGCCACACAATTTAACTGAGCTTTGTTTAGGCCATTAATATCTCTGTGTGTGGGTACTGTGTACATATAGCTGTGTTTGTGGGCACAGACACAATCACAGACCTCAACATTCCTTCCCTACATAGAACAGAATTCATATTTGTGGAACATGGGTTATCCACCTCTGCTTTTCTTCTGCAGTCTCCTGAATGCAGACCCTCCCCAAAACTATGTCCCATGGATTGAGGGAGCCTTGAAAATAGTGAGAGATAAAGGAAGGAAGGCAGGACTGGCAAAATCAAACCTCCTATTAAGAGAAAAAAACAAACTAGGATGCAGTCATTAAATCACGTAAAATAAATAGTAAAGCATTAAAAAAGCAAGTAACAAGTAACTGAATTTCTATCATTTTTCATTCATCATTTGTCCACTATAATTTTTTTTTTACTTTACCTTTACAGAAGTAGATTGCTATCAGGGATCATGTTGTTCTCTGCTATAACATCTTGCCAATTTGTGAATGAAACCGTTACGCAGCCCAAAGGAGTCTGAAGTGTTTGTTCCGTGTGAAATTATTCATAACAACTACCCTGTGTTTCTATACAGTAGCACCTTTCATTGATTCAAGGACATGAACGTGTGTTACACAGGTGGATAAATATTATTAGTGCCCATTTTACAAAGTAGGAAGCAAGCAACTTAAGCAAGGTCACATGGCAAGCCACCAACAGTCCTAGGAGCAGAAAGCAGTATTCCAGTTCCCCATCTATCCATTGAAGATAACAGGCAATGGCAGTAAAGCATTCATGATTTAGCAGAAGGTTCAGCTTAGCAGATCTGATGTTTGATCCTATGAGTTACTGAAGCTAGTGCCTCCAACATGGAAACCCAAATGCAACACCAGTAATGATGAGGAAAGAGCCAGTGTGCTATAATGGATTACAACCCTGGAGACAAGAGTTTGATTCTCCTCATAGTCATGGAAATCCACTGGATGACCTTAGGCGCATCGCATACACTCAGCTCCAGAAAGCCCCATGGTAGATTTGCCTTAGGGACGCCATAGTCAAAAATGACTTGGAAGGCACACAACAACAGTGATGAGGATGCAGCCACTCACACTTCTATACTGTCAGCAACTGTACACAATGCTTGCCATGACCCAGCTGTGCAATGCAAGAATTATGCACAATTCCCAATTAGATGCTAAAACTATGAGTGGTACAGAAAGTGGAAACTCTGTTTTTCAGAATGTAGCTCCCAAAACCACCCAACGGCATTGGATCTCCCAGAATCTCCCAGTTAGCATGTCCATGGGAGTTGGAAGTTGTTTTATTGTTTTTTGTTTTGTTTTGCTTATACCAACTCGGCTGTGTTGGCTGGTGGATTCTGGGAGTTTAATCCAAAAAGAAAAACTTTCCAGCCTCTGCTCTGGACTGTCCCATTTCAGATGCTGGTCTGGATTCCAAAAGAAGTTACGAGAAAGATATGCACAGAAGGAATGTTTTCCCAGGCCCTCAGCTCTCCTGTAAATCCTCTCTTGGTAACTGGAGAACCTCTCTTGAACAATGGGGCACAGAGTGCAGGACAGCAATGGTGAGGGAGGATTCACTCAAAACTGGGCAGGCTGCCCCCCACAAAGAGCCCCACTATTTCCAGTCAGTGATAAGAGAAATCTTTTATGTCCAATGGAGAACAGGAAGGATTTCCAATCAGGACGCAGCTGGTTTCTGGCAGTGCCAGCCGGAAAAACTGTTTTCCCCATCCCCTCTCCTCACACAGGACATGAGAACCACCAGAAGTACAAATGAGAAGTTCAAATCTTCCTTGACATCTTCTTGACATTTGGCTCTCCAAGTGAGAGTTCAAAAAAGAAGCAGCAGCAGCTTTCCTTTGGCACCAACCCTAGATTTAAACCTCCCTGACTCAGGCATGCTGGTCACGAACCTTAATCAGGGCCCCATACGCTTATTTCAGAGTAAAAGACCTGACAGGATTGGCTTCACATTATATATTTAGTGTAATGTGTATTGTGAATGTAAGCAAGGGGAGTAGATAATACAAGCATGCAGCCCAGTCTAGTTTGCATCTCCTCAGACACACAGTTTCTCCAAAGCCTTACAACCGTAGTCATTGTATGTGAAAAGAGACAACTATGCTGTTTACGAAAGCCTGTGTAACTTTTCACCCCTTGTAAAGGAAACAAAGCTTCCAAACCAAAAACAAAACAAAGTTCTGGCCAAGGATCAGTGCTCATCTGCTTACAGCATGTTACAGATTTAGATGCTTCACACAAGAAGATGAAAGCTGCTGCCATTACTCATTCATCACAGCTTAATATACAAATAATTGGCACGAATACAGTCACTTAGGCACAGCAACAAAAGTCACACTGACTTAGATAACACTCCAACCTGAAACATATGCTGGTTAAGCGAAGACGCGTTTGGTAAAATCGTTACAAGTATAGAAAGATTGGCTCTAGACTCACCTCTTTTATGGCTGGTGATAGGGGAGTCAAGAATCACCATCTCCTTAAATACACTGAGGTTTTGGTTTTGTCCCAGAAGCCTGTACTGTTTTTCACAGACTCCTTGGTATGGCCCAACAAAATGACCAATCAGGAGATAGTCTGGTTTGCTGAGGGAGGCAGCTCTCTAAGCAGTCTGAAGTTTTCACTCAGGTCCACTTGGGAATCATAAACACGTCTCCTTTGCCATGCTGCTGTTATTCAGGTTCTAGTCTTCTTCCTTTCCACCCTCCCTCAAACTATGGAGTAGTAATTCTAGGTGATTATAGCAATGTCTCTTTTGTTTTAACTTTGGAAAGTTTTGCATGAGGACCAGACCCAATTTGCTGAGTGAAACAGGGCCTGTGTGTCCCTCATATCCACTTGGGCTCCCCTTATAGTACTTTGGGTACGTAGTTGACAAAGGTCATGTACAGTTTGAGGGCAGGTGGACCATTCTCTCAAACACACCCCACTAGTAGTGGATCCACACAGGGCTTTCACCAACATGGTATCTTACTTCTGTCAGTCCAGGGAAAATTTGGTGCTATTAGGGGATAGGCAGATTCCCTGCTGTCAAGATCTGACTTCATGCAAGGCTAAGTTTCTATAGCTAAAACCAATACAATTGTGGCATTTAGCATTACAATGTGTCTATGTTTGTCCCTGGCAACTGTCACACCTCCCAATGTCACCCCTCCAACTGTCACCACTGGGCTAGCAAGGTTATGACGTGACACTGGGAGAAGGGATATTCAGTTACAAACATTGTAGGGATTTACCACATCTCAAAGTTAACATAAGCTGCTTTTTTAGCGTGCCTCAACCCTCAGCATAATATGTTTCCATATCTGTATTCATTTTCACTATCAACAACAAGATATCAGAATCTGCAAGAAAAGAAGGGAGACTTTTTTTAATTTGATTTGATGGATCTGTACATATTTACTCAACAGCAAGTCCCAATAGGGCAGTGAGGCTTATTCTCTGAATATTTAGCTACATTGTGTGTGCCTCTGTGTGTGTGCGCGTGTGTGTACGCACACATGTCTTCAAGTCACCTGTCATTTCATGGTGACCCCAAAGCCACATTAGGATACTTTAATTGCAAAGACTGTGGTAGAAAAGAACACTCTTATTAGATGGAGGGTATCATTTATCCCACTAATATTTTACCCATCATGCCTAATGGCAAGGGATTGTCAAGCTGTAATTCCAAACACTTGGAAGGTCAAAGGATCCCCACTCTGGACTGAAGATTTTACTGTAAGCCAAAAATATCATAAATTAAAATTATAGTAAGGCTTCACACCTTCAAGGTATCACACTAAACATATCTATTACTCTCCCTGTTTTGTCAACTGACAAAGATAAACCACACTAGTGAATTTCTATTAGCGAAGAATTTACTAACTTAGTAGTGATGTCATGTCTGATTCTTGCAGCGATTTGTTTGGTCTGATGGATACCATAGGCCAAAAAGCTAACACTGACCGAAATACTGACCAATTTGTCAGAGCTTCCCATCACAGATGTCCTTATGTCTCCTCCCACTAGATTTAACACAGTTTCTTAATTATATTTTTTCTGTGAAGCCTGGCAAACTGAAAAACATGGAGACGTTAGATGAATCAGCGAAGTACTGCTTAATGTTTGATCCAAACCAGCAAGTTTCACAAGACAATATAGTTCTCAGACAGAGACTACCCATGAATCCTGCAAAAACGAATAATTATCATTCTGAAACACAGTAAAGTCATTTTACTTTGAACAAAACTATCAAAACTCAAAAGGATGCAGGAATAACCTCAAGGCCATAGTCAACAAACACATTTTTGTGGACTAAAATGGATCTTTTCACTGAGCAAACTGCAAGCTAGCCAGTATAAACAGAAAGGCCACACAGACAACCAAAGTAAGCAATCATTTCCCATTCAGGAGAGCAAATTCCCTCAACTAAAGAAAAATAACTTAGGATATGGTTTTCCTATCATTTTTTCCCTCTAAAGAATAAAGAAGAAAAATGTACAGAACACTATTCACTTGTTCCTTTTTATTTGGCATATGATAGATCTTGAGAGATTCAGGCCATTTTTATTTATATATGTATCTTCCAAATTTACCAAAATATTGTTATATCTCATTTCAGTATTGGGACAGGACAGGAGCCAATAATTTAAAACAAGCCATTCAAGTCTAATGCCTAGACCAACTTCCCCCTACCTGATGCCACCCAGACACGTTGATATTACAGATCCTATAATCCATGCCATATGGATTATACCAGTGGTTCTTAACCTGGGGTCAGAAGAAACCTGAAGGTCCTTGGAGCCCTCACAAGGGGTCTGCAGAGCCCTGCTGATGGACACCAACAGCAGTAGCAACAGAGACATGACAGTGGGGGGATGCAGCTGCTGAAACTGCTCCTTCATTTACAAACAAAGGAGCAGTTTGGGAACATGCATACAACTGCCTCCATGATTCCAGAAACCAGAGTTTGAATCCCCACTCAGCCATGGAAACTCACTGGGTGACCTTAGTCAAATCATATCCTCTTCCCTCAGAGAAATGCAAATACAACAAATCTTGCCACACACACGCCATGCAGGTTTGCCTTAGGGTGACTATAAAGTCAGTTTTCAAAGGGGACAGATAAGAAGGCTAGAAAGGACCTTATCAGTAGCACTTTGTTCTCATGTGCCTTCAAATCACTTCTGATTTACAGCAGCTCTAAGGTGAACCTATCACAGGGGTTGTTTTTTGCAAAATTTGTTCAGAGGGGGTTTGCCTTTTCCTTCCTCTGAAGCTGAGAGAATATGACTTTCTCATGGTTACCCAGTGACTGAGCAGGGATCTAAATCCTAGTCTCAAGAAGCCATAAATAAATAAATCTAAATTTAAATATTTAAATCTTGGGGGACCCTGGCAACAAATTATATTTACAGAGCATCTTTAAGAAGAGGTTAAAAGCCACTGAATTAGACCTCTAGTCCAAAAAATTTGGACAGGATCCCGTTGGGGAAAGGTTGGTCTCAAGTGATTATAATCATCTGATTAGGTTTGCTGTTCTTGTAAGAGAGAAGACCAGATCCTTAAAGCTATGATCATATTTGCACTTAATGTACACTTACTCCCATCAAGTTCACAATAAATCAAACTTGGAAGGAATTTTAACTATGTAAATCACCACAGAGGTTGGGATAACTGAAGAAACTGAATAATCTGTAGTCCTTTCCTATATATTTTTTTCTTTTTCTTTTTCTCCTGATAACTGTGTCTGCCCATGCTTCTTCTGATTATGGACATTTCCTTACTGTAATGTAGCATAATAAAAAAAAATGATAGTGCAATGCAGGAGCATTATCTTTAGTAGATCGGAAGCAGCTCTCTATGTAGTACAAAAATGTGCTGCTTAATTTTTGTTGCAAACAAGAAATCTCCTTTAAATCAAGGAGGAAATGTTCATTTTAAATGAATTTTCATTGCTCATCACCCAAATTTGGGAGGGCATGAGATGGGAGGAACACCCCATGCTGTAGTAGGCAAAAACAACTATTGAGGTGAAACTTCTGGGTCTGTTGGTCATTTATTGTTATTTGTTTTGTTGTTACATTATTTTACTTGTTTGAACTGCAAAGAGAATTCTGCTACGTAGGCTTTAAATACTAGTAAGAAGCAAGTGGTTCTTGTTTCCACGTCACAGATGAACCCAGCCCAGAACAAGGAAAAGTCAAACTAGAAAAATCTTGAGGACTGTTTATCTTTAACCCAGGTTAACTCAAGTCACATTCACCCCGGGGTCCCTTTCAACTGCATTTCCAGGACAGCATCTTTGCATACAAATGAGGAATGTGGTGTCTTGGAGGCAATACTTGTAAAACAAATAAATAGCAACAACAACAACAAAAAAAAACAACCAACATTGTTTTTTTCTTTCAAGTATAATGAATAATTTCTGTTTTATTCCTCAGCAGGTTTGGTTTATTCAACCGTATTCAGATTTCAGACAGACACACAGTTCTCTGAGCCACTATGCTATGGTTTAAAATTCAGTACAATGGACCTGGTGCTGGCTATGCTGGCAATTGTTTCTTGCCCCCAATATGAGACAGCAGTGACACATGAAGATATTCTTTATTATGCTGAGGTATAGCAGAGGTAGGAAATATGGAGTCTGTTACTTTGCAACACTCCTAGAGTCTTAAAATCTCGGGGGAGTGGGGGGGGCTTTCTCCCAGTCCAGCCATCATTACAGGTCCATCTGCTGAGGACTCAGCCCTTTAACAGCAGCTTCTCCCAGCCTTTCTCTCTCCAAGAGAACCTAGGCTGACCACCTCTCTGCTCTCTTTTCACCAGCAGACAAAAACTTTTTATTCAAAAAGGATTTTAATGATTAATTGGTGGTATGGAGAGCATTTTATGAAATGTCTGCTGTATTTTTAACTTCACTGTTATGATATTTAAAATTATTTATAATTTTAAAAATGTAATGGTGTTTTAATCTGATGGTTGTTTGATTGTGTTTTAACTTCTAATTGTGCTTTTATTTCATTTTGTTTTTCACCTTGTTAAATCATACTGTGCCCCACATTGGGAGAAAGAGAACATATAAATTAAATAAAATAAAACCCCTGAAAGAGGTATTATCACAGGCAGCTCATAGATCAACCAGGGCAACACTGCCCATTCTGAGATTTCCTCTCATGCACATACTCTCTTGCTCTCTCTTTCACACACACACACACACAAAATCCATGAGCTGCTGCTGGATGTTAGTCCGCAGGCTGAAAACAACATGAATTTCCTTCTCTTGCACAGATAAATTGCTACTCCAGTCACAGTATTATAAGCCACTTCTTGGCTACTTGCAGCTGAAGTCAACCTGGCCAGTAAGAAAATGGCAATATTAGTACAATGGCTTGATCAGCTCAGGTTTAAAGTAGACCACATTCTCTCCCACTAGAAATTATTATATATTTATTACAAATATATTTATTGCATTACATAAAGCTGTGCTACTTATATTTCCCTTCCACAAAAAAAGTTCTCACTGGTGTTATTTCAACACAGCAATCTTATCTCCATCTGTGGGAGAGTAAGTCCCACTGAACATATTTCTGAATAGACATGCAAAGGACCATGACGCTAGTCTTACAACAATCCTGACTTCTCCATGCAAAGAGATCTGGGGTCTGCTACATTCAAAATATTAATCAAAACACCACAGGAAGAATGAAAGTTAGTTCCCTTGGCAAACTAACATACCAAAGAAACAACTGAATTCCTTCTGTTTTTTTAAAAGTTTCTTATTTTCATTCTATCTTAATATAACTTAATAAGGATAGGGGAATTAGATTCTGTTGTTAAGAGAATCATTTGTGATCATTCCATCATTACCTGGTAGGCAGAAATTAATGATAAGTTAATATCACATACTCATTTCAGAGGATACAGGGCGTTTTCAGTGGCGGCACCATATCTGGAGAAGTTTTTCCCAAACTGTACACATTTATTCATGGAAACTATATGTTGCTTCATTCTGCCTTCAGGTAAGATGCTATGCTGGATTTTTATTAATTTTTAGAAAACTATTTATACTGTTCCCCTCTCTGTTTTAACTTGTTTTATTTTATTTCTTCTGCTGGGCTACAATGTTTCAGGCTACCGTTTCAGTTTTGAAATCTTAAATGTACTGATGCTAATTGTATTTATATTTTAGTTTTTATGTGAGCCACTTTGAGAGAGCTTCTGCCCCAAAAATAACATACATACACTATTCTTACATAAATATGTATTAAACAAGAACACGAGCAGTTTTCTATTTCAGTCTTGTCCTTGAAGGGTCAGTTCATTAAAGCAGAATCATAATAAGAGCTTCATGGGTGTTGCAATGTATCCTCTTCATGATTTAAGAGGTTCATGCAGGACCTTTGACAGGCAACATGTGTAAGTCTAACCTCTTAACTAATTACATTTAATAGATACACACTTAATCCCCTTACTTAGAAAGACAGGATTGCTACCCTTAGGTCTTTTAGTATGTTACAAGATTATCTGAAGTCACTCAAAAAACAGCAGAACTGACAATAAACCATGGTTTGAAAAAAGAACTCTTTTACATACTTGTCAGTAACCACATAGGGGACACCACAAGGGCACATCATTTGTTGCAAGCTTGCTTACTGGAACACTGCAGTCTCATTTGGTGCATTTGGTTTAATTTGGCTCCAAAAATGATGAAAAGGTCTTCTAGTACCATGTGAACCAATCTCAAGAGATTTACTCTGTAACTAGCTTGGATAATAGTTGCCTAGAAACAGATAAAAAAACCTGACTTGATCAAAGGAAGTACAAAGCTCACCTCTTCACATCAGCAAAGGAAAGTATTTGCTTTTAAAGGGCTGATTCTTAACATTTTGTTGCTTTTAAACATCACACTTTTCTTCCTGAAATGTGAGATGAGGTTTCTGTGCAAGGGTGGTACAATAGCATCATTCAGGTCAAATATGGCCCACGGTATCCCTAAGCCAGGATAGCAAAGGAAGACGGAAAATGGAAGCAAGCGTGCTCAGTGTAGAAGTTTTTTGTCTTTTGTAAAAATTCAGTTTATTTATTACCCACTGCTAGATATCAGGTCTGCTACAAATCATAAAAAATGATTATCAGAAAATGAACTCAATACTCCAAAAGAATACAGAGTCCTGAGGATGTCCACAGACATTATTACACAGGAAGAACTAACAGCTGCACAAAACAATTTCATTGCCTGGAAAAACAAAAATCAGATACGGGTAATTCTTTTTATTAGAATCATTATTAGAGTCATTAACATGTTACAAAAGTGACACAAAAATGACACATAAATGGCACAAGGTTTAAAATTCTTCTAGGAAAATAGTACCCACCCTGGGGTTTTACTCCAAGTGGTATAATTTATGTGTTATTTTATACTTTAATATTCCTAAGAAAGCATCCTGAATCTCTGCTTTTTTTGCTCTTATTTATGGACCACATGGATCTTTTTCTTTAAAAAGGACTTGCACATGCCACTTATTTGGACTACAGCTCCCAGAATCCACAAGTCAGCATTACTGTAGGATTATTCAGAGAGTAACTTAAACCAGGCGTGGGAACTCTAGAAGACTACGGGGGCACATGGGGGAGAATGCCCTCTCTTCACAGCTCTAGAAAACATTTTGGAGGAAAAAGAAGAAGAAAAAAAACCTCTCTGAAAACTGTTTTGACCACTGGGGTTTGCGGAGGCCACAAACAAAGTCCTGGGGGCTGTATGCAACCCATAAGCTGCACTTTGCCCACCACTATCTTAAATAATTGATAGGCAAGGATGAATCCCCAAAGCATCATTCATGCCGAAAAAGCACAGGTCCACCACTGTATGGACAAAAGGAAGGGCAAATTACAATGAAACAATAGTCTGTGAGCAGCTTTGAAGAAAGTTACTTACTCAGTGTAGTAGGAGACCAAAAAGAAGATGCATGCGCATCTCTAAATTTTAACTCAGAAAAAAAAAATCTGATCCACAGTTATCAAAACTCTGGGAAACCCTAGACCACTTGCAAAACAATCAGCTTGCAGATTCCCACAATGCCAAAAGTGAAAGCCACAGCATACAATCATTACAAATGCTGTATGGCTGAAGGTGTATTCATGCAAAAACCCTTGAAGGCTGGAATCTGGAAATCTACTCACCTTAATGAGCAGCAAGTTAAAGCTACTACCAGTTTTGTCCCTTTAGGATCTGCTGATATGCATTTTATATCTCTGCAGCACAGCAGAATATTTTAAAACAATGTCAGAGCTAGCATAACGTGCTAAGCCACACAAACATACACCCCAAAATTGTTGCAGTCAGACAGGAAAAAAAGGGATTGGAATGTACTGTACTTAACCCCATGGGGATTTGCTCAGCCAGGGTTTAATTTATCCAAGGTTTATCCAGATGCCTACAACATCTGAGATTCTAGTGACTAGCAATTCTATAACAAATCACTATTTGCATAAAAATGCAGCATGCAGACTGGTTTCTATTAGCAAATTATTATCCAATGTATATGATTTCACAACAAAAGCTTTAGGAATGAAAGTAAGAGGCAACAAAAACAATCTGTTTAAGTTCACAAGAATTGCTTCCTGCTGCAAAGCCCTAAGGCCACTGACAACATGGAGTGTCATTATTTCACAGTCCATTTCACTAGTCAAACCGACCCATGCACCACTGCACAAAAATTGTTCTAAAGCAGGTCTCTGTTGTATCAATCACCCTTCCAGTACAACACCTTTGCAATGTTTTTAATAATCAAAAGAAGGATACATTATTATTTGTCTCCAGTAAGAGTCAGCCAGCCAAACCCCTACAGTCAAAAGGCCTTAAGTGTATTGTCAAGAGATTCCAAAATATACAATCTGTTCCCAAGAGCTTCTAGTAAGATAAACAACACTATCTATGCAGAGCCTCTCCTGGGAAAAGGCTACAGGTACGCATCATTGTCACACCACCCAAAGGAAAAAGTGAGGCACATTCTGTCTTAACTACTAGGTCCCCACAGCAGCAGGATACTGGTTTCATCACAAAGCAAAAAACAAAAACAAAAAAAAACCCCGCAGATATCAACACTGAACTGGGCACATATTTAGTCTCACTTACAGCAGACCAAGGCAGACAAGTTTAGCAGGTATAGGGGCCAGTCTTCTGGAACCTCCCGACTGACAAAAAAAAAAATGGGGGAAAAACAAATCTGGAAATGGTCAAAAGTCCATTACTATACTGATTTTTAAAAATTAGTAACATTTTATGTTAAATGTAGGGAAGAAACCTATTTAAAAGATAGCTGCAGCTTCCAGGTAATTAGCTTACTTTTCATCTGGCAGAAAGAGGGTGATCCGGCAAAGTCTGCAGTGATGTTGAAGGCTTCAGTGGCCCATGGCTACACTTTACTCACACCCTGGACCAAACCCACTGAAATACGCACAACTTGTTAATCAAGATTGACTTGATTTGTTGATTAATCTAAGCATGACTAAGTAAAAAACCAAGCTGGTGGATCAAGACTGGTTCCTATATGGGTCTGATATAATTAAACTACCCAAATTCCTGCTGCAGAACTTCTTCCTGCCATATGTTTTTAAGGCACCTGTTTAAGCATCTCCTCTTCCTCTAGGCCTCCCCAAAATGACTTTTCTGCCCAGTGTGAGGATTGTTTTTCAGCTTCTGATTTCAAATGTTTGACTTGGTTCTCATTTTACTTGAATAAGTAATATTTTGCATACTGATACGACTCTCTCTCTCTCCCTCTCTCTCTGTACACACACACACACAAATTTGTTGCACACTGCTTTCAAATATCATTAGATATGGGTGGTATAGAATCTGATGAAAAGAACAAATAAATACAGTCTGCCCTACACATTTGCGAGTTTCATTTTTGCAGATTTGATTATTCACGGATTATTTGCTGCCACCTCTGCTGCCTCCCTATGCCATTTTTAATAGGGACTGCAAGCCTCATGAAACTGAGAAACTGCGAATGAGGCTTTTAAGTCCCTACTAAAAATGGTGTGTGGCAGCAGTTAAGCCCCACCAGCCATCCCCTTCGGCCTTGTGAAGGAACCCTGATGCCTCAAAGGAATCCATAGCGGGCTGAATATTGTGATCATACTTTTTGTGTGTGTTAAATATGGTTTGGGAGGGCTATTCACAGTTTTTTCACATTCACAGGGTGGTGGTTGTTCTGTGCCCCTAACCCTAGTGAATGTGAAGGGATTACTGTATTAGCAGAGCACCAGCGTCAAACTGCATCACAATGCAGTCAGAACTCTGATCTAACTAGCGAGACTGGCATACGAGGGCATGAGTCACTCATACCTCTCGGGCCCAGCTGCAGAAGAAGAGAGGTCAGAGAGGGTGAGCACTGGTTTCCAACAGCAGGTGCATGTGACACTCAAAGAGCCATACCACAATGCACATGCTAGCTAGACAGAGGGAGTAGACTGTTTGAATGCTAAAAAATGTAACAATGCCGTGGTTGTAATTAACAGAATTCAATGAAGCCACCAGAGTTCAGTGAACCAAAAATGGTAGAGAAATATACTCTATGAACTGATTGATAGTAAATACCCTAATATTCCGTTTTCAATTGAATTATCTATTGAATTGATTGATTGATTGATTGATTGATTGATTAAAATATTTTATCCCACTCTTTTATCATGTGATCTTAGGGCAGTAAACAGATAAAGATGTACTTGTAACAGATGAACATGGTAAGGCAATTCATAAATTCACTCAATAAGGGAAGTAGTGTTTGCTTTTGTTGTTGTTGTTGTTGTTTAAAGATCCTCACATTTTTACTAGATAGCACTGGATTTGCCTGTTTAAAAAAAAAGGAGGGGTTTACAAATCCAGCCAGATCACATCCTAAATAGTGGCATTTATATTTGTAAGAGGTTTTCTCATCTTCTTTTTACATTTCTAAAGCTCTCATATGCAGTTCTATTCTTGTTTACGTAAGCTGTCCAGAGATGTATATAAGTTGCCACTGATATAGGATGGGCTATAAATATTTGATAAAATAATAAATAAAACAATTCCAAATTCCAATTCCAAATAATTCAAATATTTTAAAAGAGCTTTAAACGGCCAATCGCTTTTTTTTTTTTTTAGAAAAAAGCCATGTACATGCTTAAATGAAAATTAGGCCCTCCAAAGGCTTTAATAAAATGCATGTCTTGACCTGGAGCTAAAACGAAAACAACACTCAGGCCCGCAATGAGAGATCATTGCACAAATAGGGTGCCACAGCAAAGAAGGTCCTCTCCTGTGTGCTCCCCCATCATATTGCTCCTCTCTGGTGGAATTATCTGGACATCTTTCAGTCTGATTTCAGGCCAGAGCGCAGTACTGGTCTTAGCTGCTCTGACTGATTACCTATTTGGGGTTACTGATGGGGGAGCTACCCTGTTGATATTCCTTGTCTCTTAGTGGTCTGAACTCTTTGATCATGGAGTCTTACTGGACTGGCTAACTATGGCCCTCAAACTGAAATAACCTCTTCCAACATGCACACACATTTTCACAAGTTCAAATAGAGCAAAAGAGAAAAGGAAAGAAAAACACTACCATCTCTAATGGTTGGGATCAAAGCCCCCTGTTTTGCTTTTAAGATCAAAGAGATTTCATTTAAAATAATCTCCAGCTTTGTTTCCATTAAGAATGCCGAGTTTGTCTCTGCCCCCAACAAAGCTTGAGTGCTTTACCCAAGAGGGAGATAAACTGCAATGTCATGTCTGCATTTTATGTTTCCTTGTTCTCAGCAGTCCCAGAAACAACCACAGGTGCAACCTGAAACCATTACATCACCCACCAGAGCCAATATGGTGCTGTGGTTTGAGTTTTGGAGTCAGACTTAAGAGAAGCAGGTTCCTATCCCCAATGAGCCTTGAAATATACTAAGCCATGTACTGTCCCTCCCTCTCTCAGTCTGAGGACAACGTGGGAAACAGAACCATGAGCTCTTTGGAGGAAAGGTGGGTATAAATGTTGTTATAGTATTTCCAACTTATGATGATGACCTTATCATGGGGTTTTCTTGATTTGTTCAGAGGGAGTTTGCCACTGCTTTCCTCTGAGGCTGAGAGACTATGACTCCCTCAACCTTCCTGTTAACACTTTCCCTGATAAATAATCTGTGAATCTCACAAGTCTGTACATACTTGTAACAATTTAGTTGGCCTCATAAAGGTATCATACTAAGATCGATTTTATAATTCAGGAGCAGTTATTTTAGAGGAAAGAAGTGTTAGGAGAAAGAAAGGAATGTTTACTGTCCCACCAACTATTTTCTCCACTCAAAATTACTTTGTTTTGTTTTTTGAAGAAATTCATATGCATATTTATCTTCAAATACCAAAACCAGCTGAGGAGAGATTTGGGGCAGTGAAATTATTAGCAGAAAAAAAAGAAAAGATTAAGCATTCCCTTCTTCCTCCTCCCAGCACTTCTATCCTAATCTTTAAAAACAGGTGGAGTCATCTAGGGACTGTTGTACAAGTTAGTATGAAGCAGATACTTACCTTTTTACTTGCAACATTAACAAAGCATCATATATGTGTGTCTATGGCCATTTCTGCACTATAGTGTTAAAAGTGCTGCTATTTCACTTTCAACACCCAGTGGAATTCTGGGGTTTGTAGTTTACTGAGGCCAAAGAGCTCTCTGGCTGAGAATTCAGTGTGCCCCTCCCCAAACTACAAACCCCAGGATTCCACAGGATGTTGAATGTGGAATAGCAGCACTTTAACACTGTAGTGCAGAAATGGCCTTTGTGCTTTCAAGTCTCCTGTCGACTTATGGCAACCCCATGAATTTCATAGGGTTTTCTTAAGCAAGGAATCCTCAGAAGTGGTTTGGCAGTTTCTACCTTTGAAATACAGCCTATAGCACCTGGTACTTGTTGGTAGTCTCCCATCCAAGTACAAACCAGAGCTGATCGTGCTTAGCTTTCAAGATCACAAGATAACCCTATAGACATCACATGAAGTGAGGTTAAAATAGATGTGGGTCGATTTTTTCCTAAGAAAAAGGAGAATCGTTTTTTTAGAAATCATTTCTTATTTGGTCAGCACTATAATTCTATGTGATATCCACCAATGCATGCTACATATGGGAAAGTTCATGATGCAATGTGACAATATTTGTAGGGAGGGACCAAGGAAGAGTTCTTAAGTCACTCATTGAGCTGTTTATAATACTGGATATATTTCAGGATGCTGTGTCAAAAGGTGTGAAAAAGTCTAGCATTGGTGACAATCTTAGTGATTCCATCTGTACTATTAATTAAACAAGGCCAATTAGAGTAAACACTTTATATTCCAATTGTTTATAAGACCAGAAAATTTAAAAGTGGCCCTATAAGGATATTCAACATGACTCAACAAGCAAGCTTTTGGGTGCCCATTTAACCAACTGGAAAGTTTTCTAGAAGGGTAGCTGTGTCAGTCTATTGAAGCAAAAACAACAAAGAGTCTTGTAACACCTTAAAAACTAACAAATTTATGATGGCATAAGCTTTCATGGGCCACAGCCCACTAACATGTGTGATTCTGATAACTGTGACAAGAGATGGGCTTTTATTTGAACAATTTCACACAGCTGTTTGTTTTTATTTTGCATTAAGCTACTTTATAGATATTCTCGGTATGCAAGATAACATCTGTTTAACAAACACCTGCTTTTAGTTAAGGGTTTTGAAGGATTTTCAACTGTAAGGTTTTCAGAGTCTCAAATGGCCTTTGCATTTCCCTGCCTGTCTCTTGGAATAGTATCCAGTGTCACACCTCAGGGAAGGCATTTTTGTCCAGGCTTATGTACTCACAAGCAATCTTCAACTGTCTTGCTCTTGCTTGGGAAAGTTTAACTTAAGTTACCCAGACTTTTTCATGAGGACATAAATCAACACACATACTTTCAAAGAGACATTTATTAAAGTAACATGTGAAGATAAGATTTCACTCAAAACAGTTACTATTCCATTTGGGAAGAAAGGTGGGGTAAAATTGCAGTAAGTAAAATAAAAAGTTTGTTCTGCTGAATGTAGGGATGAAACAAGGGAACCTGTAGCCCAAGGACAAAGCACCTCACAAACAAAGGCTTCTTGCTGCCTTTTAAAGACGAGGCATCTTCTCTTTGCTCAATCTATGAGCAGCCACTGAGCCCAAGGTTGAATATCAAAATTTCCCATCCCTACAGCATGCAGAAAAGAATTTGATCATGGATCATGGCTGTGACTATGGCTGGACTTTCACCATTAGTGGTGGACAACATTTGTAATCTAAAATGGCCTCCTATCCATGCCATGTCATTTCTTCAGCCTGTCAGTTGGCAACTATTTTTGTACATATAATAAATTTAGACGAAGGCTGTAGCACCCTAGAACCTCGCAAGAGGGCACCAGCTGGTCACAAAATTTAGGATGCGCCAGTATAATGACTTCCCTCAGCTGCACTTTGTGGTTACAAAGCGATATATACAGACCTACCTCAGATAACAAAGCCTCCAAAAGGGAAGCAGTTTATTACAGTGGATTTTTATGTCTGGCCGCCAATCTTCCTTTTCTTCCTCTGCCTAGCAGGAAATTTTTTAGCAGCACCAGCATTGGTGAAGGAGGGGTGGAGAAACATAGACTTTTAATTCTGGAGTGCAGCAACATGTCTGCAATAAACAACACAGCAATCAAAACTTTAGCTGGGAAGGAGTGGAATTCTGCTGTAGTGAATCTTATTGCAGCTGTGTGTGTCTGCCTAC
Organism: Ctenosaura bakeri; assembly: GCA_948474755.1. Lineage (NCBI taxonomy): Eukaryota > Metazoa > Chordata > Lepidosauria > Squamata > Iguanidae > Ctenosaura > Ctenosaura bakeri. The sequence goes on from CAOLHI010000686.1 coordinate 437,911, forward strand.
AACAGGAATGGCAGACAGCAGCTGCCTTTAGAATCACTTACTCTGCACGGGTAAACGGCAAAAGAAGAAAAATGTGGGGAGAAGATAAGCCTGCCTCACTACCTTCTCTAAGCCAGTTTAAAAAAGTATAGATCTAGAAGTTTGACCACCAAAACAGAAACAATAAGAAAACCGAGGGCTAACAAAAGAAAAAGTCATCCCTGGATGCATTTTGGAAGAAAGCATTAACTGATGCCTAGTAAGTTCAAAATGGTTTTGTCTACTTCACAAGGCTTACTTGACCTAGTTGTTTCATTTGAAGTGTCCACTCTGCTGGTTTTGAATACAAAGTCTGCTGAAGTATGCTTAACTTCTTCTTCTTCATTATGATGTATGAACCTATGTCTACTCCTTCTTTTTCTAGTTTCTAGAGAAATTTGCAAATTTCTCAGAAACACATCTACTTCATTAATTTGTGCAGCCTATGTGGAGAGAGAGAACTAGACAAATAAACCTCCAAACAGAAGACAAGTTTAGAAACTTGCAACGCGCTACCAATGGTGTGTATGTGTGTGGAAGATGGCTTTACACAGCACACACCTGAGCCCCAGAGTGTATGCTGAAGGACAGTCTTTTGATCATGACAAATAGCTGGAAAAACTATCAATTTGAACCCTCAACCAGAGCCATAATTGGTTTAATAGGTTCTCTAAACTAAGACCCACCTCTGGATTAAGAGAAAGAAAGGTTTGTAAAAGGGTACATTTTAAATTAACATTAAAATGCCATCTATCAGAACAAAGTCTTGAACTAGCATTTGCCACTAGTGCTTTGAAGTGGCTTTAGGTTTTCGTCATTAACAGACACTCTACAAATGTGCTATGAATTACCAGAACTATTAAAATACCATCTAGTTTTATTAGCTTTACCCTTCAGCATGGGTCAAAGGGTGATGGCTTTGGGGTCAGGGAAAGAGAGAGTTTAACTGGGAGATTTCTAGGTCAACCCAAACCATACAAATCCACCTGGGGTTTTGAAACGCTGACAGATACGTATCTGCATCTGGCAAACAGAAAGGATTCTGCAAAGGCCGTGAGGAGAAACAGGGTGAATTCAGCAAACAGAATCAAGAAATGACCCTCACAAAAGATGCACACCAAACGGTACTTTATGAATAAGCACATGTCCATTCTGTGTAGGCACTCACAGACTCACCCTTCATTATCACATCTGTGAATTAATATTTTGAAGAACTATCTCCAAACTTACATTCACAGCAGCTATCTCCAGACCTACATTCACAGCTGTACAATCATTCTAAAGGTGGAGTGGTATCCAAACATGCCTATACTTTTATGAAACAATATCCAAGAACTTTTTATCAAGGGCCATGAACACCCTATTTAATAATTTCAGGGTCCTGATCCAATCAATTCCCAGGCCAACTCAGGTTCAAGGAAACCCCTACACCATATAATGTCATATTTATTAACATCGCACCTTCAGCATTACATTACACCACATTCCAGTAGAAGAAGGAAAGCAGAGGTAGGCAACTTCTGCAGCATCAGGGGCCATTTTTCAGACTGAGCAAGGAACAGAGTTCTGCATGCCCAAGGATCATGGCCCAAAGAGAGAGGGGTTGAACTTAAGTGGGGGGGAAGAGATACTGAGTAAAGGAAGGTAGGGTCAGTTTAAGTTCTACTGAGAACCTATCTTCCACAGGTTCCTTTCTCCAACTGTCACCTAACAGCCAGTTACATCAAGTCAAAGTAATTTATCTATCAGTCTTCCTTTAGAAAGGAATCACCTAGTTTCACTTTTATTCTGGTCACTGTACTAACCCAATTTAATTGCCAAAAATGGGTAACAAGTGAAAGGTAAAATATCATGCAGTATTAAATAGCGTACTGCATGTTCAATCCATGCAGTCAAGAATTATTTAAAAAACCTGAACTTCAGAAGGTATGTTTAAGCGGTTACAAGTCATAGACAGACTAAATTAAGCAGGTTACTTTTAAAATACCTATTGCAATATCTTCTGGGCATGAATGTCACATTCATAACATAAAGGCATTCAGTCAGAGCAGAGACAAATAATTATTGTCAATATTACCTCTGGCTCCTGCTCTGGTCAATTATCAAAAGAATGCACAGCTTGGAAAGATGTTTTACAAAGTAACTACAAAAGAAATATGTAGGAATTTTTGAAAACAGGGAAGAGATCCAAATTTGACTGCTAAGAGACAGCCTGGTTACAGCATTTTACAAGGAAATTGATAGTAATGTGAAATGTAAAAACCCAGCAGAATATTATCTAAATACTGGATTAAATGTTTAAACCTTCAGAAAGATAAATTACAGACTTAAAATTCCACAGCAGATATTTCTAAGAAGAAGATAAAACCTATTTACATTTTTGCTGCTTCTAGGTACTTTTCTTTCCAAAACAAAGTTATATTTAAATCATCAATTCAGTTCAAAATAACGTAACAGTATAATCAGAGGAGCATTGAAATGACTTCTCCTACAATAAATTCTATCTTTTACTCAGAATAGATTTTTTTTTCTTTCCTTTAACTGGCCATCCTGGGTTGTTCCAACTATTGTGACCTACAGCCTGATCTTTAAATTTACCACATAAAAGTAAAAACAAGGTACAGCATGGCACAGCATCTTAAAATGCTGGGCTTGTGAATGAGAAGCACAGGTTTAAATTAATAGTGAAACAGGATATCTGACAACAGTGCATGCCTAAAAATTTAAGATGTGAATGCAAGACACTAGACGCCACTTCATTCTATATGATTAGGCACTATGATTCCACTCTAACTGTCATAGCAATATCATATGGAATCCTGAGGTGTGGAATTGAGGGAGGGATATTTAGAAGACTCATCCAGAGAGCTCTAGTGCTTTGACCAAACCACAAATCCCAGGATTCTACAGGATACAGCCATGGCAGTAAAAAGTGGAATCATGGCACCATAACTGCAGTGTGTGAAAGGAACTTGGTTCTCAAACACATGCATCATGGCTTTCATTTTCTAAATTGTAAACTTCATTTTCTAAATTGTAGACTTCAGACTAAATCCCAGTTTTGTCCAAATTAGAGCAAAGCCACTAAATGAATGAATAGATCATATTCATTCATTGGTCATGGCACTTACACAAGTACCACGGATTGACTGAAAAATGGATGTAAACAACAGTTTTATACCCAGATTTGTTCTGATGTTTACTTACAACACTACTCAGTGGTTCTGGACAAGTTCCAGAGTAAGCAAACTGGTTTGTCCACAGATGACTTGGACTATAACTCCCATAACCTCAGATCCTGACCATAGCAAGTTGGGTTTGTGAGAGCTGTAATTCAAAATATCTGGAGGCCATCATGGTACCTTCCAAAACAGTACCTCCTTGACTACCTCAGAAAAAGTATGAGATATAAGAATGGCAAATAAATTAAACATATTCAGTGCTTTCAACATAGTCTCAGTCCAAATGAATGTGTTGGCAAATGATTCCTAAATATACATTATACTCTAAAATTAAGAAAGATTTACAAGCAGGTCTAAAATTGCAGCCAGACTCCCAAGTAAATAGTCTGGAACCAGGAAGTAAGCCTCCTGGTATCAACTGACATGAGGGTGGTTTGGAGCATTAACAGCAATTTTCACAATTTGAAACGTTTCTAGGTGTTTGTGGAGAAGCCAACTCAGCAATGACTAATATCTTACATTTAAGAATACAAGCAAGAACATGGGAAAAGTAGACTTGCCCATGGGAAATTGGGCAAGACATGAAGGTCCAATAGTGGCTCCAGACACTGATATTCTCCCATGCATGTGGGCAGAAAGAGGGGCCAACCCCTGACCACACTGGTTAAGGCTGATGGAATCTCGAGCAACAACATGTAGATGGCCAGATATGCTTCACTCATGCCCTGGGCATTTTAGCTGTTCTCTGTCTCTTCCATTACTTCATCCTGAATGTTGCAATGGGCTGCTGGTCCATACATGAAGAATAGGTTTAGGGCCTCCTCATTACACTTGCTGATACTTGGGAAGCACAGGAGAACACAACTGTAATGAATGATAACAGACATGAGATGAGACATGGCTGGGTCCTTCAGAGCCTCTCCTCCTCACCTCTTTTTTAAAAATCCTATCCCAAAGGGACAATTTATAAGACTACTGCAAAAATGGGTGGGATCTAAGAATGATAAATTGTACAAGCCTAGTTTAAATGATAATCTTATTTATCTTTCAGAAATATTAAACACTAAATATCTACTTATGAAGTAACATTAGCCTTAATGGAGGCTAAGCATCTGTCAGGAATTCAGAAATATAATGGCATTCCACCAAACCCTAAAGAACCACATCCTACTGTCATCCAAAGGCCTCTTTCTCTACCAAATTTAGAGAGCTCAAAAATACTTTTTACCTCAAAATGGCCAATAGCATACATCCTCCCATCCTCTGAAAGACATGTTATTGGACATTTCATCTAATTTTCACATGACTTTGGCCTGTCTTCTACAGGCCTTTTTTCAAACCAAGAAGTGATAAAACTTTCTTTTCCTATTCTGAAAAAAAGGTTTGTATAGGCTGAAACACTCATTTAAGCCTTAAAAAAAAGTTGGGCACCACAAGATACCTGAAAATATGATAACATGGCCAACATCAGCCTCACAGGTTTGAGGGATATTAGTCACTCTGACCAAAAAAAATTCCTCCACCAATTGGAAGAGCAGGAACCATTTGGGATTGCACAAATGTCATTAGGAGTTGTATGCAGCTTGTGGGCTAATTTGCCTACCCCTTTGCCTACTTATTATAGTTTAATATCATCTTAGACGGCAACACAATTACTGCCTCTAGAACAGGGCATTGGGTTGGGTCTTGGAGATCTAGACTGAAATCCCCACTAAGCTATGAAACTCACTGGTCGAATCTGAGCCACTCAGCTTGACCTACCTTACACGGCTGTTTTGAGGATATTGTGGGGAGAAGAAAGACCACATATTTTGCCTTGCAAAACTGAGATACAAAAAACAGAAATAAACGGTGTCTTCCTTACTGCAAGTGTGGTCCACAACGACAAAGGAGACAGCTTCTCAGTGGTGGCCCCCAATTGTAGAATACTCTTTCTAAAGAGGTATGCCTGTAGCCTAGCCTATATTCTTTCCAGTTCCAAGACAAGCCCTTTTTATTCTAATTTGAGAGATGCCTTGGCATGCTTTTATGTATGTTTTTAACTAGTACCATATTCTATCACTGATGTTATAGTCTGAATTTTTTATGAGACACTCGCTGTATGCAAGTATTCAAATATGCAAATCGTAAATACTTATGGATTTGATTTATTTGTCTTTCATGTTTCCACACCTACAAGCAAAACTGAAGCAGACAATAGTTTATATATAAGGGTTCCCAATCATCTCCCATACACGGAATTCATAAAGCCACAACAATTTCCTTTGAACAAGACAACAGTATACGGCTTCTTGAATCCTTCTGGCAAAGACTTGGAAGAAGGTCCAATTGTATTCATACTTAGCGGGGAATAATTCCTACTGAATTAACCTGAGACACGTACAGAGCCAGTGTGGTGTAATCGAAGTGTTGGACTATGACTCCAGAGACCAGGGCTTGAATCTCCACTCAGCCATGGAAACCTAGTGGGTGAACGTGAGCAAGTCACACTCTTTCATCCTCAAACGCAACCCCCCTCTGAACAAATCTTGCCAAGGAAACCCTGTGATGGGTTACTGTAAGTCAGAAACAACCTGAAGGCTTACAACAACAACAAATGCAAGACATGCACAGGTTTCTCACTTCTACTTATCCTGAATATGCACCATAGCAAAATCTATTTTTAAAAAAATTGCTCCTGTTGTGTAGAATTACACATACACACACATTCAGACTGAGCCACTACAAATCATCGCCTTTCTAGGATTCTTATTACAGTTTTACAGACTTTCAGAGAACTCACACAATATAAACTGCCTTGCCAGAGAGTCCAACTGTCGGTACCTCCCAGGCCATTTCCGCACTAGAGTGTTATAGCGCTATGATTCCACTTTCAACATCCTATGGAATCCTGGGGTTTGCAGTTTTGGGAGGGGCCATCTGGCCCCTCCAGAAACTGCAAACCCCAGGATTCCATAGGATGTTGAAAGTGGAATCATAGCGCTATAACACTCTGGTGCGGAAATGGCCCCAGTCTCTGTGGTCATCTTGCCATCCCCCAATCTCTTTAACCAATTTTTCACCCATTCAACAAATGAACTGAGCCCAGATAAGCATCTCTTCTTCCATTTCAACATGCCTGGACACAGAAGAAAAAATTTAAAAAGGGGAGGCCACGGTTTCCGTTATTAGCTTGACATTAAAATGTTGCTCTTGCCCCTCCCACTCCCGTGTGTGTGTGTGTGTGTTAGCTTAGGCTGTTTCAACAAAACCAATCGATTTTTGTGGCACTTTGAATACATAACGTTTGGCATAAGGTTTCCTGGACTGCAGCCCACTTCATGAGGCATAACAGGCAAGCTGCAGTCCAAGAAAATCTGTGCCAAAGAAAGCCTGTTAGTCTTTAAGGTGCCACGGGACTCTGTTTTCCTTAATGCTGCCATTGTGGGTTTGTGGGGCTTGTTTTGTTTTGTTGGGGTGGGGGTTAGGAGCTTGGAAAATCGTCATTTGAACAACTCCCAGAATCCCCCCGCCGGTGGGGAGGTACAGTCCAAAAGAGTAACTTTTTCAAACTCTGCCAAATAGTTGCCACCACCACACTCTGCAGAAGAGTACCTTGCAGGAGACACACTGTGGCCATTTCCACACTAGCCTGTTATAGTGCTATTATTCCACTTCTAACATCCTATGGAATCCTGGGGTTTGCAGTTTAGGGAGGGGCTAAACGGCAAACCCCAAGATTCCATAGAATGTTGAAAGTGGAATAAAAGCGCTATAACAGGCTAGTGCGGAAATGGCCAAAGTGTGCCTGAATCATGGAATCAGAGAAATGTAGAGCTGGAAGAGACCACACAGGCCATCCAGTCCAACCCCCTGCCATGCAGGAACACCCTGCATGAGATCTGACTGGGCTCGGCTAAAAAGCTATGAAAGCCTGGGAGCGATGAAGTATAAACCATTAGTGAACTGGGAGTCTTTTTTGTTTATCAGATTCTCGCACCGACCGGCAACACCGCATGCAAATACCTTGCAGAGCAAACAACCAACACATAAGCCCAAAAGTAGCACGGGGGCATTCAAAAATCCCTGCGGGAGACCGAGCAAAACAAACAGAAAGGGGATGCGGCGGCAAAGGTGGAGGGAAACCGGAACAGGAGCAGCTCCGCAGCGACAGCGCAGCCGCGCAATGCCCGCCACCACATCGCCCACACCAAGACCACTTCCGCACTAGGCTGTTATAGCGCGATGATTCCACTTTCAACCTCCTATGGAATCCTGGGGTTTGCAGTTTCGGGAGGGGCCGTCTGGCCCCTCCCGAAACTGCAAACCCCAGGATTCCATAGGAGGTTGAAAGTGGAATCATCGCGCTATAACAGCCTAGTGCGGAAGTGGTCCAAGAGTTTTCACTTGAATCGCTACCGATCCCTAGTAGGGCTCTTCACCTCCGCTCGTCATTTCAGGCCTCTGCACTTGAAGGGAGGACGTAACTCAAGGGTTCCTCCGAGCATGTGCAGAGTCTCTCCATCACTAACCACAACCAAACACACACATCTGGGGACGCGAGGGGAGGGCTTCTCAAGTTGACAAAGGCACGGCTGGCACCGAAGGCAAAAGCCCCGGAACCCATTCATGCTGCAAATCAAAGCAGCGGACGACGCCCACCAGATTCGGCAGGCAAGCAGGCAGGCTCGGTCCCGAAGGGGGGGAAAAAAGTTAGACTGGAAATACTGGAGTGGAAGCCACGGGCAGCTCCAGCAACGCAACGGCGGAGGCTTCTCTGACAGAAGCAACCTGTTGCAAAAAGAGGTCTTCTCCCTCATGCAAGAAAAAAAAAATACCCAGATATTTTATATGTCAGACAACACGGTCCATCCAAGCCCTGCTCCCTAGTTCCAATTTCACCGAGGGGAGGAGTCGCTCAGTGAGGGGAGAAGTGCCTTCTGCACGTGCTCAGAGGCACTTTGTCCTCTTTACACGTTCCGGGCGGCCGAGAACCCGTCGGCCCACCGCCCTCACCCTGCCCGAAACCCCTCATCCCGCGAACCCCCCAGCGGCTCCCTTCCCCTTCAGCGCGCGCGGGAAAACGCGCCTCCCGGACCCTCAGCCGGAGCAGCTCCCTCGGCTCCAACGGCACCGGCTCCAGCGCCTCAGCGGCTTCCTCTCCTCCCGCCGGGACGCCCGACCAACACCGACACCACTGCGAAGGGAAGGCGAGCGGCGAGCGGGAGAGCAGAAGCCCGGGGCCCCGGCCTTAGAAGGGAAGGGGGAGCCAGGCTTCCAGCGCCCGGTCCCCCCGCCGAGAAGGAGGCAGAGAGCGGCGGGGGTCCTCCGGCGCGCCTTACCTTGGGCTGAAGCGGCGGGTTCCGCCAAGCTCCGCGTGTGGAGCCACAGGAGCAGCGGGAGCAGGAAAGGGCTCCTCTCCCAGCGCCGCATGCCTGCCCCGGCTCCTTGTCCGCCCGCGTTGCTACTCCGACATCCAGGAATCCAGAGCCGCCGGGGCGCTGGGAACGGGGCTTGGGGTGGCGCCTGCCCTTGCGCTGTGCCGGACCCGAGCTGGCCTCGAGGCGGCTGCTGCCTTCTTTCTTGCTGCTCCCGCCGCCGCCTCTTCTTCTTCCAAAGGCGCGCTCTCGCTCCCCTCCGCCGCCTCGCCCGCTCGCTTGTCACTTTCCCAAAGCGCCGCTCCAGCCTCAACTATCCCAGGCCGGGGCGGGCGTCCCCGCTGGCTGGAGGCGCCCGATGGAGCCGGCCCTGCTTGGCTCACCAGCGCTCCCTGCCGGGGCAGCGGGGGAAAGCGCCGACCCTACCTCTGCGGGCGGGAGGAAAGGTTTTCTTACTGGGGTCATTTCCACACTACACTCTTATAGCGCGATTATTCCGCTTTCAACATCCTATGGAATCCTGGGGTTGGCAGTTTAGGGAGGGGCTGGCTGGCCCCTCCTGAAACTGCCAACCCCAGGATTCTATAGCAATAGCAATAGCATTTATTTCTATACCTTATCAACTGAGTGTTATCTAAGCGGTTTACAATGTGTTTTTTAGCTAATCGCCCCCAACCAGCTGGGTACTCATTTTACCGACCTGCGGAAGGATGGAAGGCTGAGTCAACCTTGGAGCCGGGCAGGATCTAACCACTACGCCACCAGGGTTCCCTATAATAGCAATAGCATTTATTTCTATACCGCTTATCAACTGAGTGTTATCTAAGCGGTTTACAATGTGTTTTTTAGCTAATCGCCCCCAACCAGCTGGGTACTCATTTTACCGACCTGCGGAAGGATGGAAGGCTGAGTCAACCTTGGAGCCGGGCAGGATCGAACTCACAACCTTGTGGCTTGCAGTACTGGCATTTAACCACTGCGCCACCACGATGTTGAAAGTGGAATAATTGCGCTATAAGAGTGTAGTGCGGAAATGGCCCCATGGGTCATTTTCATCTTTAAGGCCATTTCCCTACTAGACTGTTATGGTGCCATTATCCCACTTTCAACATCCTATGGAATCCTGGGATCTGCAGTTTAGGGAGGGGCCTCATTCCATAGGATGTTGAAAGTTATCTATATTTGAAGCCGAATGGGGAAAATTAGCTATTAAAGGAATAGAGGAATAAGGTTAATTACACAAATTGAGCAAAATAGAACAAAAAAGAGTAGCAAAAGGGTGATATATATATAATATAGAAAGGAAAGGGAAAAGCAAAAGATATACAGTTTGAAAACAACAACAACAACAACAAACAACTACAGGTGAAAGAAAAGCTATACAAGTAAAAAAAAAAAAGGAAGTAGAAGACTCTGAGAGAAGGTAAAAAAAAATCGAGTAAAGTAGAAACAAATAACAAATAAAGAACTAAGAGAAAGTAGAGATTCGTAGAAAGAAATATGTTGAAGAATTTATTGTTGGTTAATGACAGCTAGGATTAACCAATATGACTAGAGAAAGAGAGTAAAGGAAGAGCAATAAGGAAAGAAAATACTGTGTAATTATGTAACCAGGTGATGGAATGCTGATGTATGGTTAATTATGGAAAATATGAATGGTAAGGATAAATAGATGGATAAGATGTGGAATATGGATGACAAGTAGATGACGTTTGGTTTTTGAGAAATGGTTTCTTTTACATTAAGCTATGTATATGTTTTTCTGTTTTTTCTTTTCTAATATGTTTATAATGTACGAAATCGTGAAGACTAAAAATGTGGTTATATTGGTTAATAAAAAGATTTGAAAAGCAGAAAGTGGAATCATAGCACTATAGTGCAGAAATGGCCTAAGTTTTGAAAAAGGATGGGGAATAATTAATAATAATAATAACATTTATTTATATCCCGCCTCTCCCGACAGATCGAGGCGGTACTACAACAGTACATCAAATACATTAAAAGCAATTAAAACATAACCCGTCCTCCCCACCCACCAACCCATCTAAAAACCCCTAAAAAAAGGACACAGAGGAATCTGTACTGACCTGAGGAGTGTGTCTTTGCTTTAAACTCCCAATAAAAGTATGGTGTTATGAAACAAAGTGTGAGAAAGAAAGGAAGCCAGTGCCTGTTGAGGAATTTGGGTGAGTTGCTTAGGCTTGGGTGGGAAGCCAAGCAGAGTGAGGTATCTAGGTACTCAGGGTTTCGGCCAAATGGAGAATGTCATGTAGATAATGAAAGTGGAATCATCGCGCTAGAACAGGCTAGTGCGGAAATGGCCAATGTCTTTCAGACCTCGGGCAGACTTCAATTTCAGAGAAGTTCTTGAGGGGGGACGTGTTACAGTGGTGGATCGAGCAAAGGGGTGGGACCGAAAAGACCACCATATCCTGATTTAAAGTTCTTACTGTATTGTTATGGGCCTTCAAGTCTAATCCAATTTATGATGACCTGTATCCTAGAGTTTTCTTGGTAAGATTTTTCCGAAGGGGTTTTGCCATTGCTTTCCTTGAAGGCTGAGAGGGTGTGACTTCTCCAATGTCCTTTCCTTGGCTCCGTGGAGATTCAGACCTTTCCCATGACATGAGCTAGTAGGCTGACCGAAGGCTGGCCTGTATGTGACTAAAAAATTGTTTAATGTCACCGATATTTCTTGTAACAAACATACTTGTGAAATATTTGCTCTGGTAACGAGAGTAGGGGACTTTCATATGTCTGTATAATAAAGGCTTGTCTTTAGAATGTTTTTTGAGTATCATGAAGCAGGAATATGGTAATGGAAATGCTATGTACTAACATGTAAAATGGCTGAAAAATGCAGTACAATGATATAACAATGTTAAGAGATTTTAGAAATGAAATCTAGATCAGTTTGGAAGATTCAAGAAATAATTCATGTGAAATAGCAATAATAAATGTTTGTTTTAATTGTGAAACTTTAATAAAATGATATTATAAAAAAAATGTTTTTTGAGTACAGCATATTTATTGCAAACTGAAGAAGGCCTTGAAGTAGAGTTGCTTTTTGTTGATGTCTTTGTTCTGATTTTAATATCACTTTCTATTCATCATTATCCTTGTTATTTTTATACTGGTTTCTTGTTGCAGCTATATCTTTATGTACATTATATTTATATACCTACAATCCACCCAATCCACCTTGTTTTTGGTCTTTTTTCCCCTGGTGTTTAGCACCTGTGGTGCTATATGTACCTTCTTATAATATTTCCAGTCCTGTTAGTTCCACGGAAGTGTGGGGGCCAGAGGTGTGCTTGGCACAGATCCACTCATGCTGGAAGAAGGGAAAGGCTGTGATTGCTTCAGATGATTCTTTCTCCCTCCTGACCTCTGCAGCCTTCAGTGTTCCTGGAAAATTATTAGAAAGGTTTGGAGAGCCCTCCAGAACAGCATAAGGAATTGCATGGGAAAGTGTGGGGGAATGATATGTCCCATTTTATCTTGCTGTTGAGTAACCAAAACTGGTGTCTACACATCTGAGATACATGGAAGAAACTTTCAGGTTAGAAGGATGGATTTAGCTTTGTTTTCACAAGTTAGAAATTAAAGCTTTCTGTGCAAGGCTGCATGTTTTAATATATCCATCTTGAAAAACAAAGCAAGTTACAAGTATACTTGGTTTGTAAAATTACGTCTGGGCAAAGTTTTCATCTGTTCCAGAACTTCATGATGGTACAATCAAAATCGTAAATACATTAAGTACATTAATTGGTATCAGACTCTAAGGCCCTTTCCGCATGTGGAGGGGGAAACGGGGGAAATGCGCTAAAACGGAGCTTACCGGCAGCCGGGTAAGTCCGTCGCCATGCGGAGCATCGCAAGCTCACTGCTCCGCAGTCCTCCGGCATCCAAATGGTAGCTTCGGCGTCCAAAATGGCGGCTTCCAGCTAGCGGAGGCTCTCCACCAACCAGAGAAGCTCGCCAGCTGGAAGCCCGCCCCCAGCAGATCTGCAGGCACGCACTAGTGCGTGCCTACAAATCTGCACTGGAGCACGGCGATGGAGCTGCATGGGGCTGCACGCTCTGTGCTTTTTAAAAACCTCTGAAAAGAGGTTTTTAAAAAACATGCCACACCACCAGTTCTGGTCACTTTGGAGCGGATTGAGGTGCGGAACTACGAAAAGTAGTCCACCCCAATCCACTCCACAGTGCAGACGACCTCCATCGGAGGTCGCTCTGCACCGTTTTAATACCCCGGTGCAGAAAGGGCCTAAATTAGTGCAACCTGTCCAAGTAAACAGGTCTAGAGATAGCGTGTATGTGCTTGTATGAGAGAGCAAAAAAGATGTGTAAAGCATACTGATGTGGAATGGTTTGAGAATGCACTGCTTTTAAATTTTCATTTAGTTTCAAATGTGAATTTCATCTTATTATGAAAGAATAATTGTAACTTTTCCAAAGTCTCTTGTGATGTTAGTTTTGTCAGTGGGATGGTACATTCACTCTGGAATCTGAAATTTAAAAGAGCTTTGGAAATTAGGCTTCATAACCTTAGTTAGCTCCTGTAAAGTTTTGACTGAAGTCCAAAGCGGATTCTCTGCTCCACCAATATGAATGCCACCAGCCTCCATTGATTCTCATTCACATTTTTTCTCAACAGCCTGAATGGTATGAGCAGGAAAAACCTAGAATTATAAGCCTCTTCCTATTGGAAGTAATCAACACCAGGTTTGTTCCTTTGAGTTTCCTTCCTGACTGTGCCCAGTAGGATATCCTTTAAATTTGGGAACTTGCAGCCTGAGGACTACACGGAGATCTTATTCTAGTGCCATGTGGACTTTGGCCTAATTTCAAGCCAGACTGTGAACTCTGGCCGATTTTTAGCTAAGCTAATATGCATCTCAACAGGAAAAGCACTTCCTGCCCTGATTTAAATAGCTATAAGGTTATGAAGTTTACTCATCTATATCAAGTGTAAGTTACTCTTGATATAGAAACACAACTTTAGGACTGCTGATACTGATACTTTCCAGTACTGGATGAGTCACTTCCCTAAAATTTTGAGGAAAAGGCAAGGGACTGAACTAGCAAGCCAAGCTGGAATGTCACCTTTAGGGACCCCTTTACACAGCTGTATGGGAGGAAAGGGAAAGGTCTGAATTATAGAAGGGAGCTACTTGGATTGATATTCAGTCCATGATTGCTGCAAGGAGATTTCCATAAACCTAAGAAAACATAAATGAAAAAATAGGCAATGAAAGAAGAAGAAGAAAAAGAAGTAGTAGTAGTAGTAATAGTAATAATAATCTTTTATATCCTACCTTTCTTCCAATAATGAGACTCAAGGCAGCTACCAACATTTTTAAAACAATACAGATTTTAAAAATTATACAAAAACTTAGATAAATGTGTAAACATAAAAGTTAATTAAAACGCAAATAAACTGTTTATGTAGCTTAAAACATTAAAATTCATTAAAAGATTATACAAACCACAACACTGTACAGTACATCATTAAAAGCCCATTCTGTTCAATTGCTAAAAGCCTGGTGGCACAGAAATGTTTTCAGTTGACAATGGAAGGAGAGTAAGGAGGGAGCCATCTAGGGAGAGAGTTCCAAATACTGGAAACAACCCCTGAGAAGGTCAAATGAGAAGACCTTGTTCCCACCAAAGGAGCCTGAGAAGGTGGTTGGACAGAGAGAAGAGCATCTCCAGACAATCTTAGAGCTCTAATGGGCTCATAAAGGGAGATACATTTCTTCAAATAGCCTGGATCCTAGCTATATAGTTTTACAGCACTTTGAATTGTGCTCAGAAACAGATCATCATCCAGCAGAGCTGCTGCAACAAGGGAGTTGTGTGCTCCCTGTACCAGTTAGCAATTTGGTTGCAGCTCTTTGGACCAACTGAGCATTTTTCAAAGGCAGCCGAGTGCATTACAGTAATCCAAACAGGATGTAACCAAGGTGTGTGTTACTGTGGCCAGATCTGACTTCTCCAGTAATGACACAGTTGATGCACTAGCTTTAACTGTGCAAATGTACTCTCTGTCGCCACTGAAATCGGGGCTTCCAGGCTTAGGGTTGAATCCAGAAGTATCTCCAAAATGTGAACCTGAATTTTTCAGGGGGAATCTGTCCCCATCTAACACAGGTTGAATCCCTATTCCCAGATCTGTCTTTCACTTGATGGAGAGCGTTTTTATCTTGTCTGGATTAAGCTTCAAGTTTATACATCCTCACCCAGTCCATTACAGCTGCCAGTAACCAGATTAGCACAGGAATAGCTTCCTGTGAGTTAGGTGGAAAGGAATAATATTGATGGGAATCATCTGCATACTGGTGATGTCTGACTCCAAAATGTTAAATAGCATAAGGGATGAGACAAAACCCTGACGAACTCCGTAGGCCAACAGCCAAGGAGTTGAACAGGATTCTTCCATCGGTGCCACATAAACCATCTCATTTAGGAACCCCTGGAGTTGTGAAGCCACCACATGCCCCAGTACTTGCCCCAAAATAGGATGTTGGAAACTGGCCTATGCTTACCTATGATCCACCAAAGTTTTTTTTTTTTTAATTCTGAAGAGTTCTTACAATTGCGTCCTTCAAGGCAAGTTGGACCATACTTTGGAATTAATAAATTTCCTTACCCACCCACCCAGTCTCCCTCTGGTCTGTATAATAAGCCATGAAGGGCAAGGATCTAATAGACTTGTGGCTCTTACCTCTCCGAGGACATCTACGTCCTCAGGTCACATAAACTGAAAAATATCCATCAAAACTGGAATCCTTTTCTCTTTTAGTCATCATAGATGGGTAACAGAGAATAGCAAAATATGCTGTCTCTTTTTTTAACCCTGTAAGAAGACTGAAACCTTGAGGACTGCTCCATTGGAGAGTACAGAAAAAGTGTATGTAAAACTGGTCTATACATTAATTGCACCATATATGTTCAGACTGAGAAAGTAACAAAATAATTTATACTAATAAAATATAAAAACATTATTTTTAGCTCCCATCCACTGCCAAACTACCCACAATTAGCAAATGCAATACGCTTCCTGGCCTAGAGACCACTCTTCAGAACACATCAATGGAAGTTGAAACACATGCTTTGGGGAATACATCTGCTCTTGATCTGCAGCAGCCTGAAGTCAACACAAATATTTTTGCTATTTTCTCCTTTTAACTCTTTAACAGCTAGCAAGCCAGTGGTGTACTACAATGGAAGAAGGAGAAAAACAAAGGTACTGACAAGGGGAAAGAAGAAAAACAATAGACTGCCAAGGAACTGGCAGAACCACCGCTGAATATTTCTTGCCTAAGAAAACTCTATGAAATGTATGGGGTTGCCATAAGTAGACAGGTGACTTGAAGGTGCATGCACTCTCTCTCACACACAGACACACCTATCTATAAATAAACAAACACTCCAGGGATTCCTTACTGTAATCACAAAAAGTAGCCAAGGCTAGGAGGACAAAAGCAGATTCCTACAGAATCCACTGGATCTGATAAAATTATCAAAAATACTGCACTACGCAGGAACAATCCTGGTTTTGTACATTCCAATGTTGTTATGAAACAACAACTTATAGTGGGTGTACGTACAGTATTAGTTCTAGAATTAAAATTAATGTGTTATAGAAAACTTATTTTTAATGTAAAAATAACCATGAAGTCTGCTGCTTGGGAATAATTTGTAAGCGAATGCAGTGATGTGAAAGACAAATGTTGTAATGTAAGCAATTAGCTTCAGATCTGTGACACATTTGTTGTTCTCATGAGCTTTCCTGCACCAGTCACATTGCAGGAATGCCTGCATTTCCCATCCAAAATATGCTTTCCACTTCATACTCTTTAATTATACTAATAAAGACTATATTTTATTGACATATTTCAAACATTGGGAAATAATATCCCTCATTCTCTGTAAAGCATACTTTTGAAAATAGGATGAGGAGAAAGGCATGGAAAAGACTGAGACCAAATAAAACATAGGAGGCAAAAAAATGCTCCTTCCTGTGTTGCTGCTCCATTCTAAATTCCCTCATAAAGTGCTTAAAAAACAACAACTGACAGAACTCTTCTGTGTATATATGTAAAGAAGATGGACAAATGCTGCTCTTCAGATGTCGCTAAACTTCAAATGCCATCAGGCCTAGCAAGGGTAGCCAAGAGCAAAGAATGCTGAGTGCTCCATTTAACCAACATCTTAAAAACCTTCACTTGTGGCCCCAGACAGTTCTGTAGTGCTTCCATAATATTTGCTCCTAAAATCATATACTCCAACATTTTACAAATGCAAACTGGGATACATAACAACCAAGCAACGTCTGAGTATGGTCAAGACAGCAAAAGTTATGAATGAGGAAGAACACAAAAGATAGGAGAAGCTGCAGAAATTTGCTTTTCCCTACTAGGAAGGGCAAGATTCCATCCCCTCCTCAGAGTTACTTAAGTGCAAAGTACTTCTGCACTTTAAACTCAGTTTGCAGCAACTGAAGTAAGCTGAGGACAAACATGAAATGTTGGAGGAGAATTGAGAAATTGGGAGGGTCATTTCCAAATCAAGACAGAGAATGTATAAAAGTGGCAGCTTTTTTGAAAGCACTAGGAAAAGCTTCAAGCTGTCTCGGAAATTTTGTAAGGGAGAGGGAATTGTGCATATGTGTGCTTGTGGTTGTGTATGTCCCTTCAAGTTGCCTGTCAACTTATGGAGACCTCATGAATAGCTGTGGCTGAAAAGAAGTAATTTTTCCCAGCTCTGCATTAGGACTACGTCCAGGGCCAGTGTAAGACATTTTGTTTCTAAGGAAAAGCCTTTTTGGCATAGTTTTACCCTTAAGAATCTTTTTTCAGTGGCATATTGTATCTTTTTTTGTTGCTGTTATTTATTGCTTAATATTGTACGGGTGTTTTTTTTTTACTGTTATATACCACTTTGAAATCTTGAAATATATAGTTTGTAAATATTTATTATTTATGAACAGTGGTATATTCATAAATTATAGTAATTGTAGGTGTATAAATAGTAATAATAATGAATATAATAGTTTAAAGATGCCATTCAGCACTTACTGTCCTCCTCCCAGAACTAGAAAAGTGTGTGGGGCATTTTCCCCTTGAGACACCAAGCCCTTCACAATCTTTATAACAGTAACAGAAGTACCGTAAAACAGATCAACATAATTTCTGCAAAATGTTGACTATCTCCAGGTCACCTAGTGAGCTTTTTAAAAAGCAAAGTTACAACATTTAGACACATATATTCTGGCCCTTGAATACAGCACAAAGTATTTTATTCTGTAAGTTCAGAGAACAGGTACATCATTGTCCTATAGCTGGCTGAGACACTTCTTTCAGAAGTGATTTTTGGAGAAGAGAAAGATGTTCTCCGTTTCATCTCGAGTCCAGAAATATCAGATAAGTTCAAAAGATACAAAGTTATCAACACAGTCTTGCTATTTGATTTCCATAAGGCTTGGAAGCTGTGCTCTTGGCTTGGTTGAAAATCTAGGGAAATCCCTGGCAGAACCTATGTGGTCTTGGAAGCTAAGCAGGATCAGTCCTGGTTAGTACATGGATGGGAGACCACCAACAAATCCCAGGTGGTGTAGGCTATATTGCAGAGGAAGGAACTTGCAAAATATCAAATATTATCCATAACTATCTTTTGAATAAACTAGTGTTAACTTCAGAGTGTGTTCTTTGGGGTTATCTGGTACATGACACAAAACCACTTCTGAGTGCTCCTTGCCTAAGAAAACCCTATGAAATTTGTGGGGCCACCATAAGTCAACATGTGACTTGAAGACACATGCACACAGGCATGTGGTCACTGTACTCTGCCTTTCATTTTATGAATAAAGATGGAATAGGCAAGATCACTGGGTCATCTAGTCAGAAATGGGGGAGTCGTTAACCCCATATTGAAGTTTATGAGAATAAAAAGGGAAGCCTCATTTAAAGAATGAGGGAGGGAGGGAAACTTGCATCAGGAAGAAACAATGGAAGAAGTGTGTAATCCCGAAGGCTTGGAATTTTAGTAACCAATGTGACCATTTGAAATACCACTGAAACTTAAAGTTGGCTTTGCTGTGGTGAGATAGTCAGTCATCTGGTGTGCAGCTCTAAGGATTTGTAAACAAGGAACAGAAATCAGGGATTGGGGGAAGGCAAACTATTCTTAATCCTTTGTCCTCGCTTATTAATCCTTTTCCTGTTATTGTTCTCTAGAGCTTAAAAGGGGATGTTACAAAAAAAAAACACCTAATCAGATGTGACAACCTTCTCATTGACAAGGCCCCAGAATGATTGAATCATTCCGTTAGATGTTAAAATCTTTGGGAAAGCCTTAGTGCTGATCAAGGAAATAGGTATGTTGCAAGAAGTTGTGTTTCTTTAAGACCAGGTCAGCTTTCAGAGTGAATGGCTTTAAAGAAGAAAGAGTAACTTATTGTCTTTCAACCTTTAATTTTCTCTTAATCCAGGTTTCATTATTTCCTCTTCTTTCTTATTGATTGTTCCACATGGGAATCTCTTTTGGGAAATCTATGAAACTTCACTCAACTGGTTTGCCTAGTTTTTTTAGAGTGAACATTCATTTAGGGCAGTGTGCCGATGGGAGACAATAATTTCATTTATTATTTTCATATGCTTACTTCTAGTGCAATTTAGCAATTTGGAGAAAGAAACTTATAGGACGAGATCTCAAAATTGCACAGTTGCACATTGTAAACAATTAAAGTTTGGGGGATCTCCTTCAGTTTCCTGCTCCATCTGAAGCAGTTTCCAGCTATAGGATTATAACATTTCTCCTGAAAAATGCTGTTTTATTCTTATTGATCCACTAAATGAAATGCAACAGGATTTTTTCTTGGCCTTCTAGGTGGAAAAGTGGACTTACCAAATGTCCTTATGGCACACTTAGGGACTCAGATATGAGCTCTAAATAAAGTTCTGAATCTTCATTAATACTTAAAGAAATTGCAGTGTTAAACCAAAAACAACAACATCAAGTAGGGGTTGCATACCCTCCAATTGTCCAATTTGGCAAGGACACATAATCCTCAGTTATCCTGCTTTTCCAGCTACTCTTAAAATGTTCCAATTTTCTCTCTCTTCCTTTCACTTTCTCTCTTGGGCCTTTTCTGCAGGATGCTGTTGTCCTAGCATGGGAATTGGAGAGGAATGGGACCGTGATGACACTTCTGCATGATGTCTTTGCGGTCCTGTCCTTCTCCAATCACCAGGCAGTGTAATTGTGGGTTAAATCATTGGTGGGTTTTCCCCATCAAAGACCTGCAATTGCGCCACTGTCCCACACTTACCTGGCCTGCGAAAGCCCTAGAAGCGTGATGGAGGTGCTTCTTGCCCCAGCACAGCCTGGGAAAGTGCCTGGCTGTGTTGAGGAAGGAAGAAGTGTGTCCACTGTGCTTCCTTCAGCAGGGAGCCAATCTGGTGCGGAGGGGAACACTCCCATGGTACTCTCTTTCCATCAGTGCCGTTTCTGGGATTGCCACCGGAGCACAACAGGACAATGTAGGATGCTTTGGTCTTTGTTTGCACCCAACTTACTCAGCATGGAGGACAGGAAAGGAGAGAGCAAAATCTTTTCCTTCCCAGTAGACATAGGCCATTTCCATACAACATTGTTATGGTGCTATTATTCCACTTTCAACATCTCTGGAATTCCCGTGTTTGCAGTTTAGGGAGGAGCATTTAAGAATTCTCAGCCAGAGGGCTCTTTGGCCTCAGTAAAATACAAACCCCAGAATTCCACAGGATGTTGAAAGTGGAATAATAACACTATAACAGTGTAGTGCAGAAATGGCCTCAGTCAAAAGCAAACCACTGCAGCTTCTCCTTGCTTGTGTGTTCTTCCTCACTAATTATTTTTACCATCTGGACCATACTCTGATGTTGCTTGGCCACATGTGTCCTGGTTTTCATCTGTGAAATCCTGGAGAGTATGTGGAGAGTATGGGGTTGGGGAAATGGTGGCCCTTCAGATCTTGTTGAATTCCAGGCCTCATCAGCCATAGCCAGGCTGGCAAATAGAAAATATGGTGACAGTAGTAGTTCACCATCTGGAGGGCTGAAGCTTTCCCATGCCCAAACCAAATAAACATCCCAAATAATAAATAAAATGACAATTATATAAAACAAAGCAAACCTTAAACCATCATATAGAAAATGATGCTTTCTAATCACTCCTTTGTTTGCATATTTATTCTAAAAGGAAATGAAAGAAGACCACTACCCTAATTGTAACTTCAAATGTTTTACAGTCATTTCTTCTGCCCAATGATTAGACACATCTAGCAGTTGGTTTAGGTGAACAGTCAGCTTGGTTTGTTTACATGGAAGATTTCAAAATAGAACACAGAAAGAAAAGTCTTTGGGGATGATTAAAATGTGTCCAGAGACATCCTTTCCTGTGAAAATGGGAAGTAGCATTTAAGTACCACAAACTAGCTAGATTAAACAAATAAGATTTCTATTTTATACATTTCCAGCCTTTAGAATTGCAGCTGTTCTGCAGTTTGGAAATATATCACTAAAATTTAAATACAAACGTTCCAGGCTTCATAGCAATAGGAATAGCAAAAATGTTTATGGTTGTTGCCCCAAATGTTTGTATCTTTCAACCACTTCAGCCCAGTTCCAAAATAAGTTCTTTCCTACTGCTCGAGAGCAGAATTAAAAGCTCAAGAGTTGTTTAGAAGCTTGTTCTTTCATTTTGTGCCATGGATTTTAATAGCCCAGAGTTTAAAAACTGCCATTATAAATTTTTTCTTCTTTGAGGCCCTATAATTAAAGAGCAGCATAATGCTTTTATCTTTACAGCATGTGAAAGCAGGCGTAAATTTGTAGTCACTGTCTCCTGATTTGCCCTGTTTTATCTCAGAGAAAACATATGTATGCAACATTTTCATAGGAACCATTTCAGTGCCCTTTTCAATATGATACAGATTGAAAGAGAGCAAGAGCAAGTGAATGCACAGTCCTATTGTTTTGCCTGTGAGCAAAAGGCAACCCTAAGTAACTGATCTCGCTGTACACACATACCCCAATATAGACGTCAGTATTCACAGTACCTAGAGAATCTGAAGCCACAAGCAGTCAGGAGTGGAAGCTTTGATGGTAAAAGTCCTCTGTATGTCTAGTCAGAAGTAAGAGCAGGGGTATGAATATAAGATGTTGTAGGTTGCATTTCAGAGGAAAGAACTGACAAAACCACCTCTGAATTTACCTTGTCTTAGAAAACCCTATGAGATCCATGGGGTCACCATAAGACAAGAGACAGCTTGAAAGCACACACACACACACACACAGAGCTATGGGGAGGGATGAGGTCTTTGCCCTTCCAAATTAGAACTTTACCCCCTTATTGAATTTTTCTCAATCTCACAGTTTCTAGCATTGCACAGATTAAGACAATACAAATTATGTTCACAGCTAGAATTCTCGACTTCGCTGTGTTTGCATTCCCTTAGTAACTTTGCCTGCTCTTTTCTCTAGATGCCTAAAGGGTATTTCCAAATGTTCAACTGACATTTTTTGTTAATGGGATCCTAGAGATTTGGGGTGTGAAGTGAGACTTTATTTGGGGTCAGAATTCTTATTTCGGAGGAGGGGCAATGCTCTCATTTTGCCCCTACTTCATCCCACAGCCACACTCCTGAGTCACTTAAGACTGCAGACTTAGTTACGGTAGTCAAGTAAGAGTGCTGTGTTTTACCTCTCCAGCAGTGCTTTCAGAGTGGATGTAAAATTATATTTCAGAGCATATCACCTTGTTTGATCTGCTGCCAGCTACCCAAACACCCAAGGCTGCCCTACTGTTATGCAGCATGAGGCAGAGACAACGGATTTAGGATGCCATGAAAGAGCAGCAATCAGTGAGCTGTTTAACTTATTATTTTATTTTTTCCTGCCAAGAATGAGATTTTCTACATTGTGTGCCAAAAAAGTAAGTTAGCTTTCAATACTCTACATTTTTACTTGGGTGGAAGACAGGTCAGCAGCATTTGCAGTTGCATCTCAGGCATATAAAAGAATGTCTGTAGACCAGCCTTGCAAACATGTAAAGCAAAAAAGTGGCCCAGTAATCTCCTGGACCAACGTTTTCTGTCTGGCAAACAACCATGACACAAGCTTCTTATCTTATGCCTCCCAAGGTCGAGAAAGAGAGAAAGAAAAAGAAAGAAAGAAAGAAAGAAAGAAAGAAAGAAAGAAAGAAAAAGAAAGAATTTTGTACTTCTTTGGGACAGAATCTTGTGCTTCTTTGGGACATGGGACAGTAATGGGGCTGTGAATTTATCTACACTACATAGTTACAAGAGTTTGATACAGCCTTAACTGTGTTACCACCCCTTACATGCACATAGCATCCTGTGGGATAGCAAAATTAGCAAGAAATATCATTTTCATATAGAAACTGGAGAGTTGCATAGGGACGGGGAGGCGATGGGGACAGTTTGCCCCAGATGGCAATTTTGGAGGGGCATCCCAGCTCATAGCTACATCCCCTCACACCGTGGCCAAACCCCATGCACTGCAGCTGTTACCTTGATTTCTGGGATCGCTTGGGGGATACCTCAATGTGCTCCATGTGATGGTGAATGGAAACTAGCCAGAGCATGAGCAATAGCAATGCAAGAAGCAGGGTAACCTAGCGGGGTCTTTTACCCAGTTTTTACGGGGTCAGGCCAAGCCAAAAACCAAACAAGAATGTCCAATAAATTATTTTATTGAATGCAAGTCTCACGCACCAACGCAATCATGCACAGATGCATCCAAGAGCTATTAAGAAACAAAAGAGAGGAAATTGGATAGAGGAGTATTGGAGGGGTACAGTTGGGGTAATACTGCAACTTTTCCTGAAGTTCTGGGTCCGGGAAGGCAGCGGAGAAGTGGGGCTCAGCACAGACAGGGTTGAGGGGATCATTCAACAGTCTGCTGGGGTGACCAGGAGCGATTCAAAGAACCACTCAAAAACTGGGACTATTTGTAGGGGAAAAAGTACCTGGAGGACTAATCCTTTCCCAGGGAGAACAATGGGTGCTGGAGTGATAACGAAGCTCCACCATGGTAATTTCCTTTGCGTGATGGGATTGCAAGGTGTTTGCCAAAGTCCCAGGATCTTCAGCTATGTTAGTTTGTGGTGTGACTTCAGGTAAATGGTCGTCGCCTGATGGAATATTTGCTCAACTTGGGGCAGACATGCTAATCCCCTCAAGTCGGCTTCTCAGGGGCTGAGGACCCTTTGTCTATTGTGGGTTTGCACAGCTTGAGGTCTCCTGGGGCTATGTGACTGGGCATTTTACCGGCCTGACCTGGTTTTCGATCTTTGACTATTGCTGCCTACATGCTCATCCAGGTGACCTCTCAGGCACATTGAATCATATTTTAATATCAAAATTGTAGACTCCAGGACAGGGTTTACCAGTGAGATAATACAGCCACACTCACACACACCACGGCCATACCCCCATGCACTGTAGCCCCACCCTCTGCCCACCCCCCTCCATGCACTCCAAGCTCCGCCACTGAAACTTGACATTTATGGCTGGGAAACATGCGGTATGCAGAACAGTGACTGTAAGCCTTGTCTAGGTCAGGATGGCTTCAGCATGGCCAGGTCATAAGGTCAAGAAGAAATAGGCGAGAAAGCCCAGCATTAATGGGATTCCAATAATCCTTTCAATAGCACAGGTAACCATGACAATTGTAAATGAAATTGCCCGGGTACAGCAGGCAAGCATCCCTATCATGAGTATTTCCTACAGAGACCTTCCCCATTCACCTTACCCAATCAAGACATTAAGAGTCTCTCACAACTCCCAATGATGTTTTGTCACCTAAAGTTGAGACAATCAGTGTATTCTGGACCCCCTCTCTGCCAGAGAGCGATTAACACTCACTCCTTCAGGGTAGGAAAAAAGGTATGCAAATCCTGCCTCTGACCCTGGCAATTTGTATATGTTGTGCATTACTCTGCATGTTGGCCCTCAGATTCCCATGGTCTGTGCTACCCTTGGACTGCAATCTGAGCCACTCCATTTCAACCTTGTTCTGGCCAGGTAAATATCTCCTCTGCACCCAAATCTCCCTCTATCCAAACTTTCTTGCTTCTCCCTTTGCTAGTCTTGTATGGCTTGTGAGACTGTTTGATTTCTTGTGGTTGTGTCTGTTAATTTCTAATAAAAATACTCTGTTTAAATCTTTAACTGGAGTCCTACAGTTAGTACTGGTATACACAAGTGAAAAGATCCTGCTATTACCCTCCTCTCACAGGCTTCCTTTGAGCTATAATTCCCCCACTTTCTAAGGTGATGGTGGCATTGCTGGTGGACCTCAAGGTCCCCGACCTTTTTGGGGTAACACTTGCCATGATACTCTCTGATGGGATCTTGAAATTTGTAGTTTGGTGAAGTACTTAGATTTACTTCCTACACAGCTCTAGTGCTCTGCCCTGAAATACAGCCTAGGCTCTATAGGAGACAGCCTTCTAAGTACCTATTGAACAATAAATTCCAGGTTTCTATGGAATGGGACCATGGCGTATACTAGTATCCAACTCCTATGTGTAACATAGATACAGTCTATTACTTTTTGTAGACATTTTTGCAAATAAGATGAAATTAATGCTGCCAAGGGGAGTCACCTGAGGCAATTTGGTTTGGTCCACAACTAAGGGCTTTTCTGCACTACAATGTTATAGTGCTATTACTCCACTTTCAACATCCTGTAGAATTCTGGGGTTTGTAGTTTACTGAGTTCAAAGAGCTCTCTGGCTGAGAATTCTAAATGCCCCTCCCTGAACTGCAAACCCCAAGATACCATAGGATGTTGAAAGTAGCACTATAACAGTGTAGTGCAGAAAGGCCCAAAGTAAGCCTCAGCTCTAGTGCTTTCTCACTGGACTCCAATAAGCCTCCAATATGCATAGTATTTTGTAGGAGGTGGCAACCCTCCTCCAACATATCAACTTCCTTAAGCCCCATATATCAACTTCCTTAAGCCCCATAAACCTACTGGATAATCCTGATAGAACTCATACTTATTTTGTCCCCTTTTAAAAAGTAGAAACTTTGCTCCATCTACAACTTGCTGAAGAATTTGCTTCAAACAACAAGACTTCACTACTTCCAGCATCAACTGCAGAACCAGGTTTTTAAGCAGAGGCTTGATGGCAATCTGTCAGAAGTGCTTTGAGGGTGTTCCTGCATGGCAGGGGGTTGGACTGGATGGCCCCTGGGGTCTCTTCCAACTCTACATTTCTATGATTCTATGATTCCTAATCCAAAGAACAAGTTAAAGTTAGTATCCTCTTGCAGAGCATGCTAATGAGCAATACAGAAATTCATGCCATGTGGGTTGTAGTTCTTTTTTAGACTAGTCCTCTCTTGAAAAGACTGTTGGAGGACAGGACAGATAAATCAAAATGTGTAGGCATATCTGATTGAGGTGGAGATGTGGTAAGGTTCAAAAAAATACAAGTACATTCTGGGTAACTCTGCTTAAATTTATAAATGTGGAGAAACATCTCCAGCGCTCATCAGAAGATTAACATGTTCTGAACAAGCTGTAATGGAATATCAAGGAGCACTCTTCTTTGGGAGTTAATTTTGCATCTTAAATATTAGCAACATTTATAAATATTTTTGCTTCTTTCTTTGTATATACAATCTTTGAATTTCACTTGAAAAAAAGAGGGGGCAGGAGTATAACTATGGGGAAAGCAAAATTAGGGCATTGGCCCCAGATAAGAATCCTACCTCTCCAAATATTTTTTTTCTCCAGTACCCAGATTTAGTTAGCTTGTAAGCCTGATGGTAGGGAACTGTTTTGTTGTTCTTTTATTTGTAAAGTGCCATGTACAGTGATGGCACTGTATAAATAAATGAAATAATAATAATAATAATAATAATAATAATAATAATAATAATAATAATAATAATAATTGCTTTCCTTTCATAGGCAGGCAAAGACATTTCTTTTTAAGCAGGCATTTAATAGGTGAGCTGGAGACCTTTTTGCTTATTTAGTGGTTGTTTTTTAAAAAATAAATCTATTGCTTTATATGTCTTTTAATGCTGTAATTGTTTTTATCTTTTTAATGCTATTTTTAATCCCTTTGGAAGCCACTTTGGGTCCCATCTTGAGTGAAAGGCAGCATAGAAATTCAAGAAATAAAATAAAAAAATCCTTTACACTTAGAATTTTTATATTTGCTATGTTTACATTTCCTTAGTAACACTACTTGCCACTTTTCTTTGGATGCCTCAACTGTATTTCTAAATGCTTAAATGAAATTCGAAGTAACTGCAATTTTAAATGTTTGAGGGCTGAAGGAAAATTTCATGTGGACGGGAATTCTTTGTGGGGGGGAGTCAGTGCTGTCATCCCCCCTTCCCCATAGATAAACCCTTGGGGATGATATTTTGAGTAGCCACCTTGTAAAGGAAAAGACATAGTCAAATAGATTCTTGTTGTGAAAGGTGTTTCACAGGGGAAACCTTCTGGTCATTTCACCATTTGAGCTGCAAAGAGCATATACATTAGCCAAAGCTGTGAAAATTGGGGAGAGGAATACAAACACAAATGAAAAAACATCTGGATTTAATTGGATTCTGGTAGGATACATGGAATAACTGGTGAGGAAGGGAAAGTGTGGGAGGAATTGCTCGCAACATTGCTGAAGGATATTAGGCCTCTGTGAAAATATTTATTGCTATCTCTGATCCAAAATGGGGTTAAGTTATTCCATAAACTAAAGGCTCAGAGTGCTTTGCTATTCACCGACCACACCTATGAACGTTTAACACAAAATGTCTACAAACAAAGTGCAACTGGGCACTGGAGTCACTCTTTGCACACCGGCTGCTCTTCCTCTTACAACCATTCAAGTGAGTCCACATGTGCACCACAGTACAAACTGGATTGGCCATTGCACATTTCCAATGTGGGGAATTCCAGATGGGGTGGCTGAACATTGTATTTTCTTTAAAAGGCCAGGATGCTATTCTTGGGCTGTGGGAGAGAGTACATCCAGCTGCCATAGCTTGTGTTTACTCTTTCCACAGCTAAAAGTATTGATGCAGAACTGATGGGGATGCCTAACTTTAAAGCAGAGGAAGAAGTCATATAACCTTCCAGGCTCCAAGTCCCATCAGCCCTGGCCAGCACAGCTGATAGTAAAAAACACAAGGAGTTCTAAAGGGACTTTCTGCTCAGTTTTTAATTGGCACATAGCTGTATTATGATTTCAAAGATGTCTCTGCTAGACTGTGACCATTGCTGATACCATAGTGCCAACCTGGCATCTACAGTCCAATCCATACTAGCCAGGGATGATGGAAATTACAATCCAATGTATCTGGAGTGTAACAGATTGGGAAAGCTTGCAGGTCTAAATATATGCTAGTGCTCTAGCACAAAATGACTGTTGGGTGGCAGGTCAAAGCATGGTAAAGCGGACGGATTATAATTTCCAGAATTCTCCAACTGCATAGCTACTGGCTGGAGTTTCTTCGACTTTGTAACCAAAAAAGGTTATAAGTCCTGTTGGCAACAGCAGTGATGCCACAACAAGCCAGTGGTCTGTTGCCCGAGTGCACTGGAATACTGTTAGAATTCACATAATCTTGACTGAGCAGCAGCCATGGGAGTCAGACAGGCTTCCCACTGTTCTGCTGCAGAGTTATCACTAGTTATCACTAGTTTAGGGAGGAGCATTTAGAATTCTCTGCCAGAGAGCTCTAGTGCCTTACCAGACTGTAAACCCCAGAATTCCACATGGTGTTGCCATGGCAGTTAATGTGAAAACATGCTTGCCCTCCAACTGTCCTGACTTGGAAAGTACAGTCCTGATTAATCGTCAGTTGTCCATGTTTTCAGCTGCTTTAAAAATATCTCATTTTCTCTTTCCTTCTCCCATTTTTCCCCTTTGTCCTGAGCTTAACTTCAATTTCTGCAAACTGAATTCAAAGTGCAAAAGTAGTTTTCAACTAATTAACTCAGCAGAGGGGACAGAAGAGTGGGGAGCAGGATCTTGCCTTCCACAGTAGGTTTAGTGAAAAGCAAACTGCTGCAGCCTCTCCTAGCTCGTGTGGTCTGCACAGATAACTTTTGACATCTTGAGCCCACTCTGATATTGCTTGGCCAGTGACATCTTGAGCCCACTCTGATATTGCTTGGCCATATATGTCTCAGTTTTCATAACTCTTATAATTATGTAGTGTAGGTGGTCCCAGTGGCATCTGCAAAAGTCAGAACAAACTTCCAAGGACAACTTGTAAACACTAGTTGTTGTGTGCCTTCAAGTCATTTCTGACTTAAGGCAACCGTAAGGAGACCTTATCACAGGCTTTTCTGGAACTAAAAGTATGTGACATGCCAAAGGTCACCCAGTGGGTTTCCATGGCCAAGCAGAGAATTGAACTCTGATCTCCAGGGCCATAGCCCAACACTCAGACCTCTACATCAAGCTGGCTCACTTGCAAACTGTATGGAGCCAAAAAGATTCTCGGTATCCTGTATTAGCATAGATCCTTTTCCCACCTTACCTTTTCACGGTGCTGGGGTGTGGGGCTCGCGTGAGCAGCCTCCAGAGAGAGGCTCTCGCATCTGGGGTCCTTTGGCTCTGCAGGAGCTTCCTGCTCATGCAAGAGCCTCACCTCTTCCTTTCTCAGGCTGCACTGAGACAGGAAGCGCGACCGGCCCGGCTCCTGAGGCTCTGCACGCCAGGTAAGTGCACATGGGGCCCCAGAGTGATGCACGGACGTGCAGCATTTTCGGCTTCAAGCCGAAAATGAAAAAATGTGTGCATGATCCGCATCAGGCTCTTGAGTGTTGTGCAAATGTGAGTGCATCGTGTGGACCACTCCTCGCATGTGCACGACGCTCAAGGGGCCCTTTCGCATCGGAAATGCTGTGTGAAAAGGGCCATAAAGGGGAACGGCATCAAGTTGTGGGGAAGGATTTCAAAAGCGCATGTGATATGTGGTCAAAGCAAAGCAAAACAACTTGTGTTGCAGTACATCTTGCAAAGACTTTCAGCTGGTACTGATCCACTTCTGCCTGTGGCAATTTTTCTTCCCCGTTGAGGCATGCAGACCGACTGACCTCAATTGCCACAGTCAGTCAAAGCACAAATGATATATTGTTTTGTTCTACCCTCCCTTCCTTGTGTCATGAGGAGAGTGAGCACATGGGCCACGTTCAGTTTTTGCCCTAACAGTGGTTTGAAGTGAATGGCAAAGCTGAGTGGGAGGGAAGGAAAAGCTCCTCAGCAACCAAGCAAAGAGCAACGCTCATTGCAATGTATTTTTGCTGGGCTGAGAATTATGGTGACAAGTCTAAGAGCCCACAAACATATTTAGGCCTCTTGTGAAATTCAGGCTGGGCCAGCATTAAGTGAGGTGTGCTTACATGAAGATAAGTAGGAAAGATTACACATAATTTAAGGCCATTTCCACACTAGAGTGTCGTAGCGCTATGATTCCACTTTCAACATCCTATGGAATCCTGGGGTTTGCAGTTTAGGGAGGGGCTGGCTGGCCCTTCCCAAAACTGCAAACTCCAGGATTCCATAGGATGTTGAAAGTGGAATCATAGCGCTATAACACTCTAGTGCGGAAATGGCCTTAGTCTCACTAAACTACGAGTGTATGTAATAAACTAATATGGTGTGCAATCGTTCATTCACTCCAAAGCCCTGAAGGAATCAAATACCTCTCCAGAAGTTGTAGACTGCAGCTCCCAGCATTCCTCATCATTGGTTACGCTAGACAGGCCCTCTGTGAGTTATAGTCCAACAACATCTTTAGGGCAGTATGATTCCCACCCTTGGGCCTGCATATTCAGAAAGGGTACATTGGATTGTAGTCTTAGGCCATCTCCACACTACACTGTTATAGTGCTATTATTCCACTTTCAACATCCTGTGGAATTCTGGGGTTTGTTGTTTACTGAGGCCAAATTGCTCTCTGGCTGAGAATTCTAAATGCCCCTCCCTAAACTGCAAACTCCAGGATTCCATAGGATGTTGAAAGTGGAAAAATAACACTACAACAGTGTAGTGTGGAAATGGCTTTAGTCCAGATCCAACATAATACATCCATATGTCAACACTGTCAAATAGTGGAAAACAAAAAGGACCAGTATTCTGCCTGAAAGAGGTTTGGCACTGGCATTACTGACACAGAGAATGCAACAGAAGAGTCAGCATGGAATAGTTGTTTGAGTGTTGGACAAGGACTCTGGGAGACCAAGGCCCATATTCCTGTTCAGCTATCAAAACCCACAGGATGATCTTGGGCAAGTCACATTCTCACAATCTCAGAGGAAGGCCTCTGAGTAAATCCTTCCAAGAAACCCCTGTGATAGGGTTGCAGTAAGTTAGAATTGACTTGAAGGCACGTAACAATGACAAGAATGTTGCAGGAGCAGAGTGTCTGCTGCATGAAAATGTCATCCCATTAATTTCTAATAACTGAATCGAGGCAGCCTGTGAACTCATACTATGTAACATGTAAATATTCCATATTACTAACAGTATTATTATTATAGGAACTGAAAACAGTTGTCGTTGTCATTGTCGTCGTTCCCCTCCTCCTCCTCTCCTCCTCCTCCAAATATTTGTACCATACCTCAAAGGTCTCAAGGTGGTTTACAGAGAACATTAAAATGAGAAGTTGGTATTTACCATGAATATTCATTCTTGAATGGCTGGAGGAACAATCCACTACAGTTGGGTCATTAAAAGTTTTTAAAACTATGTACAACTGTGTATATTTGGGAAGAATATGGTCTGATACAGGATCACCTTCTCCTGTATAATCCACTTTGTACACTCAGGTCTTCTGTGACGCATTTACTTCAGTCAGCCAAGACCAGGCTAGCAACAGTTAAACAGAGGACTTTTTCATTCATTCATTCCCCAAATTGTGGAATGACTTGCTAGGAGATATCTGACAGCTGGATACGCTGTCTGCATTTAAAACAGCATTAAAATGTTTTAACTGTTTTAATGTATAATTTAGGACTTGGAATATTTAATCTCTTTTTAAATTTTGTAAATAATATTTTTTAGCTGCGTCTTGGATCCCATTTGGGAGAAAGATGGGATATAAATGCAATCTATCTATCTATCTATCTATCTATCTATCTATCTATCTATCTATCTATCTATCTATCTTCTGGCAGGCCTTATCCAAATGGTTTTTAAATTACAAGTTTTTAAATTATGTATGCCTTTTAACTGATGCTATGCTCTGTATTTTTAATTTCTGTTTTTAACTGTGTTATATATCTACAGTCCTCTTTCCACGTTTGCAGGCTTGACTTTTGCAAATTTGATTATTTGTGAGGCATCTGCATGCCTTGCCCCCATTCTTTTCCTCCCATTCCCTTGCCCTTTGCCCAAGCATGTGTGCCTTCCTTCTCTGTGCCTGGGCAAAAGGCAAAGGAAGAGGGGAACACACATGTGTGTTTTGCCTTTTGCCTGAGTACAAAGGAAGAAGGCAAGCACATCCAGGCAAAAGACAAGGGAATGGGAGGGGCAGGGAATGAAAGCGGAATTGTGGGGGGAGTTATTTGCATTTTTTCCCCACTTTCACAAGGGTTCTGAGCCTCAAACACTCATCAAAGTAAAGGGACCACTGTAATTGTTACAGTATTTTAATTTGTTTCCCCTCTTGATCCATAGGGAAAGGAGGATAAGAAATGAAGAAGAAGAAGAAGATATGGATGTTGATGCCAGTCAGGCCTCCAGTGGGAGGATATCCCACATTTGGGGTTCCATGGCTGAGAAGACCTTCTCCCATGTCCCAACACAGTATATTGATCTCACTGCTGGGACATGAAGGAAGGGCTCCCCAAGCAGATCTTAATTCTTGGGCAGACACATACTAGTGTCAGGGTCCAAAGGGATTCTTTTTTTTTTTTAATTAATTTTTATTAAAAAAAACGGTCAGATACGTCCACATCGTAATTGTACAGTAATCATTTCACAAATTAAAAACATGCTTTCTTAATATGTTATATTAATATTATCCGATCCTTTACTACTTCCCCTCACCCCTTGTTGGAACCTCTATTTAAGTTAGGGTCCAAAGGAATTCAGATGGGAACCATATTGGCAGCCACTACACATCTTGTAAGACTGGTATAATATGCAAATAGTCCTCAACGCATAGAGGGTGTCCAACCTGTTTTAAATGAATTGTGGTACATTTTCCATTTAATGCCATTCAGTTGTTTGGAACTTAAAGGGACAGTTTTCTTCCTCTGTATTTTTTTTCTTCTGTACCACTGAATATTGATACCAAAATTGGTATCAATGGAAGGTTGTCCTGCCCCCAAAGAATGCTCTGCCTTACAACCAAACTCTACAACACAGCTACCTTTCTGAAAACTGTTGTGAAGACTAAGGGTATAGGAAAAGTAAAGTTATAGGGAAAGCATGTATAGTTGATCAAAAAGCTCTTTTTTTATAAAAGGAAGCTGATGAACAAAAGTGGGATACTATTTAAAACCATTGAACATTTTGTTTCCAGAAAGCACATGTTGGATTTTATTTTTGGTTACAGAGTAATCTAATTTTCAAATTTGTTTGTCTGTTAGTTTGTATCATGATGAGCCCCTTTAGTGTGGAGATAAGTATTGACAACAAAGGAATGAATTCAGCAGTAAGACAAGCACACTTTGTCCTTGTCTTGTACACAAGAATACAATCTTCTACTGTTCCACTTTGCCAAAGGGGATGTTGTGTGGGATAATGCCGATCATACAGCCACAACAACTGTGGAACAGCTGTAACCACAACGGTCCAGATGGGTATGTGACTTGAATATGGTGGCTAAACTGTGACTGAGAGGATTGGTTTTGTCTTTTCTTTGTTCTTTAAGGTTATGTACAGCCAGGCACACCCTAAATGGGTTCAAATAGCAAAGAGCAGCCTCTCAATTTCTTTTCAGTTCCACAGCATGGATGGCTTATCTAGCCTTCTCTACAAGCAAGTGTTGACATCAGACATAATTTTGATGTAGCTGCACTTTCTACTAAATGACTCCCTCAGTGGCCACTGAGTTTGAAGTAAGAAATTACAGACAGAGCATTTTAACCTTACTTGGATGGCCCTTTGAAAGTGGAAACCCTTCTCCTAGTGAACAATAGAAATCCCCCAAGAGAAGGTGATTAGCTTTTCCCCATTTGAAACTTCCTCTTTCAAAATTTCTTTCCCTGCCTTATCCCCACAGTTCAATTTGCCTCTGATTCCAAATGCATGCTTGCCTATATTTTCAAATCTACAAAGCAGAGGAGATTTGGGATTTGGCAAGGAGGGCTTCTAGATGGATTAAATAGCATGTAGGTTAAAAAAAAAAAAAAGGAAGATGTCTTTCTTCTCTGCTGCAATTAAACTTAGAATCCTGGTCCATGGGTATTGTTTGCATATCTAGGGAGTCGGAGCCATATTATTCCCTGGGTTAGGCTCCTTGAACTCAGCAATATTACAGCACAAGGGAGGGTAAGTGTGGCCATTGCCTTAAGTTATTGTAGCCCTCAGCCAACTTTCAAGAGTCCACTGCAGATGACCAAGCATGGTCAGTCACTGTCCCAACAACCTGTTGTAATGTGTTTCCCCACTGGTTGTGGAGCATCTCTGGCTCTTGGTTTAAATTTCCCTTTGATTTCTAAGATCTTGTAGAAGATGTCTTTTCTTTTTCCTTTTTTGTTGTTGCCTTTTATTTCTCTGCATTGATTATTATAGTAGTTCTCCTTGTCCCTGCACACATGTTATTGAATAGTTGCATTCAGGGGTCTGATTCTATTTCTGCCATCTTTTACTTTTACTTTTTGTCTGTCCTTGACTGCTTGAAGAGTTTCATCTGTCATCCATTGAGGCTTCATTTTCTTTTTGGCTATATATAACGTCCCTCCTTGACAATGTCCCTGGCTTCAGTCCAGAGTTGTTCTGGCTTCTGGTTGATTAGGCTTAACAGATCAAATCTATTTTTCACATTATCTTTAAATTCTACTGTTAGGTTCTTCAGGTTGTATTTTGGCGTGATGGTTGGCTTGGTGTTCTTGTTTAGCTTCACTCTAACTTTTGCTGTTAATACTCCATGATCTGTGGCACAATCTGCTCCTGGTCTTATTTTTTCCCCCAGAGAGAATGGAGTGCCTCCATCTTCTGCTTCCATTTAGGTTATCTATTTAATTTCTATATTGGCCATCAGATGTCCATGTATACAGTCACTTCTTGGGTGGCTTGAAGAATTTGTTTGCAACCAACAGACTGTTGGCCTCACAAGATTCAGTCAGTCAGTCTCCTGCTTCACTTCTTGGTCCTAAGTCAAAATTTCCTACCATCTTTGATTGTGCTCTGTTTCCTACTTTTGCCTGTGATTAACAAGAAGTCCTGTCTAGATAGGTGATGAGTTTCCTTCTGCACTCCTGCACTGAATCTTTCAAATTTTTCTTCTTCTGCCTCTGTAGTTGGATTAAGACTATACTGATGGATTTTCCCTAACATCTTATTGACATTATTTGGTCAGACTTTGCATTGTATCCTTGGACTGCTTTTGCTATATCTCTTCACACCATAAATGCCTCCCCATTTCTTCTTAGATTTTCATTTCTGAATAAAAGTTTTGTAATTTTCCAATGCAAAATGTCCCAATCCTGTCCACTTTAGCTTGCTCACCTAAGTATTGCTATGTTTATATGTTCCATTTCTTGTTTTACTACTTCTAGCTTCCCCTGAGTCATGCTTCTTACCTTCCGTGTTCCTATGCAGCTTCAGACTTTCCTTTTGCCTCTGAGCACATCAACCATTGAATGTCCTTTTGGTTTGAGTCCACTTGCGTCACTAGCCACAATGGTACTCATTACTATGCTCTTCCCCTGAAGCTTGTTGAGTTCCATTTGACCTGGGAGTCTTATCTTCGGGCATTATCTCTTGTTTCACTTTGGATTGTCCCATCATAGGTTTTTCCTGGTAAATGGAGGAGGTTTACCACACTTCCCCATGTACAGTACTAAGGAGCTTTATCTGCAGTTCTGTTCCAGCCATTATTGTTCCATTTCATAATGATTACCAAAAATATTTGGGGTGGGGTTAAAAAATTATTTTCACCAGGTGTCAAATATGCTAGGTATACTACTGGTACTGGGTCTTCTTGAGGAATTCAATCTTCTCTGCCTAAGAACGGGGCAGCTAATATCACAAAGGACAAGGGCAACCTGGATCTCAAGGGAAGTAACTTTTCTGTTGCTAATGAAATTTTATTACCTGTCTTTTATTGCCCTTTGTCCCCAGTCCCCACATAGCTAAAAAGGGGAAAGGTCTCTTTCTGCATTTATATCCCTCTACATCACTTGAACTGACAACAGAAGTAACATCTGAGACAAAACGGAAGTCTAACATTGTCACTTTTCTTTTGTGTATGATTTATAACATCTTTGCTTGATGAAGAAGTCAGTGAAGCTTTGAAAACTTACATCATGCATTTTCTGCATTTTGTTTGGCTGATAAAAGCATTGTTCTTTTGTGGATTTTGGATTTTGTTTTATTAGACTCTATAACAGTATGCTTAATCAATGTCATAACAAATCAGATTAATTTACCTGTATTTATTTAACTGGTGACCACCCTAGTAGAGTCACATAATTTAGTTTGGCACAATAAAGCACTTAGGTTCTTCTTTAACCAAAATTTGCCCACTGGCTAATCCCAACTGTCCCCAAAATTTCCCCTCTGTCACTTGAAACTTAAAATAATTTGTGGCAATGACCAGTTGGCTAGCAATTTTCTCTTACACATGTCTCCTCTGAATTAAGCTTCCATTTCAGTGGATCTTTCTCCCAGGTAAGGATTACAACTTATGTTTTCTGACCTGTTTAATCAAAATGTCATACAGCATAGAGGTAGTTTTGCAGAGATCACAGTGGCCTCTACAGGCCACGAACCATATGTGCATCAAATACATTTATTTTCCACAGGAGGCAGAAACAGACCTATTAATTTTTTCATACATGCTGGGGGAAAGGGAGTGGCTCTTAATTGAATTTTTGTTTTATAGCTTTTGCTCATGCAAATGCTTATCTTGTTAAACAGCCTAAAACAAGGCTGCATGTACTGTTAAATTTCACAGTAGACAGTTATAGCACTAAGATTCCACCATGGATCCATCCTGTGGAATTTAGAATTCTCAGACAGAGAGCTCTAGTGCTTCACCAAGCTACAAACCTCAGGATTCTATAGGATGTTGCCACAGCAGTTCATGTGAAGTGAAAGTGCTTAAATACCCTAAAGTCATCAGATCCTGTCTGATCTTGAAAGCTTAACAGGGTCAGCTCTGGTTAGTACTTGGACGAAATACTGTCAATGAATACCAGATGATATAGTCTATATTTCAGAGGAAGGAAGTGGCAAAACCACTTCTGAGACCTGAGAATACCCTATGAAATGAATGGGGTCACTGTAAGTCAACAGGAGACTTGAAGAATACACACACACAAAGTATTATATTTTTGTAGTGGGAAAGGACTATCCAGATGTCTAATTAGGACAGAATGTTCTAAATAAAAGTTTGAAATCTGCAAATGTAGATGTCATTTCTTTGTGAGATATTTGGCACATTGATAAGCTGGCTCCTTTTCATAGAATCATAGAATTGTAGAGTTGGAAGAGACCACAACAGCTGTTGAGTCCAACCCCCTGCTGTGCAGGAACACACACCCAAAGCATCCCCAGCAAATGGCCATCCAGCTTCTGTTTAAAAACCTCCAAAGAAGGTGACTCCACCACACTCTGAGGCAGTATATTCCACTGTTGAATGACTCTAACTGTCAGGAAGTTTTTCCTGATATTTAGGTAAAAATCTCTTTTCCTGTAATCCTAGTCTCCGTGTCCTAGCCTCTGATGCAGCTCCGTCTTCAACATGACATTCCTTCAAGTATTTAAACATAGCTATCATGTCGCCTCTTAACCTTCACCTGGCTAAACATAACTAGCTCCCTAATCCATTGGGGCATGGCTCCCAGACCCTTCACCATTTTGTTCAGATCAGAGAATGAGAATGAATGATTTATGAATGAAAATATTACCCAGATATAACTAAACAGAAACTGGGACTGCAACCTATATCCACTTACCTTGGAGTACATCCAATTAAATTTTAGAAGAACTTTATTCCAAACAGAGGATTGGATTTCAAAATTCTGAAAGGATATGATTTAAATGTTGTTACTAGGAAGTTCCATTGACTTTAGCGGGACGCAGGTTTGGGCGAACAGGTTTATACATGACTATCAAGTTTATAGTTGACCCAGGGTAAGAATGAAGCACCCAAACAGACATGGTTTGACCCCCATTAGGCTTAGCATACCTTTAAAAATGACATTCTTTGGTGGCACACACTGCTACATGCTGGATGAGGGGCTTTTTATTGTTATAATGAACAAATTGCAGTTCTTACTGCTGATATTTGGAGGGAAAATGAGATATTTTATCATTTACTATTGAGATTTGAAAAAGTGTCACAGCATAGAGTGAAGAGCAACTATTTCTCTCCTTCAGGGGACTTGGTATTTAGAATCTGTCGTGTACAATTATAAGTTGAGCTTTCACATTAAAAGGATAACAGAAAGAAGAAGATATCTAAGAGGAATTTAAAGGCTTCATTACATGCTCCATCTGGATTCCTTTGACAATGGGGATTGTGCTTGCAGCATGATTAGTTTTGGAAAAGTCACAGCAATGCTTCTCTTTAATGGTTCTTGACATTTGTAGAAAAATAATACTGTACAGTTTAGTTTATTGGACTCCTGTTAGCAAGAAAGTACAAGGAAGTTAACTCTGTACTAGAAGCCTCAGAGCAGCAGTTCTCAACTTTGGTCCCTCAAATATTTTGCACATTGTTGTAGTTGTGTGCCTTCAAGTCATTTCTGACTTATGGCAACTCTAGAATAAATCTCAAGGGTTTCTGGTGCTGAGAATATGTGACATACCCAAGGTCACCGGCCATTTCCGCATGGCATCACAGTCCTGTGATGGAGATGCAATGGCAGTGGTCATGCTTTTGCACAATGTCATCACAGTCCCACTGCCAACCCATCCCCACCCATTGCAATTGCAGGATATTCACTTATCAAAGAAAAGTTTGTTAAGTGCCCACAATCACGCAACACTCCCATCACTCCTGGCCATGCAGAAGCACAATCACATGCTTCCTTCCCCAGTGCAGTACAGGAAAGAAGCTGGGTGTGCTACAGAAGGAAGGAGCATTTTGCTTGTGTTCCCTTTTGTAGGGAGCTGGCTGGCTATGGAGGGGAACATTGCCATTGTGCTCCCTTCCTGGCAAAGGCGCTGCTGGGACTGTGACAGGACATTGACAAGAACTGGTAAGGTGCCAAAATGGCCACCCAATGGGATCCAGTGGCCAAGCAGGGACTCAAACCCTGGTTTCCAGGGTCATAATCCAATGCTCAAACCACTTCACTGGTTCTAGCTCCCATAATTCCTGACTGGTGCTTCTGGGAATTTAAACTACTTGGAGGACTGGAAGTTGTTAACTGGTGCCTTACAGGAGGAGTGGGGAACAATAGAAGGCTAGGAGTTGCATTGGTCTCCCAAGAGACCTTGGAGGGCTGTTCCCCCACCTCCCCCAAGAGACAAGTTTTTTGTTCCTGCATTTTTTGAGAAGCCATTTATAGGAAAGCAAAAGCACAGGAAGATGGAGAGGGGAAAACATGGTTTTTCAGCTTTCTGGGGGAGTGTGGGCATGGAGTGGTTTCAGCATGGAGGGAGGTCCTGGGGGCTCTTACTTGGGCCAGATAATTTTTTTGGGGGGGCAGATGTTGAGGTGAGAAGAAAAGGAAAGAGTTGGTTGTACAACTGCCTGTTCTTCAATGGCTGAAGTCTTCTTTCAAATCCTGCCTGCTTGCTCACAAGGAAAGGAAAGGCATTGTTGCCAGCCACAGCAGAGTGGGAAGGAGTTTCATTCACAAAAGGGCTGCTTGTTCTTCTATGGCTAAAGATTTCCTTCCAATCCTGCTTGCTCTCAACTTAACCTCACCACCACCTTCTTTTTCTCTGTTAAATGTGGCTCCCAGACTTGAGACTTGACTTGAATGATCTTGCAAGGACTTGAGACTCAACTTGATTTGAGAGTTGGAATAAGACTTAAATACATCACTGGCCCTAGGAGAGGCCATTTCTTCCACCCGCTGAAGAGCCCAGGTGTAATAAAAATCAAAATGGTATATGATCCCTTTTGGCCCTCAAAAACAGTTTGAGGGGCACACTTTTCCCACCCCTGGTCTATTGCCTAGAAGTATTAGTTTTATGGCCGCTATCCCAGCTGGCTATTTTGGGAGTTTAGTCTGAAGAAGTAACATTTCTAAATTGTCAGTCTGGCCAATTTTGTTTGTTGTTACTTCAGCCAAAATCTCTGAAGAAAACTTTGATAAAACTGACTGGTCTGTGTTAGTTTTCCCATTAGATTTTATGAAACTGGGCTAGTTAAAGAAAATTCATTTATTTTTATTTCAAAATGTTGCAATCTGAATGTATTGCTAACCAGTTTTGGGTTGGGGAATCTGTTCAATTAAGATGAAATATTCTAAGGAAAAGGCTGATGTGTACATAAACTGATTGGTGCTCTCTCTCAATCGTTCTTCCTCTCCCTCTCTCTCTCATACACACACACACACACAATACTAAGTTTCTTGTATCAATGTCAGAAAAAAAATCTGCTGCAGTTCCTGCATGCTTTGTTAAAGGTATGGGAGTTACTACCAAGTAAAGATGCCATTACAGACTTACTGCGAGAAGCCTCTTACTATGAAGCAACTGTCACTGCCTGGCAGCCACTTGGCGCCCTCATTCCTAATCCATAATCAGTCAGTCTCACAGCTGAGCTTTGCAAGTGCTTTTCACTTACGGAAGACTTCAGCTAGGGAACCTCTCTCATACCCTCCTACTTTTCACAGATGAAAACTAGGACATACGTGACCAAGCAACAACAGAGTGTAGTTTAGATAGCAAAATTTATTCATGGGGAAGAACACATAAGCTGCAGCAGTTTCCTTTTGCCTCAGTCTACAGGGAGGGCAAGATTTTGCTCCTTCTTTTCCTCTCCCCCTCCAGAGTTAATTGAGTGCAAACTACTTTTGAACTCAGTTTGCAGAAGTTTGCATTTGGCACTTTGAACTCAGTTTGCAGCAACTGAAATAAGCTCAGGACAAAGGGGAAAACTGGGAGGATGAGAGAAAAACTGGGACATTTTAAAAGCGTCTGAAAATTGGATTACAGAGGATTAGTCGGTACTGTCCCTTCCAAATTGGGACATTGGGAGAATATTTCCTCTGTGAAAGTTCTTTGAAATATCAAAAAGAGCAACAAAACCAAAAACATTTGTGAGCATAGAGAGTAATGGCCCATTGCTCCCAACTCTGGAAAGCAGCAGTAATATTATCTGAAGGGAAATGCAAATAATGCTGCATGATCAGTAAGCCAGCCTGGCTCACCACTGGAGAACAAGCAGCACCATGAACCTGTACTGGGATTCCACTTGTTCTTTCTCAATACCACTATAGCTTGAGCCAAATGGCACCGAGAACAATAGTAGGTGATCATCCTCAAGATGAAACCAAAATAGGTGGATAAGGCTGAGAATCCCTGCAGGCAGTGACTTACATAGCTTTCATTATGTAGTACTAAGTGTTATTTCTTCTGTAGCACCTTCTGCATATTTTATATTTTACATTATAAAAATAACAGGGTGATGTAGATGATTCCACTAGGTGATCAAGGATAGGCCAAGAGGTTTTAGTGTTTGAGGTGAAAGACAAGATGTCCCCATGCCTCAGCAATTAGGTGTACAGAAGCTTACTAGACTGCCAGGTGGTAACAGGACATTTTCCTTCACCGCACCCAGCTCAAGGCATCAGGCTAATGTAAGAGGCACAGGACAGACTCTGTGGCATGCACAACTCTGTCCTCCAGTGGCAGGGCAATGGCTGTGATCTCAGAAGGAAAGACTGCAATCTTCTGCTCTTGTCCCCCAGTATTTCCCACATAACGTGATTGCCTCACTTTGCCTAATACAGCGATAAGAGTTGGGCAGGCCTGAAGATATTATTGGACTGCAGGAGTTCCAGCCAGCATAGCCAATGGTGAAGAACATACAAAGGGCTGCACAATTCCCATCTCTGGGCTGGCCTTCAAGTAGTGGAAGGAGCACTCTAACAAACACAAAACGGAAATACACAGGGATGTAAACAGAATACCTTTATCTCACTTTTTCCTTCACTTGCAGCAGGAATACATAGTTTTTAAAACAGATCTTGATGAATGCTGTATATACATTGTCTATAATTAAAAACAACATAAGTCTGTAGTGATACTGCTCCATTTCATTTTAATATCTTGTAATGCTTGTGTTGAATTCTGTGCAAGAGTGACAGTGGGGTCTTTGTACAGAGATTATGGCAAAGACTCCAACTGACAGGGACATTCCACAGTGATTGGGGAAAGATCATCATTCACAGTGATTGTACATTTGTGGCACAAAACATAAACTGAAGTCTACCAACTGCCCTCCCAAAAATGCCTTTGTGCAGAAGCAATTGAGAGAAACTCCTGAGAAAGGGTAACACGATTTCAGAATTGCAAAACCAAAAGGCAGCATATATTAAATAAGTACCATGCACATATGAGGAAGGTAATGAGATGACATTAGCGAGACAATGTATATCAGCATACACATAGTGTAAACTCTTTAAAGTGTCACATCTATCATTTTATCATGTCGGTGCTTTTGAATACAGTGTTAGCATTTTTAGGGGTTAAAACTGTAATAGAAATAGAAGGCTAGCTGATTCCAATTGACAGTGGCTAGTCACTTGACAACATATATTCAAATGGCTTCAAGTTCCATATTTATGTGATGACAGTGGGCCCAGTGCGGCCGGTTCTCTCATGAAGCTGTGAGAGCTTCAAAGCAATGGAGATGAGAGGAGCCAACATGACCTGCAACAAAAGGAAGAAGAGTTAAAAACTGAGGATAATCAAGGACATATTGGTCAAAATTCCAAGAAACAATTTTCATGTCTATTCTAATATATTCAAGATTTGGTCATTAGCTCTGTACAGATAGTTATAACTCAAAATCTAGAAATTTGAAGAACTATAATCACACCGGATGATGCAAAATCTATGTGGCAACATATAGAAATCATGGAAACAAAGGCTTTGTGGAACACACAAGTTTCTAGCACCCCTGGTTATGCAATAAAAGAAACCCTTGAAAGCACAGATTAGGTAAGAAGCTGCTTGA
This sequence comes from Ctenosaura bakeri, assembly GCA_948474755.1. Lineage (NCBI taxonomy): Eukaryota > Metazoa > Chordata > Lepidosauria > Squamata > Iguanidae > Ctenosaura > Ctenosaura bakeri. The sequence goes on from CAOLHI010000686.1 coordinate 480,834, forward strand.
AACTCTAGATCCAGAATCAGATAGAACAATTTTAGTACTTGGCATGCTTCACAATAACCCCCCTAAGCCTTTTATGAATAAATATGAAGTTTAACTATCTTTTCCTTTCCCTGTGAAGAATACTATGTGCTACCTTTTTTTCATTTTTCTGAGTCTGTGACCCAAATCAATCTGAATATTATGTCCATTTTTTTCAAATGTTTTTTTAAAAACTTATTTTTTAGTGAATACCTCAAATTCAGTAACAGTTTTTCAAACAGAAGGATACCATCAGTTCGCAATGAATATTATATTGCAAGCACAGTATCTCAGTACTTCAGAGTGACCTCCCCAGGGGGTATATTAAAAACAATTCTAGATTTATTTCAGAAGGATGGGTGTTCAACATTCAAAATGCCTTTCTAGAGGGTCCTTTTACACATTTTATTAATTACTCTGACAACTAAATTCTTTGCCTTCTGTGGCATATGGAACTTTCAGTCTTATTTCAACCGAGAAGAAGTTTCTCAAGAGAATGGAGAAGAATGAGACACAGAGCTCAACAACAGAACCTACCTGAGGATCTTCATATATTTTGGGAGCATCTTTTTCATAGCTATCAATATACAGTCGCACTGTTGCTCCAGCACTTCCTGTGCCACTTAGTCGGAAGATGATGCGAGAACCATCAGCAAAGATGAGCCTCAGACCCTAAAAAGAATAAATATACAGCCAATGAACAGATTTCCTGAGAGGCCACTCCTCAATAAACCTTTCTGACCATACATACGAGAAATAGTTAAAATAAGCAGCTAACCCCATATCCATTTTTGGGAGCTCTCTGACTAGCATTGGGTGATTTTGATTAATATCCCTGACTGGAAAACATGAGTTCCAAATTCTCATTTTATTGGATAGAGCTATAGGTACTGCAGAACAGGTATGACTTAAAACCATTTCTTGAAGTTATATACCTTGTTCATCATTTAGCGAGCCCTGATGGCACAGTGGTTAAATGCCGGTACTGCAGCCACAAGGTTGTGAGTTCGATCCTGCTGGGCTCCAGGTTGACTCAGCTTTCCATCCTTCCACAAGTCGGTAAAATGAGTACCCAGCTTGTTGCAGGCAATTAGCTAACACATTGTAAACCACTTAGAGAGCACTTAACTGATAAGTGGTATAGAAATATGCTATTGCTATCATTTCTTTTCCATCCCAATTAAATTCTCAGGTGGATTTACATATTTTGCCCAGAATTCTCCACCAAGCTCAGGATTCCAATAGAGAGAGACATAATTCAGCTTGGCATATGCTTTGGAGAGGAATAAACTAGAAGTACATTGACTGGCTTTTTTAAAAATAAACAACAGACCCAAATTCATCACTGAGACAACACTTTGCTTCTTTTTCTTAGGTCTTGCAATGAACCTGGTGCCCACAGATAATGAAGTATATTTAAATGGATTAGATAATTCCATAGCAGAAGATATTTAACAAATCTAGTTATTATTTTCTTTTCAAAATTAAAACTTAGTTATCAGATGCTGCCAGTTTGCAGTTTATTAGGACAATGTCCTGCCTGAACCTTGTGGACAGATGGAAGCAGCTGCCTGACACAGCTGATTTAGGAATCATGAAAAGCACCAAATTATTAATTATATAATGTATTATTACTGAATTTTTACTGATAAGAAGGAGGGTCTTGTGTTTTTTTTTAAACTATTTTTTGTAACTTTTGCCAAATTATATTGATCAAGTAGGGAGGCTTTGTGCTCGACTCTGACACTGGTTGTAGGGTGTGTGCCATCTGCAGCTCTGTTTCCAGCAGTAAAATCTGTTAGGCTGGCCCTGAGGTCATGTGTTGTAAGTAATGGAAACACTATTAAACATCAGTGGGTCCTAATCTCCTGCTTGTATTTGCTAGGGACTTGCCATGACTCAGATAGTGTGCAAGGTCAAGAACTGAAACGATAAGCTTTTTCAGACTCAGAAAATGCTGGAAAGATGGCACACACAAACAGATATGGACAAGATTAAGGTAAAAAAAAGCCTGAGATGAGACAAAGTAGGGCAACAAGAAAAATATGAAAATGAGAAACAATGGTGGAGAGTTGAGGGGTGAAGTCCCCAGATATGGTACAACCAAAGAGCTTGACAAAATCACCAGTGAGCTTGCTAGCTCCTTCTTGCTCTTTCTTTTTAGAAAGGCTATGTAGAAAAGCTGCACAGTCAATGTGGCATAGTGGTTTGGGTGCCAAACTAGGACTCTAGAGACCAAGTTCAAATCCCCTCTCAGCCATGGAAACCCACTGAGAGATCTTGGGCAAATCACATTCTCTCTCAGCCTCAGAAAAAGGTAAAGGCAACCCCTCTCTGAGCAAATCATATCAAGAAAATTCTGTATAGGTTTGCTTTAGGGTCACCAAAAGTCAGAAACAACTTGAAGGCACACAACAAACTTGGAGGCTGAGGCCAATGAAAGCTGGATCAATATATCATTCCTAAATGAGCTCAACTGACAGCCAGTAGGACAGACATTTTCATATGTTCCACAGGAGCAGTTCCTTTAGGATACTGAAACTAACTGGTTTCTCTGAAACTAACCGGTTTTGTCAGGCAAGCTTTGAAGCACACTTGCCCTCATCCTGAGTGGAGATAAGATTATAATGATCTATATCAGCTCCATAGACATCCAAGCTCTTCACATGATCCCAAACCCCAATGACCTCTGTTCCCTTTATTTTACATATTACAGAAAGACTCTCAGGTGATGGAGCGTTAACAGAAAAAAAGTCTTAACGGCACTTACATTCAGCTTCCAAGTAGAGGTAACAGAGCAATAAAGGTTCTACGTTTTGATAATTACAGCTTAGCCAAACAGTTTTTTATGGCCATGGAAATGACAGACAAGAAGACTGTAGGGCTTCTATACTTTTCACGGGTCACCAGAACTATTGGCCTTGCATTATTGGTTGCATCATGACAAAATGGGATTAAACTTTAAAAGTTATACTTAAAAAAGAAGCTGTGCATGTGTCTAAGGGCATCATCATTAAGCAGACTCTGATTGTGTTAGCAGTGTCGTAACAACCATCAGAACATCTCTTTCTGACCATTTCCATTTACAGTGAGTCCCATTATTTTTTTACCTGGTTCCTTGAGATGCTTCCATCCACAGGATCACTGTACTCAAAGTTATCTGCTTTCTCTACAGTGTATGACTTATCACCTGCAGATAGCTTCTTCCCCACAAAGGAACGATCAAAGAACATGGTCTCTAGATCCTTCATCATCTTGTTAGCACTATCAGCATCCACCTCTTCATAGTCATATCTAGAAATAGAAGGCAGGAATACTTTAGCAAGACAAAGATTGATGTTTGTTTTGCACCAACTTAACTGGAGAAGTTTTTGAAGTAATGAATCTTCTCAGAGATTGTCACTCTAATTGGAATTTTTAAAAAGCATCTTTACTTTATTTGGGAGCTTAGTTTCAGTTTCAGAGTTTTTGTTCAGTCAGATTTCTGAGTTGCTTTACACAATGCTTGGACATAATGGGAAAAGTGAAAGGAAAAATGTCTCCACTCCACCATCTCTTCCCACACATCCCCCTACAAAGAATCCAAAAAGTGTAGTTGACATGGATCAGATGTTTCTTATGCTATAAGATACAGCTTTACAACTCAATGAGCTGAAACCACTTGTGTATCTATGCAGCCTTGAGTTGCTTCTGTCAACATTCAGTGGGTGCATTGGTAACTCATATACAGAATACTGAACTGAAGACCAAGGCCCTAGAAGACAGGGTTACAGCTCACGAAATGGCTATGAAAGCTTTCCAATGCCTTTCGTCTGCCTGGATTTCTCCGTTAGCGTTTCTCACCTCATGTGCTAACCTACAGATCATTGACATGAGCGACTTGGAAGATGATGTTCACCTAATTGAATTTTCAAACAAATATCTACAAGAATTGTTGGCTTTACCTTTTGATTTTTTACTAGAAATTGAGAGACCCTGTTGAGTTCCCAATGATGAATGAGGGTTTGGGTCTACTCTGCTTGTTGTTCCATTTCTTTGCTAGAGATTCACTGCAGGGACAAAACCACCAGTGGTTTAGCAGGGAGAGTTACAGTGGAAATCAGATGAGGCGATGATCTCTCCTGATTATACAAAAGATTTAAGCGATCAGAGGATACAATTTATCAAAGCAAGAATGCTTTGGGGAATTAAAGAAATTTCAGTTGGCTGAGGTAGTGGAATCTTTTCTGACTGGGCTTAAAACCAGGTCTGGGGCTCAGTCCCAGGCCCATCCTCAAAATTCAACACCAGCTGTTCCATGAAGCCTTTCCACAACCAAGTTGATGTCATTATTTATTGAGCCAGTCTTAGCATAACTGCCACCAGCCCATTCCAGCCCCAGACTTCAGCCTGAAATGTATTGGTTTTGATCTATGGAATGATCTTTGTATTTTCTTTTGTTCTCTCTTTTCTTCTTTCTTTCCTTCTTTTTCTGTGCTTTTTCTCCTTTAATTCCTGTTCTCCATTTTCTTCCATTTTTTGCCTGCTTTATTCATTTTACCATATTCTATTAATTCAGTCTATATTAGCGTTCCATTTATTTTATATATTCTGCCTTTTTTCCTTCTTTTTTCCCTTCCTGTTGATGCTGTTATGAGAGACAATTTAGTTAAAGGGAGGAGAAGAGTGAAGTAGGAGATCATAATGCCTACTCCAACTGTAAGTTTTTTAAACTTTTTTTTTGGGGGGGGCATTTGTTTAGTATTTTGGGGGAAGGAATTGTGGACAATGCTTTTTTATCTTTTCAACTACTTCAGATATTCATTTACTGTATTTTTTACAATTTTATTCACTTATACATAATTTTCTAAGGTTTCTCAGAGTTTGTAAGATTATATAAGTAGTGAAGTGATCATTTATGGAATTAGTAACTGCAACTTAAAAATATATATGCTATTTTATAGAAACGTTTTAAAAATCAGATTCTGTAATTTTGGAAATCATGGCTGTGATTTAGATGCCAAAATGTAGTTGTGGTGTAGTGCTTAATAAAATTTCATGGAATATCAAAAGGCTGTGAGATGTAAACAAACAAAAATGAGCACTTTCTAAGTTAAAAGAATTTAAGGCTGACATTGCATTCCTATAAGAAACCCATCTGATGACAGAGGATGCAAACAGCCTTCAGAAAAATTCAGTTGCTGAAGTCTATGTCACAAATATTTCAAGAAAATGTAAAGGTGTGGCATTCCTAATCTACAAATGTCTTTCAGTACCGTGGGTGATAATAGATCCAGATGGACAGTTTTTGATTTTACTTGTAAGATATTTAGAATAATTAATTGTTTTGATTAATATTTATAGGCCTAACAGTGTTGTACCAGAAACATTTCCTAATTCTTTTAGTAATTTCATTGACAGAATATGGTTATATGATTGTTCATGGTGATTTTAACAAAATTTAGGACCCCCTGCTAGACAGAAATACAACTCTGCCAAGGAACAATCCATGGTGAGAGCTACTTTACAGGCATATATGAATAAACATAGTTTAATTGTTATGTGGAGAACTGTACACCCAGGAGAAAGGAAATGTACCTTTATTTCTCCAGTCCACAATAATTGTTTCACATTAGATTATTTACAAATTTGTGTATTTTTGTCTAGAATATAAATACACCCAAAACTGAATCTTTGATGATATCAGACCGTACTCTGGTTTGTCTAGAACTGCACTTTTCTAATGTTTCTAAACTCTTTGATCTCTGGTGATTTAATGTTTTGCATCTCAATTATGAATAGTTTAGCATTCAGATCTCAGCAGATCCGATGGATTATGTTAAAATGAATGAAAGGTCTGCCCTAATGACAGACTTTGGGTAGAATCATTGCTTATTTTCCTTACCAAAAAGCAACTTTAAAAATGAAAAAAAGGGGAATTATTGAACTGGCAGCTGAAATCTCTTGTATCTCCATTTGCTCTTTCTCCATCTGAACAACTTTATCAAGAATTGCAAAAAGTTAAATATGAGTTGAATAATATTCTCTTGCAGCAAATGGAACTGGCTTTGACATGTCTATGGCAAGTATATTAGGAAAATGGGTAATGTCCCAACAAGATTCTGGTGCATTGCCTTAAGCATCAACAGCAACATAATGTTATTTTAGCTATCAAAGATGAAAGAAATAATTTATATACATTGCCCACAGATATATCTACAATTTTTGAAGTTTTATGTGGACCTTTACAACTTCAACAATGAAATTCACCAACGAAATATGGAGACTTTCTTTTTTCATATTGACCTTCCCCATCTTAGCATATCACAGCAACAGTTTACTCTGGAACCTTTGGACTTACAGGAAATTATCAATGTTATAGCAAATATGAGAAACGGGGAATTTCATGACCCTGATAGGTTTCCAACTGAATGGTACAACATTTTCTCCAGTCTGCTAGCACAAAGATTGCTCCAACTTTACAAACATATTTTAGAATTAAGCTCCCTCTTTTTGATCATTAAATAATGCCTATACTACCCTAATATCTAAATGTAATAAGGACCATACCAGCTATGCTAATTACCACTGTATATCTGTACTTACGTCTGGACCAGGTGGAATTTATCAAAAACAGGCAGGGTGTCAACAAAATTCAATTGGTTGTGGACTCGATTGCTTTAAACTCAAATAAAACTAATCAGTCAATTGTCATTTGCTGAGAAGCAATGATGCTGAGAGGCCTTTTGATAAAATTTACTGGCTGTTTGTTTTCACAGTATTGACTAATTTTGTATTTCCTAAACTATTTTTGAATTATCTAAAATTTTTATATTCAGTACCAAACCACAGGATATGACCAATTTTTTTGTACTCATTCTTTTTTTTTTTTACATTGAAACAAGACACAAAGCAGGGATGTCCACTGTCTCCTTTAATATTCAATTTGTGCCTGGAATCCTTAGCATGTGCTGTTAGACAAAATTCCAGGTTCAGTGGATTTGGGCATATTGATTTAGAATTTGTTATTTTCACAGATGACCTTTTGTTGTTCGTTTTAAAGCCCCAGCAGTCGGTCTCTGTTCTCATGCAGTTGATTAATAATTTTGGTAAAATATCAAGGTAAACGGCAATATTTACAATGGAATCATTTGTAACAATCCAGCTTTGGCCCTGCACCTTTAAGTGCATCTGACATTCCCTTAAACTCAATTAATTAATCCTATAAATTGAGACCAACTAAGTATGCAATTTATCTATTCCTAACTATGACAAGTGTGATTTAAAGCAAGAAATGGAATAGAGAACTGGAGTATCCAATTCTGACTAATCTATAGCCATAAGGTCTAAAACGTATAGCTGGTATGGCTAGATCTTCAACTACATCTTAGAGAGCAGAAATTGCTTTTTTGGATATACGGTTAGGCCTCCACATTAGCTAGAGTTGGGGGCACAGGATTCCTGCAAGTTTTTAAAGGGAAGCATGGTCAGATCAGAGCCACCAAGGGGAGGTTGCACTCAAAAAGAAGTACTTGAGGCTGGGGGATCAGAGGCTGGAGAAACTCACAAATAATCAAATATGTGAAAGTGAAACCTGCAAATGTAGAAGGCTGCCTGTATTTGTTGCCACAATACCTATTCAAAAGCGGTCTTTCTAAATCAGCATATTGTTGGAGTTAAAATACTGCTAATGCTTCTTTAATGAATACGTTCTGGAGTTTTCCCACAGTAGTTACATTTGGGGAAGAAGTAATCACATAGTAAATTTGTTTTTTAAAAGTTCCTTGATATTTAAGGGCATGCATGTTGTTTTAAATTATTTACCTATTTCTTTGAAACTAACAAATGGCCAACAGAAGTTGATTTTTCATGGCCTTTTGACTGCTAAAAGAGTAATACTTTTTTTTACTGGAAATACAATTTTAGAGATAATTTTTCTTCATCTGTGACATCAGATAGAATATCTAGCAGCACTTGCAACATTTGAAAGAATGATGTATAGACAAAATTTACAAATGGACTTATATTTGGATATTTGGTCAGCTTTTATAGAAACGTATCTTCCTCCTTTCACATTTTTATTTTTCTGCTCTGTTATACTGGAACATTATGTAACGCAGATCTCTTGAAAGTAAATAAATTTAACTTAAAAAAAAAAGATGGATCACAATGTCAATAACTTGTAGTCATCTGCATGCAGCCATTCTTTTTAAAATCGCCATACCTGTGTGCAATATTTTACTTTATAGACACTTAGTAAACTACAAAATATGTATATAGTTTGTATCATAGGATTTAAAAACTGGTACACAACACCACCACAAACACCACCATAATCTGCACAGTCATTTCTTTCACAGAAGATGACTGTGGAACTTCTGTTAATTCTGTTCTATTCACTGTGTTCACCTACAAAACATATAAACTTTCATGTGGACCTTCTTATGATCCAAACCTTGTGAAGAAGTTCCGCCCATATTTTTGCCAGTGGTCTTTCAGGATCTCTTCCACACTTTGTTTGCGGCCAGCTATGATTGAGAGCCATGCCAAGACAGCCCAGAGTCCATCTTTCTCACGGATGTGATCAGATCCTGCAGCAGACACATGCACACAAAAATCATGTAAGTGAACCACTCTTCTGCCAAGAAGATTAAAAAAAAGAACTTGATGGAATAGAAGCTCATTAGTCAAGTTAATTGTACTTTGCTTGAGTTTCATATACCCTGAAAGGAGGCCTCTACGTACAACTGTAAACAGATGCAACTAATGTGAGAAGGTTTCTCTCTGTGAGCATCTCTCTCCTCTCTTGGTCTCAGGGAGAAGAAGGAGAGGGAACTGGCAGCATCTCAAAACTTCTAGAAAGCCAACCATGCCAGGGTACAGAACCCGCATCTGTGGGAGCTTCTGTTGTTGCGGTCTTGGGAAGGGGAAATGCCTGTGCCTTGCCAACCACTTGAAGGCCTATTTGGAGCTAGGAGGACAATATAATGTCCAGCAGTGCAGACTCAGGGACCATCTGCACTTGACCGTATCAGCATTCAGCCAAAGAAACGTGAAGACATTTTCTTTATCTGCTTCTGTATACTCTTTTCCAACTATTTGTCATCAATAAAGCTATAACTTTTACTTTGAGTGGCTTAGTCTTACTTCAACGTATCCTTTGAAACTAAATTTAGCAAGACTTAAATGGATCCGGGTCCCCAGAGCATTACACTCCTAAAATTATACTCCTGTAGGAAGCATTTTTTAAGAGATTGTTGGAGAGACTGGGGAGCATTTGTACATGTATTTAAAACAAACAAACAAAAGTAATTATAAAGTTCCAGTAATGCATTAACCTTATGCTAATTAGCAAGGTATAATTCCTTTTAATAATTAACAATAAGCAATTCTCTGATCAGCCATGGAAACCCACTGAGCAACCTTGGGCACGGCACACACTCTCAGCTCCAGAAAACCTTGTGATAGGGTCACTATAAGTTGGAAAAGACTTGAAGACACACAACAACAATAACAACACTAATAACTACTCTAGTTCACTGAGTACTAAGCTTGTATTTTGAGATTAAGCAACTAGGAGGCTGGACTAGAAGAGGAACATGTAAATTTTATATGTTGAGTGCCTGTTAAAACTCACCCACCACCCCACCACTTTCAGAATAAGGGGAAAACTCTGTTTCAGAGAATTATATGGGAACCACATTCCAGCAAGGGTGAGGCAAAAGGCCAAAGCATGGGACTCAAAATACCAGAGAATTTTAGCTTAAACTCTTATTACCAGTACAGCAATCTTCCCATGGATGGGAGGTCCATCCACGGAAACTACAATGATAGCTGCCTGGACTGAGCCCTTAGTGTATATTTCCTACAAAATCACCTAGTCTAGATTATCAGGAGGATGAAAAAAAGGAGAGTGGGTCAGCTATATCCCAGAGCAAGGGAACATCACTTTATATGAACCTTTAGATTTTCTTAAAACTTATTTAGTTAGTTATTTAGGTAACAGAGAAAATATCCCTGAAGAAGAGTGAAGGCACAGATCACCACGGTTTCATCTTGAAGCTCCCTCCCATGCCCTTTGTCTTCTTCATGTGACATTGTACTCCTAAGTATGGCAACATGAAGCTTTATAAGGGCCAAACTATTAAGATGACAACAACAAATTATGTGATTCAAGTTGAGAATGCCTTTTAAAACCCAGAAGTGCTGTGACCTGAGCTATAAAGTCACAGTCATTCCCTTTGTGTCTCCATTTGTGAGATAAGCAGGGACTCCGCTGTTTTAACCTATAGTGAGAGATCTGATATTAGTGGCTTTCAAGGCATAATTGCTCTATGTATACTCAGAGTTTGAAAAAGTACTTTTAGACTACAACTCCTAGAATTCCCAAGGCAGCCTGGCCACTATAATCAATGGGACCTTAGGCCAAAAAAGTTTGAGTCTAAATATCTTGATCTGGTATACTTTTTTAATATTGTTTGATTGCTTTTTAAAAATAGTTTTGTATTTGATTTGGTAGGTTATTGTTGGCTACTTCAAGTTTTCTTTTGGAAGCAAAAGTGTGGTACGAAAGAAAAGTAAATCATGTTCCCTTACCAGTACCAAAACTTTCCTCTCCACATAAGGAAAGTTTGTTTGCATCCATGAGATTTCCAAAGAACTTCCAACCTGTTGGAGTTTCATATAATGCAATCTTTGTAGCTTTGGCCACTCTGCAAAAAACAATCAGTGTAATCAATCCATGATTTAAAGGAAAAACATGTCAGTGTTAATATGACCCTTAGTAGAAAATAATGTCCTCAACCTTATTACCTGGTGTGCTGTGAATCTATCTGATCTTTTTACACATTTGTGGTTGTCCAGCGTAACACAAACAGCAACATTTCCCAGCTACCCACATTTATTTATTAGTTACTGAATGTATATCCTTCCTTTCTGCCTTTCCTTTCCCTCAATATTCAAAGCCTTTCTGCTTTTCAAGGGGCTGGGAATGGAGAGAAATGGCCACTCACATCTTTAATAAAATAACCAACAATATGACTGGCAGTCTTTGATAGATCGAGGGATGTTTTGAAATGGAGGCAGAATTTTAATAAACATTTCAGACGTTGCCACTTTTATGAGTGTGCATTTACTGGATTCAAGCCATCATCTAAGGAGGGGTGGTGAGCTAAAGTAATCAAATTTCAACATTTTGGAGAACACTGCCCAGCAAGGCCAGGTCCCAAAGGCCTATGCAACCTGATCTATGGGCTAGAAAGGGGCTCTTTGGACTTTGTTTCCTGAATAAAAGCCACTCATGTTGCATGACAGGTCACTTCTGAAACTGGAGAAGAAACTCAAAAGCTGTTTTGTTTGGCAAGAAGAGAAAAAAAGTCAGTCTCATTAGGCATGTCCAGGCTCTTGGGTCCAAGCCAATATTCTTTGCAATACTTAGCCTATTATGAATAAGTACTTCAACTGTCTTACAAAGATGTATATTTACATCTTCTTCTTCCTTGGTCAACAAAGTGGCCTCTGATATGACTTACATATGTGAATTATTATAGAACTAACGAAAATAAGTTATGCACCAATCATTTAGAGTACAGATTAAAAGAATTCCAGACAGGTGTTTAAAAAAAAACTAAACAGATGTCACTCCAAGGGGGGGAGCCACCTTAGAAGAGGAAAGTTGTAACTATCCTACTAAATACAAGTAGTGAGTTGGTCACCACAGACAGGGAGTATGAGATGGAACTAAAAAAGACAGCACATGCTGTACTTCAGCAGGGTCCCCAAGTGTATGAGCAGGGTAAGATGAGAGCATTTTCCCCAAATAAGAATTCAGGCCCCCATTATATTTTCCTTCAATTACTACTTTTCTAGCACTGCAGCAACTTAAAATTTCAACTGAGCATTCAGAAATACAGTACAGGTATCCAAAGAAAAGAAGGAGGCAAAATTATCAAGCAAATGCAAACATCTCTGATACAAGAGTTATAAGTGTGAACAATTTTCAATGCCTCATTCTCTGGAACGCTAGAACTCTGGAGATTGAAGTAAAATTCCATTTGGAGGAGCAGAATTTGTATTGGAGGAAGCAATGCCTCATTCCACTTCACCCCTGCCCTGTTGCAATATTGCAACAAGATGTGGGGTACAGTGGGATGAGGGCTTTGGCCCCTCAGATACAAATTCTGCTCCTCCAAATAGTTTTCTCTCTCATACATCCACATATCTGTCCTCCTTTTTCTGCTTCACCTAACAGAGTTTAAAGTCTTAGTTCTATCAAACATTAACAAGTAAACAGGAACTGTCCTTGAGCTGCCCATTAATCCCATGTGGTTCATGTCTACTTTAATTCAGCAGAAAAGAAGGTTGGCAATAGCACTAACACTTGTAGACCACAGTGTATGAATGTCCCTTCTACTTCATGTGCAGATTCTAACAGAGCCTAGAATATGGGTTGGCACCTGTGGCCCTCTATATAGTGGTGAATTTTAATAGCCAGCATCCTTCATAATGGTCATTAAAGCTAAAGCTCATGCAAATTGCAGTCCATACCATCTGGAAGGCAACACAATCCCCATCCCTGTTTTAGAAAGCTGTAGAGCTGGGACAGGCAACTGTAGCATGCTAGAAGCATTTGGATTGCTCCCAGTATCTCTTACCACTGGCTGTGCTGGCAAGGGCCAAGAGGAGACACTGTGCAATAACATCAGGAGGACCATAGGATTCCCAGTCCTGGCCTATACAATGAGCAGCACTTCGAGATATTCTGAAACCAATTTACTTAGCTGAACAGAGATTACCTTGGTTTTTTTTATTCTATTGTCCAGTTCCTAGAGATATCCCCCATACCTATACTGGATATGGTATGAGAGTATAACAGTACACATACGCCTTTGGCTCACTCATAACTGATTGTCAATAGATCAAGAGGAAATTCAGAGACTCAAAAAGAAAGACATTCCAACTTCTAGCTCCTACCTGTCAATTGCACCACTTGTAGGCATGCTTCGGGCAAACCCTCGAACCCCGGTTTGTTGAAAGTAAGGAATACTAAAAATATTTGCAGCAATAACAGCTACAGAATCTGAGGGATTCACAAAGAATCCATGTTTTCCAAGAATCATGTTGCGATCCTAATTAAGAAAAAGGCAAAAAAAATGGCTTTCAGTTTCGTTAACACAGCTAGGCAAAAGAAAATGTTAACTTCGTACTTCCAAAAAACTCTTTAAAAATCAGTTGAGTCTGAAAACTGAAATCACTTGCTTTTGATGAGACACTGAATTGTGTAGTTCTAGAACTGCATACAAGCATAATTTAACTGAACACTGTCGTATTATGATGGGGGATGGCAGAATCAGAAGGACAATAAGGTTTCTGCAGATTTAATATTTGTACAGAAAAGGGGATTTCAGCAAGCATGCCTCCTCTTTTGTATCTGGCCACTGCATACTATACTTATATACCGGTATTTATGTGTTTTCTTGAATATCTTGGTATTCCGGTTCATTTAAAAATATATATATATATATATATATATACTGTTTAAATTCTAACAATAGCCAGCTTTGCAATCATTATACATATTAATGCAAAAGGGAAGGGGAGAAGTCGACAGCTGTACTGCCTTTCAAGACCACATTTTGTGGAGAAAGAACATGGTGCTGAGTTGAGATGTCTTGACTGTTTGGTCACCTTTGATTGAGGTGAGGAACTTTTGGCTGTCCAGATGTTTTTGACTATAACCTTTATTATTTTTTTAACATTAGCCGTCTTGGCTGAAGCTACTGGGAGATGACGTCCAAAACATCTGGAAGGCCAGAGGTTCTCCACCCTTTCGACTAATGAATGGAAGCCTTAAGCGAATAGGAAAGAAGCTGCCATAACTCCAGTATGTTGATCATCATTCTTTCCAGTTTTGCTCATTGAAATATACAAACTACAACTCTCCAAAGCCTGAAATAATTTTTCTGAAGTGACATTCAGCACTGAATATGCTTCCTTCATAACTCTGGAAATTTCAATATAAATTCAGTTTGTTTCTACCAAGGATATGCCTAGTCTATATATAAATGCATCAACTATTTAAAGTCCCACATGTCACCAGGAATAATACTTTCATTTAAAAAGTGGGGAGGGGGAGAGTGGGAACATGAAGGATAGTGAACATACCCCATCTCCATCAAAGGCAGCTCCAAAATCATATTCTCCTGTCTTCATAGTCTGGACAAGATCAGCAGCATATGTTAAATTTGGATCAGGATGGTGACCACCAAAGTCCTCAAGAGGTACACAGTTCACAGCTGAATTTGCTGGGGCTCCAAGCTCTTCACAGAGGATCTTTTTCACATAAGGGCCAACAACTGATCCAGCAATGTACGGACAAAGGAACAGAGAGGTGGAAATTACTGACCTTTTTTTTTTTTAAAAAAAATCAGTCATAAACATAACAGAAAATATCTGTGATCATTTAGGAAGATTTGATTTATGTGATGGTGTTCACCAAGGTATAAAACCAATAGGTTATCTATAGGTTTCTCACAAGTGTTTCAACATGCATTTAAGTGTTAACTCTTTATGTTGATGAGAGAAAAAGAACTCAGTTGGAGGTAATTTGTAAAAGAAGATATGCTGTGAAATCCTGTTACCACTTTCTAAATATGGTAATAATGACAGGACAATCTTAGAAAAGCCCACTTGACTAAATGGACTTTACTTCCAGGTAAATGGAAACAGGAGTATAATTTAAATCTTTTTTTTTTCAAAATAATGAACATATAATAAAACAATTTCAAAGAACATTAGCTGCATGTCTTAATTTCTCTTGCATACCTCCATGCATAGCATCTATCCGAATCTTTAGATGGTTTTGACCTGATAGTAACTCCTTTAGTGCACTAAAATCAAAAATATTTCTCAACATGTTGGCATAAGCTTCTACCGAGTCCACAATTTCAACTGAAAAACAAAGAGGAAAGAGATAATTATCTGAACAACCAGATGCTATTTTTCAAAAAATAATAACTCTGTGGCTAAACAAAATCAGCTAATACAAGTAAGTGCCCTGACCATGTTTTGATAAGAATAATAAAGAAAGTAAGTTTGTTTTTATACATGGCACTCATTTTGATTACTGTGACCTGTCAGCTACCACTTTTTTTTTTAAGAGAAAAAGAACATCTGTAAAAGATGGGCTGATTCAACAAGTAGCCATTTCTCTTCCTCTATTATCCCCAAAGTTGTAAAATTACTAATACGACCTAAATAGAAAATAAATGTAAATGTAAAATATAAGCATAACACAAAATTATGATTTTTTTTTAATTTAAGCAAACTATTCATTTATAGATTTTATACCTTTGTGCCTAAAATTGTTATTGATCTCTGCGGAGGTCTTTTGTATTTATAGATCAATCAGTATTTAAAACCAGAAACAAATAGGCATAAAAGGAAGACTCCTGCACGTTTAATAGTTTTGCTGTTTGTCACACAAATGTCCTGGTAACTATTAAAAGCATATTGTCCTCTTTTGCATCTAACCACCCTACCACAATATCTGAATTGCTGGCTACTACAATAAGAGGATTATTGTACTAAATAACAGGAAAGAGCTACTACAATTAATAAGAAAAAGAAGACAGATTTTACTTACCTGTAAACGGTTTAAACTTGTTTTCTAAGTCAAACTGCTGCTTTCCAATGGTACTGAGGTCTACATTTAAATCTGGGCATATAGCATACTCTTCAATAGTTTTGCTAATCTGGAAAATTTTATCAGTAATACCTTCAGGAGCAGGCCCTAGCAAGAAAAAAAGGAACAGATCTTAATGGCAGACTACTTGAGGTAACATTAGCTTTAAAGGAAAACAGTGAGAATGCACCCCAGGAAAGAATGTCAGTGAAGAGGAGATTTGATACAGGTACAACAAAATTGTTTGCACCAAAGCCAACACAGCTGCAGTAAATGAAATTTGCAAAATTCCATTATACATGTCTGTGTGTGCATGCATGCGCCTATGTGTGGGGTGGGGACACACAGACACCTTGCAAGGGCAAATCTGCACATTTGAATAAGCAGTTATATGACATGAGAACAAGATTTGGAAAAAGTGCTTTTCTAGAGTACAACCCACAGAATCTCCTAATTATACGAAGCGTCCCAATAATTTCATGAACTGTCAATCTAGATTTCAGAAATACCAACTTCTGCACTAGAGAAATACATGTGCACAATATAGATATATACACATACATGTATATTTTAAAGAGGTGGGCAGCCAGGTGCAAAACAGATTGGGGCTTTTGTATCTTTAACAGTTTTGCAGGAGAACAAACTGTAGTGACTGCATCTTCTCCTGAAAAGCCACTAACCTTCTGAAATTCCTCTTCTACCCTGGTATTAAAAATACAGAAGTCCTAATCTGTTTGTATCTGGCTATCCCGTATAGAGGCTTATTTTTGTTTTAATTCAAATAACAAGTGCCTGGCTAAACAAGTAAACTGTCTTAGTGACATCCACTGATGTGGCACAGTTGAAGCTCAGTGTAAGTGGACCGGAATGGAACATCACTCATGCTGATACTTCTGAGAGAATGAATAAGCATACAAATTAACTAACATCCTACATAACCATACAAATCAACAAATGTCCCAATAACTGAACATAATAGGGCTGTAAGTAGATGGTTACTGAGAGTCCTGGCAATAATCTTGAGCGATATTAGTAGATCTTCAGAAACAAACAGCATACTAACTATACTGCTACATGGATGTGAGGGCTAGATAATGTGTAACCTTGCAGATGTTGCTGAACTTTAACTCCTGTAATGCCTCATCACTGCCTCTGCTCACCCCAGATGGGGAATTGGAATCCAGCAACTTGGAGGGTCAAACATCCCCAACTGTATTTTATGCCTTTCTTTCCTTGTTTTTCTTCAAATTTCTTCTCCACCTTGTTCTTGTCCTCAGATTCTGCTCTGCTCCCACCAGCCAAGACAGACAGACAGCTTAGGCAGGCCTGCAGCATTCTCTGACTCCAGTAAGTCAGGGCAAACAAACTATAGAGAGCAATAGACACTATGGCAAGCAAGTACTGGTCAACAGCTAGAGTCACAGGTGGGAAGTGGCATACAGAGTCAGAATTACCTCCATTTGAAATGTTGTATTTAATACCAAAATCTCCATTAGGTCCACCAGGGTTGTGACTTGCTGTCAAAATGATACCACCAATCGCTTTTATTTTCCTAATGACGCAGGAGACAGCTGGAGTAGAAAGAATTCCATTCTGTCCAATTACTAGACGACCGATCTGAAAATAAAATTGAAGAGAAAATTCAAAAGAGCTCTTACAATTAAAATAAAGCAAAGTACAAGGGAAGATAGCATTAAAACTTTTTTAAAAAGTTGCTCTAGGACCAGTCCTTTATTAGATTCTTGAGATCTTAGATTCATGATGTCTTGGATCACGACCTCAGCTGAAATTCTGGTGCTGTTGACATGTCTTTAAGACAACTATCAATTACTAATTTCTAACTTTTTTCTAACTTTAGAAATTTCTAACAATTTCTAACTTAATATGAGGATCAATTAATATTTATTCATCTGCTGTATTTATATCCCCTTTCCTCCAATGAGCTCAAAGTGGCATTGATGGCACTGCTGCTCCCCATTTTCTCCTTATAACCCTAGAGAATGAATGGACCAATGTCACCCAGTGAGTTTCATGGCTCAGTGAGGGCTAAACCCTGATCTTATACATCACAGTCCAACACTCTTAATGACTACAGTACACTCACTCTCAAATGTCTCTCTTAAACAATGAGGATGGCACTCTTACTTAGACCTCTTCTAAACAAAAACTCCCAGATTTTACACTAAGTAATCATACGTTAAGTAATAATAACCAAAAAGTAGTCTTGGCCTTTTCAGAGTACACATTTTTTAAAAAATCTCAAATAAGGTTTGAGGTACTCAGGTACTTCTGAACTGCATTTGAAACAAATTAGAGGAACACAGACGGCTTCCTCCTCTTAGTTATTTGGGTTCTTTCCTATTAGAGTTAAAAAGAGTTTCATGCCTCTCTTCTGTCCCCTTGGGGTGAGAGTTATGTGAACTTTGACTCAGCTGGCCATATTCAGGAGTACTCTGTAAAGGATAGTGTACAGTGATAGTCTGTTGTGACTCTGAGTAGGTTAATAGCAACTTTCTCAATGAGGATTAGGTTGGGGGAGGAAGAGGGCACGCGTCAGCAAGAGTGAACATAAATGGAAATTGGTGTAAATTACAACTCAGACTTTAGATGAGCACACTACCACTCTACTTCCTCCAGTTATTTGAGCAGTTCTATGTATATCTTAAAAGGTTAAAGAAGTTCCTTAGCAGAACACAGCCTTGGAAATTGTGAAATGACAGATCTGTTGAACTACAAAGCTGTAAAGAAAATACAAACAGAGAAAGGTATGCTCGAAATATAATAAATAATTAATAAAGAGATCTACTCTATCCCATTATAGCCTTCTAACAAGACATTTCTGTAAGATAGTGGGGGGAAATTAAGTAATGCAGTCTTCTTCAACTAGGGGCTCTCCACATAGCCCTAAGCTGTTTAAGTCCAAACTATTTGAAAATCTTTATCTCCCCAGATGAGCCTGCCCAATCCTTACATTCTTCATGGAAGGGCTTTCTCTTTGTCCCACCACCATTGCAGGGAGTCTGTTGAGGACACGGGAGAGAGCCTTTTCACTGGCTGCTCCTAGGCTATGGGAATCCTTTCCAGTGGAGGCTTGGTTGACCCCCTGTCTGCAATCTTTTCACCATCAGGCAAAGACCTTCTCAATTAAACAGGTCTTCAGTCTTTAACTGGTTAGGGTAGGAGGATGTGCAATAAGTGTTCTGCTTTTAATATGTAATTTGTTTTTAATTTTTTTTAAAGAACAGTATTTTAATAATATTGTTAATTTTTTTATTTTTAATAAGTACAAGTTGTTTTAGTTATTATATTTCAGCCTACAATGTAAGCTGCTTTGGTAGAAAGGCAGCATATGAATCAAATACCTATTTTGGACTATACATTTCATCACACCTACTGGCCATTAGAGAGCCAATGTGGTGGGGTGCTTTGAGTGTCGGACTATGGCCTTGGAGACCGGGGTCAATTCCCCACTCGGCCATGGAAACCCACTGGGTGACCTTAGGCACATCACACACTCTCAGCCCCAGAAAACCCCATAATGGGTTTGCCTTAGGGTCACCATAAGTCAGTTGGAAATGACTTGAAGGCACACAACGACTGGCCATTAGCTGGGGAGCAGATGTCATGGTCGTAGTCCAATATGTCTGGAGCACGCAAGGTTGGAGAAGGCAGAAGCAAAGTCTATTTCATTTGCTGTTTCCTCCAAAAAAGGAAAAAGAAATTAGATTATGTGAGGTTCCCATTTAGAATAGTGATACAGCTTTGATGGACTTTTATCCCATTCAAATGTATCCTGCAGTGTCTGCATTCTTGGTAAAATTTGTGTTTGTGCATCTCTCTCACTTGCCTTTTCAGCTGTAGTACTGGTTCCTGGGAGCTTTAAATACCAAAGATCAGATTGCCTAATCAAGTTATCTGCCACTTGCAGTGCCACCTTCTTTAGAGAATTTCTCGAACAGGAAGGGAACCGGAACTACAGATCAGCATTCTAAATGTGGCTTCAACAGCTCTTTAACCATGCTGCAATTGCAACTCTAATTATAGATATCACTACCTAGGCATGCCAAGTTGGGGAGCTACCAGCATTATTAATTTTCCCTTGATTAAAATAAATCATGCACAAAATGGAATATGCATTACTGAACTGACCAATCACATATGCTACTATAATCCTGGAAGAAGAAACAACCTATCTGAAAGATAATCCGTGCCTTCCCAAGTATGTATGGTCTTATTTGGTTGGCATATGGATTCCTCATTCCTAAAGGAGTAACTGTTCTTGCCTGTATATTTGTATGACTGCTGTTCACAGTTATGATGTGCTATATTAATTTTATCCTTTATATTTACAGATTTTTTTCAGATGCATACCTTGTATTTCACAGAGCTACTGATGACTGGAGGCCATAAGTAGATTCCTAGATGTTGTGGAACACATTTGCACAGGGAATGCTATCATTTAATAAAAATATATTTTGGTAAAAAATACTCCAATGGCAGATCACAAGGACACTTGCAAACAAATAGTAAGGGCTGATTTTGTTCCTCAAACTTCAGTAAACTAAACTGTTACCAAGTAGAGCTACCAAATATTCTTTTTAAAAGCTTTCCAGAATTGGAACCACTAAGGTAGCAATTGTATGCCACATTACTCATACAAAATCTCTTCAGATTATCAATGAGCTACAAACAATCTGTAACTAGACCCAAGTATAGTTAATATTTGGTTGAGAGGTCCTGCTTTTATTTATTTTAGCTTGACATTTGGTGAGATGGAGTGTTTGACACATGGAAAGAGTACATTTAGACCCCTGTAAGAGAAATGAAGGAAGAATGATTCTCTCCTGCAGCTGCCTGAAGACTCCACCACTATCACCATCACCATTCTCAAATGATGGAAGACTCCATCGAACTGTATAGCAAGTGATGGGGGGGGCTGATGGAAGACAAGGAGGTTAGCATTCCTTCCATTAGCAGAGAATACATTAGACCAAACATGCTCAAAAGCATGGGAGGACTTGCCATGCATAAAAGGGCAGCATAGAAATCAGAGCTTGGAAGAGTAATTTTTTGTACAATCAACAGGATCCCCTGCCACGCCGCTTCAGGGATTCTAGAAGCTGTAAGCCGAAAAAGGTAACTTTTCCAAGCTCTGAAAAGATTTGGCCAATAGGATCTAGAATTCTACAGCTCCATGGGTGTCAATTGCCTTCAAAACTCTAATCCCAGTACAGGATCCATGGGAGTAAGTATCTTAATCAGATCAAATAGTCATTATACATCCTGTAGACTGACAAATTTATAGCAGAATAAGATTTTAAAATGGCCAAAGTAGAAAAGTATACATAACCCAAATTCAGATAGCAAATTTTTAAACAAACAAACAAATAAATAAATAAAACATTATCAAGTGATAGTATTAACAGCTCACAGTTCTACATAGAGCAAGGAAGCTTAAGGAATATACCGTACTCAAAGGGATATAAATTGAAATTCTATCGGTGTGACCCATGACTGCTCCTGATTTGCAATATTCATTCCTAATGAACAGGTATAGTAAGGTCAGTAGTATAAGCAAGCATCTGGATGCAACACAGTAAACCAGACATTACCAGGATTTGTTAAGAAATCTTTCTATGCATTTGTTCATAATGAATGTGTTCATGAATTTCAGTACGTTAGCTTCATGTTGTTGGAATATGATTATTTTAAAGGATGGGATTGAAGATGTGGTCTTCCAGATGTTAAGACAATAGCTCCCATCAGCCACATGGGATTATAGCTAGTGAAGACGAGCTTGGGAATTGTAGCCCAGCAACTTCTGGAGAACTTCGTACTTCCTATCCCTGCTTTAAGGTCTGCTACAGAATGTCCTTGGCAACTGTAATCCTTCACTATTGAGTAACTTTGTGCTATTTTTTAAAAAATCTCATTTGTGTCCATTTAACTGTCCTCTGAAGACGTGAGCAAGCCTCAATCCAGGAATGGGTAACTGCAGAGGGTTGGAGAGGGATTGTTGTTGTTTGATGGTGATGCTGCTGTTGCTGCTGCTGCTGCTGCTGTTGTTTTTGTCCCTGTCCTCCAGAAGCTGCACAGATTGTCAAAAAATATGTTGTTGTTGCGGTGTGCCTTCAACTCACTTCTGACTTACGGCAACCCTAAAGGGAATCTATTGTGGGTTTGGAGGGGGGCTGAGAGTGTGTGACACGCCCTTAAAATGCATATAAAACAACAAACAAAGACAAAACATTCAGGGTTTGGGGGAAAGGACAACTATCCTGTTTAATAGCACAGGTCCCAACCTATTTAAAAGGTCAATTGCCATTCCTGGAAGCTTCCTAGAAAGGCAAATCACTTTTTTTTACACCCCCCCCTCTCTGGAGGAGTTTAGGGTCATGCAATCAGCCTGGGGTGGGACCACTTGCAGCCCCATCCCTGAATCCTGCCCACTCCTGCTTCAATCCATTGATTGGAACAACCCTAAGCACACTTAAAGGTTATGTTAGGCTGTTATATAGAATTGTATCAATTCCCCAGAATTTTTTCATTACAGGAAATTACCCTCCTTTTGAAAATGTAAAAAATAGCATCTGTTCAGCAGCTTTATTATCAAGATGCATAGACAGGACCCCATGTTAATTCTATGACTGAGCATATTAGGCTAACCATACACAGAGGCACTAGAGATGTTCACAATATGTGTGTCTGTACTGTAAAAGGGGAAGCATACCCACATCATTCATTTTATCTCTCCTAGTATTTTGTACATCAAAGGGAAGCAATTAGTTATTCAAATTATTGAATTTCACAGTTATGCAAACTAAGACAGAAGAGAGTTCCTTCTCTGCTCTCTAATCTGTTTGCCACACATTTAAAATTGTCAGCATTGAACCTATTGAGAAGTTGCTTCGTAAGGACCACACATCCGTAACATACTTGAAAATGCCTCAATCCAAAAGATTTTTTTAGACAACATGAGAAACACAAGAT
Source organism: Ctenosaura bakeri (assembly GCA_948474755.1). Lineage (NCBI taxonomy): Eukaryota > Metazoa > Chordata > Lepidosauria > Squamata > Iguanidae > Ctenosaura > Ctenosaura bakeri. The sequence continues at coordinate 503,503 of CAOLHI010000686.1, forward strand.
CAACTTTACTAGTTTGAAGTAGATAACTTCCTACTTCTTTTTTCAGAGCTACATTTTTATACAGTACATATGCTATATAATTATGGAGAGTGTGGATAAGAAGCTGATCCTGTTATTTTAATTAAAACTCTCAGAACTACTAGAAAAGACAGACAGTACAGGAATTCTTGAACTTCCAGTCCAAGAAGTCCCTTTTCCAGTCATTGATAAGATAGATCTGGTAATGATACCAGTGTAGCTTTAAAGAGGGATGAAATTAGTTCACAGAAGATACAACTATCAAAGGATACCGGTCAGGATGGATATATGCTAATTTCAGGTCCAGAGGCAACAACACCGGCAGAAGTCTATTATTGTCTTCACATTCAATTTATGGGCTTCTGATATGGCAGGAAAATTCCCATTATTGCTGGATTTCTACTCTCATTAGCCCCAGCCAATGTTGATAGATGATAGAAGTTGTAGCCCAATAACATCTGGAGAGACAAATGTTCCCTGTCTCTGCCATTGGCTTTGGGCTGATCACTATGGAAGACTGGATTCTGGGCAGGACAAGATCTAAGTGGGCTTTCCCTATGCTCTTAAATCGCAAGGACCCCATTCATTAGTAGCCCCAGTGTGGCTGCTTCTAATACTATAATTCCTCAAGTCTGTAGGAGAAACTGACTCACTCTACTGTAGCACTTTGTACTAGAAATTACTTCACTGCACTCTCTGCCCATTCCTATGTTTCAGAGAAAAGGAAAGGTTCTCACTTTATACTAAAACTTGGAGCAGAGAGAATACAGTACACCCTTCACATTTGCGGGTTTGACTTTCATAGATTTGATTATTTGTGAGTTCCTCCAACCTCTGCTCCCCAACCTCAGGTGCTTCTTTTCTAGGAGAATGTACACTCTCGGAGGTTCCAATCAGGCTGCACAGCCCTTAAAAAAACTGCCTCTTGTCCTCCTCCTCCTCCTCCTCCACTAGCCACTGCTTGACTAGCTAAGGATGGATTGCAATTCAGTTTCTCTGCACCTTCTCACAGTGCCCCCACACACACCAAAGGAAGGAGATGGGTGAGAAAGCAGAAGTATAGGGCCTATCATGCTTACCCACCAACCTTCCCTTTCCTTTCCCTGTCCTGCTTTGGACTCTAGGTGCCTGCTCTCTCCACTGTGCCTCAGCCCCTTTCCCACAGACACACACACATTTTGATATTTGTGATTTTTCTACCTCTGCAAGGATCCTGTGCCCCAACCCTAGCAAATGTGGAGGGCCATTGTATATGAAATAATCTTCCCCTGGTGCTGGAGTGTGCAAAAAGGCATTTACATGGACCGATAGTCATACTGAGAGCCAGCATGGTGTAGTCATTGAGCCCTGGACTATGATTCTGGAGATCAGGATTCAAATCCCCACTCGGATGACCTAGGGCAAGTCACCCTCTCAATCTCAAAGGAAGGCAAAGGCAAACCCCCTCTGAGCAAATCTTGCAAAGAAAATCCAGTGCTATGCTCACCTTAGGGTCACCATAAGTTGGTAACAACCTGAAGGCACACAACAACAACAAAAACAGCAGCAGCAGCAGCAGCAACAACAGTCCTTATCCACAGTTATGTGAGTTTCAGTCCACCAAGCTGGGAAAGGCTAGCTAGTTTTTACTTTCTCCATTCTAAATAAATTGGCCTTGTTCAGGTCAGCTGAATGAAAATGAGTTGGAGTAAAACCTGGGCTCCCACATTTAGACACAAGAAGCTATGGTTCATGTTAACTACAATTAGTTTGAAGTAGTCAACCATAAGCCACAAGTTATGAAACTATGTTCTTTAAATAAAGCATAGTTAACATTAATTATAGTTTAAGGTTTTGATGAGACACTATTAAATCAAAATGTGAAGTACATACTCCTTGTCATTCCATGACAGAAGAGAATGGCGGGGATGGAGGCAAGTGAGCACAAGGCTTATTGTGACTTGTTCTTGTGATGACAAACAGCTTGTTGTGATATCTGAATACAGCCATTGTCTTACATTGGTCTCTCATTCTCAAATTAATGGTTGCTACCTGTAATGAACTAACTGAACAACAAATGGGGGTTGACAAATATTTTCATATGGGCAATATAAAAACTACACTGGTTAGAATGTATCATTGATTTCATTTCTACACTAACAATATTCACATGTGACACAAATGGCACGCAAAAGAGGCTCAAACAGATTTTTCAAATACTGCTGTCTGATCATTTACAGAGTATGTAAAAAATAATTTTAACTGACTGTTAGAAAAGAAAGAAATATTCCAAACTTACAGAATATAGGCAGAACAGAAACTTGTCATGTAAAAGAGACTATATACCATTCTAATCTAGCCAACATCAAGAACGCTAGTCATTCTCATGGCAAAGCTATTTATATCCATTGAAAAACTGAAAATACACTTTGTCAGTTCAGACTACTGAATGTCTCAAATGGATAGTGAAAGAATTTCGAGTTTTTCAGTGTGGAGCAGGAAAACCCCCCACGAAATCTATTGTGTACTTTTGAACTACACCACAGTATTTGAAACTTTAAAAGGAAGAAGGAAGTGGGAGGAAAAAAGAAATGTGGCAGCTTCTTTAAGACTAACTGGTTTTTATTTCTGCAAGAACTTTCATGGATATAAACCCACTTCTTTCAATGCACTACTGAGTGGTATTTTTTGCTCCCCCTTCCTTCTTCCTTTTTATGCTGCAAGAGACTAACAAAGTTACTTCTTTGAAAACTACCACAGTATTTAACACATTAATCTAAAATCTGCATTGCAATCAATCACTTCCTGCAAGCAACACAAAAACAAGCAACTAGAAATACTTCTACACCTGTAAAAATCTTCACCAACGTTCAGCTTCTTCTCAAAGCTAGACCACAGAAAACATTAAACGACAACACCGTTACGTCAGTTTGTTCCTCTGCAATCTCTTTCCCCTTTAAACCTCAACAGGAAATTAATAGCATCCTCACAAACCATGTATCAGTGCATTACATAATTTAGAGCACTTCTGACATGCTAAAGAGCCCATCAGAGGTCCATTAGGCATTAGTGATGTAATCATATTTGATATACCAACCCCATTGGCAGCAGCCATCTGAACTATCAGTTTTATTGCAAGCTTATTAAAATATCTCCCATCTCCTCCAACCACCATAGTAGATCCTTGTCGATCTCTTAGGTCTATGGAAAAAAATATACTCTGGATAAAATTGTGCAAGTAGTTTAGCCTGGTCTGAAAAATGTATGTCTTCTTCCGCAATCCACTAGTTCCTGGTTTCTGGTCATAATAAGGTGCTGTTGGCAAAGTCAGTATTGGCAGTGGACTATCTTCCATGATCCTTCTTGTAAAAATACATTAAATATATAAAAGAACAGACAACAACAGTAAAAAAAATTCTTAAAAATCAGCCTGGATAACTGGCAAAAGCAGATCTTGGTTGGAGGTTCAGTGTAGCAGTTCTGTACCCTAAAATAGCTCCTTGAACCTTCAGCTGAATGTGGTTTCTGTAACTGTAGAACTTTTCTTGCACTTGCTCTGAAAGATCACTGTCAGAGAGAATACATACAAATCCACCTTACGATCCGTTAGGAAAATGGATAATCCAGAGGTCTTTAAAGCATTTTGATCACCACAGTAGCAGAGCTTGGCGATTCCTGAGTCACCACCAATGGGATCCAACAGCAATGAAACTTTGCCCTATATTCTTCATTGAGTGGAGAAGCTAGATAGAGAGAACTGTTGTAGTAGGTCAGCCCCTTCGTGAGAAGCACTGATTGATTTGTTGCCACCAGGCTGAGTAGTCCAAACAAATTCAAAGCTGGATGGTTGTAGCCAGATAAACAGGCTTATAAAATGAGTGATTTCCACCTGTAGCTCTCAACTTTTTACGTGCTCCTCATCACGCGGGAATGCTGAGAAGGTAAGCCCTGTTGGAAACGTGGCAATGCTATGCTCAAGTTATTTTGTGGAGTCTAGCAAGTTAAAGGTCACTCTTAAAATGGAAGTCAGGACTTCTCAGTTACCCACAGTTTCCTTCTCCCTCTGTTATTTTAATAACCAGAAAGTGTTCCTCTGCCAAAGTCCTATAATGTTGACTATAAAGGAAGTATATAACAATCAGAAGAGCTCACAGCCAATGTCATGTTTTTCTTCTAATTTACAGCCTCATTTGGATGCAATACAGAACAATTTCTCTCATGCCCAAGTTTCTTTCAAATGGACATCCTTTTAAGTAAGGCAACATTTCACAGCATCTTCATTCAAAATGCCACCTACATACCTGCAAAATATATTGCAGTGAAAATGATGAGAACTTTGCTTGGAATTATTTAAGAACATCTGGATTCCACTACTTATTACTGGACTTGGCCAAATGCGTAGTTTGCAATTCATCTGTGACAGTACAGACCTTCGTATTTTGCAGAGATAGAAGCAAAGGAACATGGAAACCAAAACAGGAAAGACTAAATGGGAAAGATTGCACATGGCCTCTAGGACCATCCTCTGCTAAAACCAGATTAAGATGATTGTGGTGGTCATTGTAAAAAACTGCACAGTGCAACACACAATGGCATACCCCAAGCGGATGTAAGGTACATCATGATTTAAATCTGAATCTGTTATGTTTTGCAACATTTTTTTAACACAGGCATATAGAAGTTAACAAAGCCTCTGACAGTGAAGCTCCTTTTCACAAAGGCTTCTCAGCCCCTTTTTAACTGTATCTAGCCAGACTGCCCCCACCCGGCCCCTGCCAACACTGGCATTGGGAAGACAGGGAAAGAATGCTAGAGAAACACTGACTTTCAATGTCAGGTTTCAGCAGTGTCTCTGAAATAAAAAATGCAATAATACAATAGGAAGAGTGAGATTCTGTATTAGCCAGTCTTTCTGCAGCTGTATGTACTTCCTACAAGAAGCCAGGTGAAGAATACCTTCTCTTCCTGAGGATGAGTGAACAAGAAAACAGAGGAAAGGGGGGATCAGATAATCCTGCCTCGCTTTCAACATCTTTTTAAACCTCCAGTTTGTTTTTAAAAGGCATAAATCTATAAGTTTGGTTAACTAAATGAAAATCACAAGAAATGTGGAGAGGTTGGTGAAGGAAAAAAGTCATCTCTGGATGTATTTTGAGAGAAGACTGCAAATGGTCTCTAGAAGGCTCCAAATGTGTTTGTTTACCTACGCAAGGCTTACTAGATCTGATTGTTTCACTTCCTATTGGCATATTGTTCATTTTGAAGAAAAAGTTTGCTCAAACATGTTCATCTCCTCTTCTTTTTATAATATGGGAATCTATCCCTATTCTTTACATGTTATTTCTGCCTCTGGTACCAAATTTTCTGTTAAAGAAGTAATTCCCAGGAACACATCTACTTTATTAACTGAAGTATACCAGTATATGGATTTTACCAACTCTTTTTCATTTGGCTTATACATGCAAGTCAGTTATAGTATTCACAAGATAGCAATGTATGTATGTGTATATATATATTGTTTGTTTATTGCCTCATCTCTGAAAAATAGCTGGTACAGCAAGTAATACAAAAAGTAACAAGTTGATGGCAAAAGAAAAAAAGCAGCAGCTTTCTACAAAATCCTGTCTTTCACAAAACCTTGGACTACGTGCACTTTGCAGTCTGGCTTGTTTCATAGGCACAGGCTACCCTCTTGTGGTTTATAGCGCAAATGCACATCCCAGAGGAAAACTTATATACATTTCTAGCATACAACAAGATCTCTTTCCTGTCACTGTGGAGCAGGATTTACATATAAAGTTTTTGGTGTGGCTGAAGCCAAGACCTTTGAAAAAAGATTTTTCCATACTATATTCTCGTGGAACTGGGGCACCAAATTATTATAACAAGCTTGTCCCCCCCCTTTCTTTCTTTCTTTCTCTCTCTCTCTCAAAAAAAAAAATAGGAAAAAGATGAAAGATGAAGGAGAGCAGTAACAATGAGAAGCAACAGAAGCAGAAATTCAACATTTGTTGATGAAACAGCAGTATTGCAGCCCAATGTGTTATGAGTAAAAACTCTTCTTCTGCAGTGACTCTCCATATAGTCACGTAACATTATTTCTGCTAGTCTCTGAGACTGGTTGAGCTGGATTAAGGACTTTTTTTCTTTTGAGGGGAAGGGTGGGTGATTAATATGAGAAAAAGATTGTAAAACTGGGGTTCATTATCCAATTGATTGCATTCCTTGGTGTCTGAAAGTGTAAGAGTGGATCTTTCACTAGTGGAAGTAGAATGCATTTCACATTATGTGCTGTAAGCATCCACTGGGTATGTTTTGCAATCCCTTCCCCCCCCTTTTCCTCTTTAAATTCATTTTGCAATTCAGTTGCCCTCAGACTATGAGAAGCATCTTGAAAAACACAGAGAGGAAGTCTCTGTAATTCTCCCCAGTGACCCAGCTCAGTACAAAGCTATTATATATTCCTTATCCACATCTAAAATTAAGCTTAACCTCAAATGGATTAGGATTGTGTCTTCTGGAACAATAACTTAACTGGAAAGAGGATAAGCTTTGCTGAACAGAAGGACTATGGCCTTTTCCACACTAGACTGTTGTAGTGCTATTATTCCACTTACAAAATCCTATGGAATCCTGGGGTTTGCAGTTTAGGGAGGGGCCTAGGGAGGAATCCTGCAAACCCCAGGATCCCATAGGATGTTGAAAGTGGAATAATAGCACTACAACAGTCTAGTGTGGAAATGGCCTAAAGTTACAATGCAATAATTCCAGAAGTCTGTCATTTCCCCAAAAATATAATATAATTTGGGGAAAATAGATGAACTTTCATCAGTCCATAGTTTTGCTTTTACTGTTAAAAACAATCAACATCAGGTTAAGGGATCTTTTCCATGTTAAGTACAGTCACAAGTTAACACTTTTTCAAAAAAAAAAAAATACACAACTCTGATTTTTCACCAATAACAGAAAGCGGGGAAAAAATATAACTCTCAGGTCTGTTGTTTTGTGCCTTCAAGCCATTTCCAGCTCATGGCACCCTGAAGGAAAGCTATTATGGAATTTTCTTGGAATGATTTGTTCAGAAGTGGTTTGCCATCATTTTCCTCTGGGGCTGAGAGAGTGTGACTTGCTCAAGATCACACAATGGGTTTTCATGACTTAGCAGGAATTTTAACCTTGGTCTTGCAGCATTCAAGTCCAACACTTAAAACGCAACATTACACTTGGGCTCAGGGCTGTTCAGCAAAGTTAGTGAAGGCTCTGAAAGTTGTATAAGATTGCATGTTTTCAGTTACTGTTTTGTGTATGCATTTCACATGTTAAAGAAAATACAGTCTACACCATGCAAATGCAGAGATCTGACCTGCCATAGAGTTTTTAAGCTACTGTTAGAGATCTGGTTCCTCTTCATTACTATGCATTTGCAGTAGCCTCATGTAGTTGCATAAAAGACCTTGGTGTGAGTGAAGAAGCCAGGAGCACAAACTCTCCAGAACAGTTGCACTTTGTAACTTACATTTATAAACAAAGAATCTGAACCTGTTCACTAAATACTAGCTTCAGACTTCCTTGTTGGCAGCCTTCCCTCTCTACTTGATCAACAGCACAGTTCCTTTCCTTTGAGGGACTGTGGATGGTGTGGGAATATGTTATAATTAACTTTCTTAAATCCTCATTCATATCCTACTATTATAGCCACCACTGATTTGCACAAGAGGACAAAATGCTGCAGCAGACTATATGAGCACAAAGAATTCTTACAAAAGGACAAAATGTTGCAGCAGACTATAGGAGCATGAAGAATTTTTAATAAGCTACACAGAAAATTTTAAATGCTATTCCTCTGCTGCACAGATTATCAATAGAAGACAGGCCTTGTACATTTAAAAAAGACTTTTTTAAATAGAAAGTAATGCACAGGTATAGAACGCAATTTTAGGTACAGGAGATGGAGTTGCATTTGGCCTCAGTTTCTGTTTTATCTGAAAGAACTGTGGCAAGCCACATGCTCACACAGTAACTTCTTCCTTTTCTTCTTCCATGCCTGCACAGAGGACAGTGGAATTTTTTTACTTATAGTTTATACAAATTATGGTCACTAGCGACATCCATACTCACAGAACTACAGTTTCTTTCAGACAAGTTGAAAACAGCAAGTCAGTTTCAGGAATTATAGTTTGATTTTGGCTTGTTTTCACTGATAAAAATTAGTAAGTATTTACTAGGAAGAAGCCCCACTGCATCTAGTGAGATTTACTTTTGAGAAAAGATGCATGGGAATGAGCTATTTGTCTGCATAACATCTCCAGTTCATCTTCAAAAGTTGTAGAAAAGCCTTTTTTTTTTTAATCAGGAAGATCTTCTTCCCTTTCTTTCTGCTTTTGTTTTTAAAGTTTATTTGAATATCTGTTGAGATAAATGATAATGGGGCTCATAGTGCAATACAATATTATTTCAAACCAATCATAATGAAAGTATAAAAAAAGAATTCTGAAGATAACCATTTCCAGTGTTTCCAGTTTTAAACTCTCACATAACTATTTAAAATAACAGTTTGATGACTACCAAACACTCACAGCAATATCATAACTTTTAAGAAAACAAGCAACTCACAATTAAAGAAGTGACTATCAAGGCACCAAAAACACACAATCCTAACAATGTAAACCCTTCACATATATGCTCAGAAATACGTCTCATTATGTTGTTCATAGGAAAAGCATGCATTAGATTACTGGTACTGCATATATGTGCAGTGAGGAGAGAACTTGTTACCAAGTTTTCTTGTTACACTGGAAGCATGAAGTCTTGGAAAAGATTACAATGTTTAAAGGTCAGATTGGCAGACAGTGGTTAAACTTTTACATCGTGTGCTACAAGAGGACAACTATGGAAGAAATTTCTGCTTAGAAAAGGAATTTGAACAAATAAGTCCGATTGATTATACCTTGATTAAAGTTTTCCAGTTGGAGATATATACAGCTCATCAGCATAGGGCAGCTGAGATCCTTAGCAACTGCTAAAGAAGGCAGAAATAGTTGAAAGTAGAGCCTAGGAAAAGCCTGAATGCTCCATACCAGCAGCAGTGGAAGCTGAATTCTGAAGAAAAGGGTGAGGCAAGGCTTAAATCACTCAAGAGAACAGCTGGAGAAGATCTGTGGGGTGGGGGGAAGAAAAACTCCAGGGGAGACCTTTAATCAAGATGAGGTGCCTGGCCAAATCCCACCCCTGAACACATGAAAGTGGGGTCAGATGATATTAGGGGTATAGCAACACCCCTGACATCACACTATGACCACCTCACCTGAGTTCAGAGACTCCCAATTGCCATGTCAGAGACAGCGCTGTATCAGGGAAGCAGGATTTGTTGCCTGTAGACTCAACAGCCTGCTGCTGGAATTGTTCCATAACTAATGTTTGACATCTAAGAAGTTTTGCTAGCCCCCATGCTTTCTTTGATGTGGGACAGCACAGGATGGGTGAAACCAATGGCAGTGCGGGCTATAGTAATGCTCCCGCCTGTAGTGCTGGACTCATGGTAGCTTTACCTGCCCTGTGAACTCCTTTCTTGGGGAGAATACAGAGTGAGCAAAGCTTCCTCACTGTTAACACTCTGATCTGTGATCAAAGTCAATAGGAGGGAGGCCCCTGTGTGCTGTTGGCCTTCCCAACTGGGAGGACAATTAGAGACAATGAGGTTGAGGATTAAATCTTGAAGTGGACATGGGTTCCCCCTAAAACCTTTTGCAAGTGAGACTAGAGATTCCCCTTTTCTGCTTTAAACAGAGAACTATGGTCAAAGTGCCAGCAGAAAGTTGTGAACCTGAGGCAACAGAAGGTGCTTGGCCGGGGAGGACTGGAGAAACAAGCAAATGATCTATGTTTTCAAGTCATGAGAGAACTGTCACCTTGGCTCTTCAGTTGGGACTGCTTTAAGTCAGTCAGTAAATTAATTGGTGTACCGACAGCTAGCGTGGTGTAGTGGTTTGAGCAATGACTATGATCCTGGAAACCAGGTTTCCCTGCTCATCCATGGAAAACTATTCGGTGACCTTTGGCACGTCACACACTCTCAGTCTCAGAAAACCCAGAAAACTCAGAAAACCTTGTGATAGGGTCACTGTAAGTGAGAAGGCAAACCCTGTGATAGGGTCACTGTAAGTGAGAAGGCAAACAACAACAGCTGGTTGGTGGTTAGGAAGATGGACCAGATCTTAACAGAGTCAATCTACCAAACACAACAATAAAACATTTGTTGGTAATACATCACATATTTTCTAATATTTTTCATTAAAGTTATATTATTTGCAATACATTCATTATAGTTGGTTTTAAGCACTGCAACTTCTGTGATGTTTCCCCCTCCCCCCCATGCCTAAAACCAGGTAGGGAAAGGAAAATGTTGACATTTCATATGGTGATGGAGGCATGAGAATAAGAGATTTTAAAAGTGTGAAGTGCCTTCAAGCTTTTCTGATTTACGGTGACCCTAAAATGAACCTATCACAGGATTTTCTTGGTAAAATTTGTTCACACGGGTCTGCCACTGCTTTTCTCTGCTGGTGACACAGTGTGACTTGCTCAAGGTCACCCAGTGGGTTTCCACAATTGAGTGGGTACCCCAGATCCCTAGCCCAATATTAGACGCTCTGAATGGTTTTAACTCTATAAAATTGTTTAATTGTCTTTTTAATAATATTTCTATTTATACTTTTATTAACCTTCTTTGTAGCTTTTAATCTGCATTATTTTTAGGAAAGTCCCATTATTGGGAGAAAGGTGGGATATAAATGAATAAAATAATAACACTCAAACCACTATGCCACGCTAGTATTGGCGACTCTGTTAACAGGAGTGAAATAATAGCGGCATCATTGCCAATAATTTATTGCCAGTGGAAGTGGGAAGCAAGACACTAGTGGCTTCATTGCCAGTGACGTTATGGGAAAATAACTGCACGCATTCCGTTTTTTACAAGGGGATAATACTGGTGGTATCATTGCATCTGCTCCCCAGGTGGACTGCAACTCTCAAAATTCCTGACTGTTAGCTGGGGCATGTGGAAGTTGAAACCTAATACCACCTAAGGTTTCCAAGTTCAATAAATACTACTGTAGAGGGTAATTTCATAGATTAAACAACTTTTTTCTGATTGTCACTCATTACTGTCCTGTTGAAATGGACCCAGATGGAAGCAACTGACAATTATAAATAGGATTCTCCCAGCCCCTTCCTAGCTTCCAGCTAGGATGGAAATAATGACAAGATTCTGCTGCCAAGGGTGGAGACCTATGGTCTCTGCAAATGTTGCTGGGCTACTGCCACCCCTTCCTGTACAAAATTTGGTGTCTCACTACATAATGTTATGTATGTTTACTCAGAAGTCAGGCCCAATGAGCTCCATGAGATTTATTATTAGGTGTGGGGGTGGCGCAATCTTAACTTATTTCCAGAAAAATTAAGTGGAATTAAACAAGATATAACCATGGTTCCCATCCTTTGGTCTTCCAGATGTTTGGAACTTCTAGCTTCTAGAATCACTGACCACTGATTGGGGCTTCTTGAGGTAAAGTCTAAAACATCTGAAAGACCAATGGATGCATATCATTCCCTTGGAAAATGTACCCTGAACAGATGCCCTGAATAGGCTGAATGTCAGTTAACAAATAAAAAGACTGAACTGTGTCAAATTGAAGCAACTTTCTTTTTCACACTGAACTCTGGTCAGTATTCCAACACATGTACAATGCAAGTTTTATCATGTCCACATTCAGACTTTTCAGTATTTACAAACGTAACAAAGTACACAGCTTGGAGAACACGTTGGTTGCATGCTTTCAGGTTGTTCCTGACTTTTGGAGACCCTAAGGCGATTTTATCACCCAGTGATTTCCATGGCTGAGCAAGGAACTGAACTCTGGTCTTCTGGGTTGTAGTCCAACACTCAAACCACTATAGTACACTGTCTCTTGGAGAACACATAGGTCTTTTCAGTAGAGTAAAATCTACAAGAGAATCCCTGTTTACTAACTAAAAACTATTTACCAAACTAATTTATGAGCAAGGAAATGTATCTGGGAAGGGAGAGAGTATTGAACTTAGCTTTCAGTTAGTTGTAACTGAGAAAGGATGGATCTCTGTAAACATAAAGCAAAAAATCTTTGGCTTTGTTAAAGGAAGATCCTTTCCCCCCCCAAAACTCAAAAATACGTCTTCTAAATGTACAGGAATATAAAGCACAAACCATAGTACATTTACTCAGCTTTTAGTCTCATTGTGTTCAAAGAGACTTGCTCCCTAGTAAGTATATTTAGGACTTCAATCCTAGTATTGATTAAGAACAGAAATTATGCCATTGTAAAATTGAAGAAACAGACAGCTAGGAGTCTTCAGTGGCCCAGTTTCTTACTCATCCTTCATTGCTTGGCATTGCTCTCATGCAAACGGAGACATTACCATTGCAGTGCTGTTTGGCCTGCTGGAAAGGTGCCATGTTCCATCAAGACTCTCCAGGTTCCTTTCCAAAAATCTAGACAAACTAGTCTTTATATTTAGCTGAGGCCAACCCCACTGACCGCCTGTTTGTACACTCCCTGTGGAGAGGAGCAATCTGTACAATTTCTGAATGCTGAAAAGTAGATCTGTGAGTATTATTTTGCTCCCACTTGTAAAAAATATTGCTTTTTTTCACTAAACTACCTTTGTTCTACAGCTCTTATTCTGGAAGGCTTCTGTGGTTAAAGGGAAAAAAAATAACATTCCTGTCAAGACCTCTAAAAGGATGCTCATTTCATTTTGATGCTGCAACTTCTGTAAATCTGTGAGTGCCAAAACTGCTCCCTTGTTTGCAAATGAAAAAGTATTTTGGGCACACATCTACTGTTGTGTCCCTTGATGCCACACCCTCTGCTGCCACATCCCTGATGAAATGGACACAGCAGCAGGCATACACATGCACCCAAACTTCTTCCTCATTTACAGATGAGGGAGCAGTTTTGGCACACGCATGCACACACCTGTTGCCATGTCCCTGAAATTGGTAGGCACACACATGCACCCACGCAACGATGACTCTAGAGACCCAGGCTTGAATCCCCACTCACCTGTGGAAACCCACTGGGTGGCCTCAGGCAAGTCACATTCTCTCAGCCTCAGAGAAAGGCAAAGGCATCAAATCTTGCAAAAAAAAAAAACCAAACCCATGAGAGTTTTGCCTTCGGGTAGCCATAAATCAGTTATCAAATGGGAGAGACATGATGGCTAGGAAGAATCTCTCTCTGTCAGTGGCCTGTTGTGTGCCTTCAAGTCACTTCTGATTTATGGCAACTCTAGGGTGAACCTATCACAAGGTAGCTTGTTTGTTTTTGCAAGATTTGTTGAGAGCAGGTTTGCCTTTGCCTTTGCCTGAGACTGAGAGAATATGACTTGCCCAAGGTCACCCAGAGTCTGAGCAGGGATTTGAATCCTAGTCTCTAGAAGCCTTTAATAAATAAATGTATGAATATTCAAATTTAAATATTTAAATTCTGAGTTAAATTTTGGGGGTCCTCAGCAACAAATTATATTTACAGGGAGTCCACAGTAACGAAAAGAATAAGAACCACTGATCTATACTATATGTTTTTCTTCCAATGCCACTCCCTTAAGCAAACTGCTCAAATTTGGTGAGCCAAGAAACATGTATCCAGTGTTTGACAAGGCATTTCTCAAGTTTATGTGCAAGTTCTGTGGTCTAACCTAGAGGATATGACTTTATGAATTTCTGAAACAGTCCCAGGCTTTCCATTTGGAGCCCTTCCACTATAATTCCATAAGTATAGCGGTATGATTTCCACTTTATCTGCCATAGATGCATCCGGTAGAATCCTGGGGCACTAAAACACTCAGTTCTCAATACTGCTCCCCAAACTGCAAATCCCAGGGTTCCTTAGGATGGAACTTTGGGCCCTTATACACTACACAATTATAGCAGTAGAATTCCATTTTAGCTGCATGGTTTCACAGGATGCAGCTGCAGCAGATAAAACTGAATCATAGCACTACAATTGTGTAGTGTAAAAGGATTCTTCGTTAGGCCAGAGGTGGGTGAATTCACTGGCTCTGAGAGCCATCTTCTACCCTTGGAACCCTCTTACTGCCAAACAAACTGCCAGAGGAAACTCCCAAAGTCCACTTCTGATTTTGAAAACATAGCAGGAGCTGTAAGTGTTTTTTAAAAGTGCTAAAATAGAATATTTTTAGTGTAAAAATTGGGGAGGGGCTGTGACAATTGAAAAGGCAAATCATTGGTCCTGAGGCTTCCAAGCCAGGCAAGCCATTCCTATTTCCCCGAGAAAAGGGGCACACTGAGGGAGTGTTAGTGGAACAGTGGCTGCAAAAACAGATTGGGGTGCATACAACCCCAAGGTTCTGCTTTGCTTTGCCTCTGAGTTAAGCAGAGACAAGAGCCATGCCATAGGTATATTTGATCAACTTTTTTAGTGCCACTTCAGATGCTGTATGGTGGCTCTGTGTGCCCAGATAATGCCATCACATGTGTGTATTTGTTCATATGCATCCCTTATGCTTGTATGTGTGTACCTGCAAAATGAGGCCACTTTATACTGTTTTATGAGACTGTGTAGCTGAACGGAAAGCAAACCAATGTACCCCAAAACTAACCAAGATTTGCCATCAAGCACAATCTGCCAACAGAGAATTTCTTGCCAAGGACAACTGTATGATCCATGTTGCTGAGGTTTCCAAATTCATATTTAAAACATAGGGTGAAGAACTATGTTCCTTTAGATAATGTCTGATTGCAGTTCCCATCATCTTCATCTTTGCTATATTTACCAGACTGATAGGAATTAGAGTACAACAACATGGGGAAGGCTGCAGGTTCTTCTTTCTTGCACTGCAGATTATAGTACATTATGTTGCTTTAGGTTACAGCCACCAATCTTGTTTTGAACCCAAGCATTTAGAGAACAACCTTGGCCCTAGAGCTAAGTATCCCAAGGTCCATAGGAAAAAGTGGAAGCCCTCTCAGACCTGGGAATAAGGGAAGGGCAGCCTCTGAGCCACATGCAACTCCATGTTCCCTGTGAGATGTCACAAATGCCTGGACCCCAAATAAGTCTTTTTTTTTTTAAAGGGTGATAGCGAAAAACTGCCTCCAGCTCCTTCAACAACTGCAATAATTATACCAAATTCAGAAGTTGTGCTTTATTTTTCTCCTCCAACCCTCCAAAATAATATTTTTTTAAAAAATGCACTCAAATGGGCCAGAGAAACAACCTCAGAATAGTTTTTAAGGTGGGAAATCTCAATACTGGTGGGCAGAGAAGGAAGGCAAGCACACACAGGCAAAGGAAGCAGGGAAAGAAGGCACATGCACACCTTCCTTCTCTGCCTCTGGTGCTCTCCCTCCCATTGCTTTGCCTTTGGCACCAGTGCAAAGAACATGCATGAAGGCAAAAGGCAAGGAAATTGGGCGATGGCATGTGTACATTCCTTCTCCCTGCTGGAGTTCCCCCTCCCATTCCCTTGCATTTTGCCCCAGTACTGCCAAAGCAAAAGATAAGGGAATTGTGGGAGGAAGCAGGCAAGCACCTTCCTTCTTCCCTCCAATGCGCCTCCCTTCCATTTTCTTGCCTTTTGGCTGGCATGGAGAAAGAAGGTTGTGTGCCAGGGCAAAAGGAAAGGGAATGGGAGGGGGAGCTCCAGAAAGGAATGAGAGCAGAAGCATAGGGTGGGGAATGATTTGCACTTTTTCTACTTTCACGAGGGTTCTGCACCCCAAACCCTTGCAAACATGGAGGTGCTACTGTACATTTTTACAAAACAATGAAAACACAGAATATATTGAAATCTACCTACCTATTTCTTGATCACTTCATACACTTTCGATTGATAATTCCTCAGGGAGCTTGATCACATAGGAGTCTTAATGGTTCTATTTTGCCTTACTGTTCCAGGTAGGGCTTGGCATCCCAGCCTGTTCTTAGGAGAGTTCAAGCCACCCTGCCCCCCGCCACTGCCGCTCACGCTGTTCTGAGGCCCGTGGGCCAAAATAAAGAGTTCTGGTTTTCCTTGGGCTTTATTTCTGGCATCTGTGTGGACCCACCGGGGTGCATGTGTAGTTGTCCACTCCTATCTAATCACAGCTTTGACCTTACGGTCTCCTTTCTGGCTTATCTCAGACATCACAAACGTTTTTGTAGCAGATGTCTCTATGAAATCAGAATTCTCACCACTTTGAGGAAGGGGAGAAAAGCACATTGAGGGCAGTTGGTGGGGAAGAAAAGGACATGGCTCTTCCAAGTATTTTTAATTTTTTATTTATATCCCACCTTTCTCTCTGAACTGGGACCCAAATTAGCTCACAACATGATTAAAACACAGAATAAGTTATAATACAATATTACCAAAATGTAATCAAACACAGTATGAAATGCACATTAAAACATTAATAGTTAAAAACTAAAAAGTGCATCACTGATCAATCCATTAAATGCTTTCTCCTGATAAGCCAGACATTTTCTCAAAGCAAGGACAACAGCAAGGACAACAGGGAGGAGGCCAGACAGGCCTCCCTTGGAAAGGAGTTCCTGTCTGGGAGAAACTACCAAGAAAGGTCCATAGCCTTCCCAGTCTCCAACCACATTCCTAACATGGGGAACATTTAGGGTAGCCAAAAAGCCAACCAGGTTTTGGATAGGTTCCAACAGAAGAGTGAGACTCCCTTCTGATACAATTATCAATAATCCTAAACTTAAAACAGACTGAAAGCTATGTATTATGGCAGCACATGTGGCATAGCAGCTGAGAAAAAAAGTAAGCTATAAATTATGACGTTTCCAGACTGTAATAAACTTGGTAGGCAGTCTCTCAGCCTCAATCCTCATACCCTTAACATGGGCAAAATAATATTGACTTGCATTACCTTGCACACTGACTATATAACTAGACAATGCACACTTGCTGAACACTTGAAGATGCTATACAAACATGTATAGAATGTGTCTTAGACTGGTTGTAAACCTAATAATCTTTGGATAGGAAATTAAAATGTCCAGTCAGGGTAGACTAGGCCGGAACAATCCTTCACCCATCACTTTGCACACAGGCTACTTGTTAGGTATGCTATTTTATCAAGCACTCAATAAATCAGTTTCAAGGGTTGGAAACCCAAAATAATCAAGACTTTGAAGCTACAACCAGAACTTGGAAAAGTTACTTTGTTGCAAGTTGTAGTCCAAAAGAGAAATTTTTCCAAGCTGTTGCTACAATACCTGCATGCTAGCCTGTGTACAGGTTGGTATTTCTGAAGAAATCAGAATAAGAAATTCACATAGAAAGATCTCTCAAGCTTCTGCCCTTCCCTTTGAAAGGCACACATTTACCTTCAGGTTTCAGAAGCTGTTCATTGTCTGTCATAGCAGTAGAAAATTCCATCCAGTTCTTGCTTCTGGTCCATTAGCCCTTTTATAAGATACACAACCGAAGGATAGCTACTTTGAATTAATACCAATCATTATTTGAGTTCCTGGCTGGCAAAATGCCAGGAATTGCCAATGAGGAAGCAAGTACATCTTATAATCATGCCAATGGGTCTAGCAATCAAGTTGGCAAAGAAGCTGGAGGGTTTATTGGTTTTTTTTTTTGTTTTTTTTTTTGGTGGGAAGCATGCACTGAGTTTATAGAAACTTGAGAATTGCACTTTTAACTATCAGTAGTGACTAACTGCAGCCTTTTGCAATAATGAGGTCTGTGCAAATGATTGCAATTGTGCATATATGCAAAGAAGTTAGTAACAGGGGTTTCTGTTGTCAAAAAGGACATTGAAAAGAAAGCCACTTTTTTTTTTTTTTTTGTGACTCTGAGAAAAGTCCTGTTTCATTTTAAATGGAGAGTCACCTTTGGCCTGACACCGTAAGAGCTGCACGAATCCCTGCAGCAAAGCAAGAGAAACCATATCTCTAATGCCTGAAAGGTTAACTTAAATGTCAAAGATTCACATTGGCAAGAGTGCCATCACAAACACCCCCTCGAATGACAACGAATCTGTGTGTAAAAATAATTAACTTACCTAATCTGTACCTCAATCCCCATGCCCTAACTTCACCAGTGCTTCCATTTTATTAAGGTACCTCTTCCTCGGTCGCAAAGTGAGCCTAAGAACATCTTTTACTTTGAACACTTGTGAGCATCTTTGTTTGCCTTCCACTCCATGCTGACTTACAGCGACCCTATCCTTTGAGATTTACAAAAGCAACATCAAACTGGAAAGAATCATCCAAAAATGAAATGCTGATGACGGTCTCTTCCTGCAACTTACAAATAGAAGAATAAGGAATGCATTTGTTTTATGTCTCTTCTTTTTAAATCAGGATTTACATTTCTGGTGTGGAATCCAAGTGTCAAGAGAAGGTTAGTTACACAACAGGGTAGACATTGCTCCCTTTGCTTTGAGCAGAACACCCTAAAACTCAACCACCTAATGGGAGGGTAAGAGCACATGTACTGGAAAGGAAAATTATTTAAAATGAAGTCATTTAATTATTCCCTCAGCCACTAGTCTAGGCGTTTACAGGGTGCATCAGTTGCCACAAACTGATCTGGTTAGCAGGCCAAAGTATGACCAGCAAGAAAGGACCCGGGCTTAAATGGCTCCTTTCAGGCCCAGTCTCCTCCCTTCCCCTCAAAGTGACCCCAACTCCTTTTCCCCAGCCAACAAAATGCCCGCCACGAGGAGTGTCAAACATGCTGGTATACATGGATAGGCAGCTTGCTGGTGGCGGGGGGAGTGAAGTTAGGAGCGAGATGCGGGCCGTTTCCACACTAGTCTGTTAAAGCGCTATGATTCCACTTTCAACATCCTATGCAATCCTGGAGTATGCAGTTTAAGGAGGGGCCCAAAGATGACCCTGCCCCAAAGGCCCCTCTCTAAGCTGCAAACCCCAGGATTCCATAGGATGCTGAAAGTGGAATATTAGCGCTTTAACTGGCTAGTGCGGAAATGGCCTCGGAATCAGTCAGGATACTGCCCCGGCACCCCGTGAGTTAACGAACCCTGGGCAAAGCATTTCCTACAACGTGTTTGCAACCACGGAGCAGCAAGGAGGCGAAAGGCAGGCGGGAGGGGAGGGTGGACCCCGCTTACCCCGTTGGCGGCCGCGATGCGGATGATGAGCTGGATGGCCTCCTTCATGTAGAAGCGCCCGTCTCCCCCGACCACCAGCGTGGCCTCTTGCCTCTGGCCCGGCTCGACGGTGGAGATAATGCTCTGGATGAAATTCTCGGCATAGTTGGCGCTGCCCTGGAACACCTTGACCCGCTTGCGGAGGCCGCTGGTGCCGGGCTTCTGGTCGGTGTACGCTTTGGTTTTGACGGTCACGATCTTCACCATGGTGCCTGGAGAGCGGGGCGGCTGCCGGCGGGGGCGTTCGGGGAGCTGGGCGGGCGGCGGGCTGGCTCTCCTTCTTCTTCCTCCTTCTCCGCCTCTAGTAGCGGCCTCTTGGGCCGGGCTTGCTGCTGTCACCGCTCGCCCCGACCGGCCGTCCCCTCCCTCTTAAAGCCGCAGGCGCCGGAGGGAAGGCAAGGCAAGGCGCGCCTCGAAAGAGGCTGGGAAGGGAGACAGCGGAGGCACGCCGGTGGCCATTCCCGCCCTAGACTATTGTAGTGCTCTTATTCCGCTTTCGACCTTTGAGGCCTCTCCCCAAACTGCAAACCCCAAGATTCCATCGGAAGTGGAAAGCGGAAGCATAGCACTATAGCCATTTCCGCACTAGACTGTTAAAGCGCTATGATGCCACTTTCAACATCCTATGGAATCCTGGGGTTTGCAGTTTCGGGAGGGGCCGCCTGGCAACAGACTCCCCCCCGTTTCTGTCAGGAAGGCCCTGCCTCCTAAGTCACCTTTGCCATCACCTCTGGAAGAGACCAAGGCCTCCCCAGGCGTTTCGCTGCCTGAGGCATAGCAGGGATGACCGTGGCGCCTCACCTGCCCCCACCCAGGTCGAGATACACAGCGCCTAGAGAGTCGGCTGAGGCGGGCCCTGAGGGAGAAAATCCCACCAGCACCTTTCCAGGAATGTCTTGCTCTTTCGTGTGGCTCAGACACAGGCTGCCTGAGGCGGCTGCCTCACTGGGCCTAGCAACACACCCTGCGAGAGAAGACAAGGGCTGTTGTCGTTGCCCTGGGCTTTATCCTCCTATCCTAGGTGACAAGATGGAATGGGCCCGCAGTGCTGTGGGTGGCCATTTCTGCACCATGCTGTTATACTGCTATTATTCCACATTCAACATCCTGTGGAATCCTGGGGTTTGCAGTTTAGGGAGGGGCCTTTAGAATTCTCAGCCAGAGAGCTCTTTGGCCTCAGGAAACTACATACCCCAGAATTCCACAGGATGTGGAAAGTGGAATAATAGCACTATAACAGTGTGGTGCAGAAACAGCCTAAGAGGCAAAGGATAAACAGCTCGCTCTCTGGGCAAGGCAGCCTGCAGCATGGAGGGGTGATTGTGGAAGACGAGACCACTTCTTCCTCACTCTCCCTCTGATTGGAATTGGTGGGGATTGGGTTAGCCCCCAGCCCCAGTGTCCATCCTGCCTTTAAGGAGGGGAAGCAGCCTCTCAGATACACCTGGCTTTCCCCCCCTCTTTCAAAGGGCATGGCTGTGCTTTCTTGCTCCATTTCTCCCCCATCCCATTCAGGCACTCCAAAGAAAATGGTGAATTTCCCATCACCTTCATGCCAGAAGTCCCATCACCATCACTAAGTCTAGTTCTTCCTGATGCATTGCCCAGACAGAGGATGGCCAGTGGGTGCAACAGGGGGGAGCAGGCAAGCATTCAGCAACAATGGCAAGGATGCACAGTCCTTGGTGCCAAGAGAAAGACAGAAGGCTTATGTGGAGGCCATGACCATTCCTGAAGGAAGCAGCTGCCATTTCCTCCTTCAGTCTCTCCCCCTCTCTCTTTGGGTGGCATGATCACAAAGGATTTGGTTTGCAGAGCAGAATCTTTAACAGTACACTTCTTAGAGACAGTTTTTAGAGGAAGAGAAGGTAGGAATTTATTGCTAGAACCTGCAGAACTCAGAGAACTATTCATTGTAAGTAAGAGAAGAGTTTCTGGGCCCTGTTCATACTACAGAATTACATCACTATTATTCCACTTTTATTGTCATGGTTCCATCTTAGCCACAGCACTCTGGTGGTTCAACAAACTACAAACCCTACAATTCCATAGGATGGAACCATTACAATTAAAGTACACTAAAAGCGCTATAATTCTGTAGTGGAAATGAGTCTCTGGCTCCCTGGCTGGAGAGTTTACTTTTTTTTTTTCCCAGCAGGGGAAGGAGGAGAAATTGCTGCTTTCTTTACTAATTATTTAGTCTCCGCACCAATTAGTTGCTCTTTCTTAATGTAAAACTGGAAAAGTTAAGCAGCTTCAAGTAAGTCTTAATTCCATATGTAGGCAGACTCAAAGAACTCCCCTTTATTTCAGTGGATCTTATGCTTAAGAATATATGCACAAATAAGACAGTGGCACAGCTACTTGACAGTGCAGAGATACAGATTATTTCCAGACATGTTTAAGCAGGCTTAAACTCCACTTTGTTCAGTGGGCTATACTTCCACACACACACACACACACACACACAGAATTATAGCCTTAATCAATGTCAGTAAAGGCACTGAAACACACACACATGATAATCTAGTTAAATTCTGCACAAGTACTAGGCAACTGTAGCCAGCTCTAATTTATAGCTCTTAATCTTAAAACTAACTAACTAAAATCTGTCAACATATATGGAAAACAAAAGAACGATCCATAGACTGGAACTGCTCAACATACATTCCAGTCCCTAAGAAAGGGGACTCCAGGGATTGCAGTAATCACAGGGCCATGGTATTAGTTTCCCATGCAAGCAAAGTCATGCTCAAAATTCTACAAGAAAGACTTCTACCCTATATAGAGTGAGAAATGCCAGATATCCAAGCTGGGTTCAGGAAAGGAAGAGGCACTGGGGTCATCTTGCAAATATACGTTGGATAATGAGTACACCAAAGAGTTTCAAAAGAAAATCAGCTTGTATTTCAAAGATTATAGCAAAGCCTTGGATTGTGTGGATCATGAAGAACTATGGATCGTTCTTAAAGAAATAGGTGTGACACAACATTTGATTGTCCTGCTGCATAACTTGTAGACATGACAAGAGGTTACTGTTAGGACAGAATACAGAGATATGGAATGGTTTCCAGTTGGCGAGAAAGTTGGGTACGGCTGCAGTTTATCCCCCCCCCCTTTTTTTTTGTATGTTGAACACATATGTAAAGCAAGATTAAACTTGGAGGGAGGAAGTGGGAAAATTGGAGGAAAAATATCAACAATTTAAGATATGCCATGAGACCATACTACTAGTGGAAAACAGCAAAGACTTGGAACAATTACTGAAGAAGGTCAAGGAAGAAAGTGCAAAGGCAGGTTTACAACTGAACGTTGAGAAAACAAAAATAATGACCACAGATGATTTACATAACCTTAAAGTAGATGCTCAAGTAATTGAAACAGTTCAAGATTTTCCATACCTTGGCCCAGTCACTAATCAGAATGGAGACTGCAGTCAAGAAATCAGAAGAAGACTAAGACTTAGAAGGACAACTATGAAGGAACTAGAAAAGATAATCAAAGGTAAAGATACATCATTGAATACTAAAGTTAGGCTTGTCTGTGCCATCATATTTCTGATTTCTGTGAATGATTGTGTAAACTGGATAGTGAAGAAAGCTGATAGGAAGAAAATCAACTCATTTGAAATGTGGTGCTGAAGAAGAGTTCTACAGATACCCTGACAAATGAATGGGTGCTAGAGCAAGTCAAGCCTGAACTCTTCCTAGAAGCCGAGATGACTAAACTGAGGCTGTCGTACTTTGGCCATATCATGAAAAGACATGACTCGCTAGAAAAGATAGTAATGCTTGGGTAGATAGAAGGCAGTAGGAAAAGAGGAAGACAGTACTGCAGATGGATAGACTCAAGGAAGCCATGGCCCTGAATGTGCAAGATCTTAGCAGGGCAGTTGATGATAGGGTGACTTGGAGGTTTCTAATTCATAGGTTGCCATAACTTGTAGTTGAATTGGTGGCAGTTCACAACAACAAAACCTTAAAACTAAGGCGTGTGAGGTTTGGAGCCACATACAGAACACAGATCATATCCAGGTTGATCTTTTTCTCACTGAGAGCCACCTCTCTTGTTGGGCAGGGATAGAAACTTACCACAGAGGGTCAAATTGGAAAGGGTCAAATTGTCTGCTCCCCACATCTACCTCCTATGGAATCCTGGGATTTGTAGTCTAGTAAGGCACCACAGCTTTCGACCAGATAATTCTTTTTCTTGTGCCTTCAAGAAATTTCTGACTTATAATGACCTCAAGGCAGACCTAGCACATGGCTTTCTCAGCAAGATCTGCTCAGAGGAGGTTTATTGTTGTGTTCCTCTGAGGCTGAGAGATTGTGACTTACCTGAGGTCACCCAGTGATTTTTTTGTGGCTGAACACAGATTTGAACCCTGATTCTAGACCAACAGTTAGCCCACTCCTCCCTAAACTGCAAGTCCTATAATTTCCAAGATACTGCCATGGCAGTTAAAGCGGAATATCACACAATAATTATATACTATGAAAAGGTCATTGGTCCTGGAGCCAGGGGTGGTCAACAGGCAGCAATGCAGAGGAGAGGCCATGATGCTGTGGTGGAAGCAGCAACAGTGCTTTTCTTCTTCTCTGAGGTAGGAGACCTTATAAAGCCAACGGTTCCATAACACTCTCTACTGTCTCCCGTGGACCAGCAATATTGTTGAGATAATAGACAGATTTGATGCCATAACAAGGAGCCTTTGGAACATGGAGAAGGCTTAAGAAATAGCCTGTTAGGAATAAGATCCCTCAACTTCATGCTAGAAAGCTATGATCTGAATGATCAGCAACCTATTGAGGTGCATCCTATTAAGTTCTATGGTACTGTCATGTTAATTTCAAAACTGAGACATACCTTCCCCTATTGTTTCAGATTTAGGCAACCCTAAGGCAACCTTATTACAGGGTTTTCTGGGGCGAGAGTGTGTGATGCACCCAAGGTCACTCAGTGGGTTTCCATGGCCAAACGAGGAAATCAAACCCTGGTCTCCAGCGCTGTAGTCCACTACATCAGCTCAAACCACTACCTGAGAAGGCATGGCTCTTATATTCTCCCTAACATTAGTTAAACAATAAGAGAAAGCTGAAAAGCCATAGCCCTTTTCCTCCCCCAGGGCTGAAGGGTTATCATAAAGCCATTGTTGCCTGCTGGTGTGTAGCCAATATTTCCGTCCAGCCATCAACTTTTGAAAAGCAGGTAGCAGTTCTTCAAAAAGCTGCAAAACATGTTTCACTGGATAGTATAAAGGGACAAAAGAACTATGAATGACAAGCAGTCATGGTTTGTTCTGCTGTTTTCAAATGCCTTGCCAGTTATTGTCTCCCCAGAAACACAGTGCCAGTGGAAATAATTTGCTTAGTTGTGAATGTGTGTCACTTCTAACTAATATTAACACAAATAATTCTCCTCATACCACTGCAGTAAGTGAGGCCTGATAAGGAGCTGTTGTTGTATACCTTCAAGTTGTTTCTAACTTATAGTGGTCCTAGGGTGAACCTATCACATGGTTTCCTTGACAAGATTTGGTCAGAGGGGGCTTGTCTTTGCCTCCCTCTGAGACTGAGAGAGTGTGACTTGCCTAAGGTCACCCAGAGGGTTTCCATGGCTGAGTGGGATCTCCAGAGTCATAGTCCAGTGCTCAGACCTCTACACCACACTGCAACCCTAAAAACAGGAGTGCAGAACAAATTCAGTGTCTTTCTGCAATCCATGTATTATTTAATATGTGAACCTAAAACCTGAGTGATGGCATTATATTAATCATTAAGTCCGATGGTAAACCACCATGGACAAAGTCCAAGCCTTTATTTGTCTACTACCTTACTTTTTGGATCTCAGAGTCAAAATGGAGCCCTTGAGCTGCACCTCCACTACTCTTAACAAATATAAGGCTTTAGGTGTGTGTAGGTTACCAGTCCAGCCTCTATTGGAGAAGTAGTCTGTTTGCCTATGATTTGTATAGTGTTTGAACTGCTGTCCAGTCCCCTGGGTCAAGTAGCATATTGTTTTTCTGTTTATCCCTAGTTTCCATTTTAACTCAGTTGGTTGTCTTGTTTCTGAAAGTTCCTTGTGAAAGAGATCTATAAACCACCAAGCATGCCAATAGCACTGCATAAATACTTGTTATTTCTTATTAATAATAATGTATTTTCTTAAACTAGCTTGCAGGGACAAGAAGGTAGTTTTTTTTAAGATTCAGTGCCCTGGTACCCAGCTCATGGTCCAACAGGGGTGGATGGGGTTGAATTGTAGGATGAAATACCCTCCAAGCACTGAATCACAGGAAAATCAGAGCAAAATTTTGATAATGAGGTGTATATTGGGAGTGCATTTTCCCCCAAGCAACCTTCATTTTACCAAAAAGAGGAGGGGAATGTTTTTGACAAGCTCTCAGTAGGAGTAGGTAAATGTCTTTCTCTTGCAGATGGCCCACTTTGTACTTCCTCCTGGCGTGTCTGATACTCTTCTGTGCTCCATGTCAGAAGTCGAGGATGAAAGTGTACTCTCTGGATCCCAGTGACACAACAGTTGTTCCTCCTTGCCTGACATCTGTGTCAGGGAATCCCAAACATTCCCTCTCCCATGCTACTGAGTTTATACAGGACTTTGCTGCCTAGAGGTGCTTGTAACAGTGGATGCATCCAGCAGCTGTTGCAAGGCTCACCATTTTTAAAAGAAACACTCCCGCCTGGGCCAGCCCAAGACATTCTGTTGCCTGAAGTAAGGAGATGGCGGTTGGTAAATGAACCTTATTTCAACACTGGCAATGAGGTAGCATCTTCCTCTTTAACTAAGGAAGCAAGCTAAATTATGGAGCCTATGACAAGCTCTGGGTTAGATATGAGTTTATCTCCCAACACAGGGAAAGAGTTGGTGTCTCAGGAGCAACAGCTAAGGCCTGCTATCACTGCTATCACTTCCCACTCCCAGCGCTAAGGCAATTATCTCACTCTGACTAATGGTAGGGTCAACCCACCTTTGTGGATGCTCAGTATTGTATCCTGGAATATTGTCTGAGAATCAGTGTGGTCCGCCAAGCTCCCTAAACTAAGCGTCTCTCCAGATTTAGAAGTCTTAATTAGTACTTAGAAGTTCTGCAGAGGGGGGAGATGGGTTTGGATGAAGACAGTTTCTGCCTATGCCTTCCTCTGTTTTCTCTGGTTCTGACAACTGTGTGCAGACTGATATTTGTTGCTGCTCACAGCCACTTCCCTGGATCTTATTTTTCAAACTCTCTTATCACACAGGATGGCATATATCATATTAGAGGATGAGTGAGTGAAAATAGCTCTAATATTGTGGGTGATGTGATTAGGTCCTGTGATGACATTTCCCAAGTTGATGTGTGGACAAAGTTGGCATCTGGGTTTGTGGCAAGGTCTTGTACCCATCTTCCCATCCATGTTGTGTGTCCTGTAAGTAAATAACTGTTTGAGACTGGGAAGCTATCTGTAGGCAAGTAAAACGTGTCTTTGAGAGGGCAGCGTTATTGTCCACTGATGATATGTCTGAGTGGTCTCAGCGGGCAGCTGTATGTGACCACTAGTGGGATTCTGCCATTCACTGTCTTAAGTCTCCATATCCTGGCTAAGATGGTGTTTCCTGGGAAACTGGATGGATAGTAATGTTGGCAGTGTCCCTCACATGTTTTTATGTTGTTAAATATATTATCAAATTTAATCTGGAATTGCTTAAATTGTTTATATTGCTTTATTTGTTTGTTGGTCTGAGATTGCATGATGGGATAAAAATATTTTAATAAATCAATAAATTAAAAAAAATGGAGGTGAATGTATATTTTTCCCTCAAAACCATACAGCCCTACCTGTTTCTATGACTTAGTGGAGTTTGTTCTTTCTTTTTTTACTATAAGTGCATGTGATCCTCTTCCAGATGAGAATTACTGAGAACCAGAAGTGCGAGTTCACTCTTCCCTCCCAGCTGCTTGTTTTCCTAACCCCCCTCCCCAGTCTGCAGATATGGAGTCTAAAAGGGGGGAAAGAAGGCCTTCGCTACTGACATCAATAAGGCTATTTCATTTTTAAATCCCACGTCAAGAGTGTCAAAATTTAGAAAAACATGTGGGGCATGGGGGAGGCTTAAAAACAACCCATGGATTGAAAAGTGCTATATATGCTTACTTGGAAGTAAAAAAAGGAAACTTAGTTGCATGCTATACATTAAACACATTGTGTAGTTTAGCCCGGAGTGACTGAAAAAAAAATTCTTCCTCAGAAGGATTTCAAAAGAAAGAAAGAAAAAACCATGAGGAACTCAAAGTGTATGATGCCATCTTTGAAAAGAAAACTAGTTTTTTCCCTCATTGGATTCCTCTTTTTATCATAGAAACTGCTGATAGCAGAATGCAGGGTAGAAAAGACCTGTTTAAGTAGATGGAGCAAGACCAGTTTTTATCCTTTCCACTTTGGGCAGTTTTTCTGCTAAAGTTACACTCTTCCAGTTAGTTTTCTTTGCAGGAGAGAAGACATGGACTTTGAACAAAAAGATGGGTGTACCTGTATCTTTCCACCTCTGCAGAGAGAGAAGCAGCTGGGGGTGTTGATTTAACAGAAAACACCACCAGAAGAGGAATGTATTGAATCCCCCAACCAGCTTCTGTGCAGACACATTTTGTAGAAAGAAGAAAATATGGAGAACTACTGGCAGCACATCAAAAACTTTAATGTGGGGTGTTTTCCTTTTCTTTTCTCATGCTATCTTCCCTCTGTCTCCTTAAGAATCTGAAATAGCTATTTATAGTGTGGTGTTCATAGATCACGGATCCGTAATAAATTTTTAGTCAGATCTAGCTAGTATCTATTGAAATCTTTTTCTCTTTCATAGCTGACACTTAAAAAAATTAAACACAAAAAGAACTAGTAGGAGAATCTGGGAGTCCATCATTTAAAGAAAATGACTCCTAACTGGCAATGGCCTACCAGGGATGACATACCATCTTAGAAGATGACGACTTTGAAAAAGGCAATTGAGACCTAAAGGCAACGGAGGCAATTGAGACAGAAGCCTGTGCATTCCTTCCTATCTATGCTCCTGGCTATGAACTCTGAAGGCTGACTTTCAGCTGGCCTGCACAGTGTGAGTGATTGGTTTAACTGAGGGAAGTAGGCAAGTATTCAAGAAAAAAAATAGCACACTAGTGGCGATAGAAAGGTTCATGATCAAATGTTAGGGAAAGTTGCATCATCTGAAGTTATGTAGGTCTCCTGCTTAAAGATGTCTCTTTGCAGAGATGTGATGATGGCTTGTTCCATAAAGCATTAAGCATATATTGATTAAATGCATTTACAGATTGTAATACTGCTTACTATTATAACATTTAACATCTTGCAATGGAAAGAGAAAGCTCAATCTCCTATTTGACTTTCGTGAAGCTTCACTTCACTTTGAAACAAACAAAAAAGTTGTCATTAATATATTCTTATGCTTATGCTTTCAGTTCCAACACACAGAGATACATGGTAATGCCTCTAAAAATGAGTGTTCTGCACTGTGTTTGGGCTTTCATAGAGGGTAGTTTCTTTTCCAAAACATTTTATCATGGTCTTGTTGCTCTTATTTGCCGTCCAGCCAAATTCAGCCTGTAATGGTCCTATCACTGAGAAAGCTCCAAGAACCCTGGCCAAAAGCAGCCTTGTTCATGTCTGAAAAAATCAGGATGATAGCTTCCTTTATTGAAACAATCCACCTGTAATGTGGTCTTCCTCTGGTTCTACTGCCTTCCACTTTACCAAATCTTGTCACCTTTTGACTCATGCCATCTCATAATATGTCCAAGGTATGAAATCTTTTGTTTAGTCCTTTTGGCTTTTAGAGAGAGTTTGGGTTTAATTTGCTCTTGGACCCATTTATTTGTCTTTCTGATGATCCATGGAGTATATAGAACTCTGCTGCAGCAACACACTTCAGATGAGTTCTCTTCCTGTCAGCCTTCTTCACTATCCAGCTTTCATAATTACACACTGAAACTAGAAAAGCAATGGCACAGATGATTCTGACTTTGGTACTCACGTAGCCTTACATTTGACAATCTTACTGTGTTCCTGCAGAAGTCTAGTCTCCTGATTTCTTGATTGTAGTCTTCATTTTGGTTGATGAATGAGCCAAGCTAGACTAAAATCTTTATTTTGGTATCTTTATCACCTACCTTAAAGTTATATAGAATCACAGAATTACAGAATTGGAAGAGACCACAGGGGCCATCCAGTCCAACTCCCTGCCATGTAGGTACCCACATCAAAGCACTCCCGACAGATGGCCGTTCAGCCATAAAATATAAATCATCTGTGATCATGCAGCCTTCTGGAAATAAAGGAAGTGTTGTACATATGAAATCTGTGATTAGAAACTAATTTTCATACAGTAGTGTGACCAGATAGAAGTCATCAAAATATTGAATATTTTTATATCTACAAATATGTTTGAGGTGGATTAGAAAAAGTATGAAGAAAAACAAACTATAATCATAATTCAAAATAAAGTTGTCTCAAATTATTTAAATCAGGATTCAATACAATTTAGATACAAACAATATCCTAAAAATGGGGATAATAGTTTCTTTACTACTGCCTAAAAAGAGAGAAGTAACGTGACCAGATATAACTTTCTGGTGAACTTTCTGGTGTTTTCCCCCCTCCATTCTGAATGTCACAAATAAAGAGGCCATATCTGTCATTTCCACATGATGAATATCTGACAGTAGAAAAGTACGGAGCAGGACCAAAGAAAAAAAGTTCTTAGGTAAGCTCATATGGGAGAAGATTAATTTGTAGATACTCTTTCTGCAAGGAGTTTAGGCCTCCCAAAAGGGTCAAAACTAACCCTTAAATTACAAATGGTTTACTACTTATTGTGTGAAGAGAGCATATACACATATGGGTAGATATATACATATACCAAAGCCAAGCACCAATAAGAATTTTTTCAGCCAGGCTTACACAGACAGACTCCGCACTTTTATTAAGTATGATTTTAATTTTAGAACTGACATTTACTTGCTTGGCATCCTATTACAGTAGGAGAAGTCAGAGTACAGGAGAGACTGCGAGATAAATATAGCTTTTAAGACTTCTTGCACTTTCTTAGACAAGGTCATATAAATCTGATATCTTAGTTAAATTATAAGGCTGTTTTTAGTAGGCAGTAGGTAGTACTACCATCCTATAAACAGAGTTATTTAGATGAACTAGTCAAATATTCAATGTGCAAAGTAACCTCACAGCAGCAAATTTAAAAAAATTGTTTAGATTTTCACTTACATTTTATTTTGCAGCAATAATGAATAATTTGCATTGCAACGTGAACATTCAAACAACATGTTCAAGCTACAGTTTTCAAATCAGCTCGAATGCCAAAAATGTCCCTAAAGAATTCTGGGAATTACTCAATGACTCCTAACTGGCAATGGCCTACCAGGATTGAGATCTCCTCCAGATCAATGTATTTTAAGGATACTTTGATTGGGAGGCAAAAGGTTAGATCTGGATAGATGTAGTATAATTCTGCTTGATTCAAAAAGGACTTTAAAATATGATGCTTATGATAAGAGGCCTTGAAAAAGAGAGAATTTGGGAAAAAATGACAGAAAAGTTGTGATACTCTGAGCACTCTGAAATATTATTCAAGAGGCACAACTTGCTCCCTTGCTTGTGAGGCTCAGCAGAATGAGCAGTGCTGAAAAGTGACAGGTCACAAATAAGTTGCAATAAGTTATTTTTCTCCACTAGGGAAGCCATAGTGTTGTAACTTTAAAAAGAAAGAAAATGTACAGCCTATCAAGACATTACAAGAAAGAAGGATCAAATGATGCATTTCCCTCAGTAGCTGTGGTTATGGGGGGGGGAGTGGGCTGGTGCAGGGGGGGATATCTACCTTGTAGAGGGTCCAACACAACTCAAGTCAGCCCAGGACCCTACTTTTCCCTGCTTTTCAACCTCTGGTTCAAAAACAATGCTGCAGAGAAAGGACAGCCAGAGGTCTGTCAGGCACATGTCTTGGAGGCAATGGTGACCATTGGGGAGTGTAGGTCCCTGCCTAGCCTGGGGTAATGCTGGGGCAGCCCTGTTGAATCTGGTTAATGCTGCTAAACTTCATGGGAATTATGGAGTTGCCATGGAAGAAAGTTTCAAGGAATACAGGAAAAACGGAGAAACAATGTGAATGCAGAGAAGAAAGGAAGGAGAGAGAAACAGTTGGAGACAGAAGGATCCATAGTGAGCAGAAAGAAGTGCCTTGGATGCACAACACAACAAAAAGGTGGTACAACACGAAAAGCCAGCTATCTTGAAAGTATTGAAAAAATATTGTCTGTGCAGACTATGGCTGGTGTCAAAGGGAAGCCACACAGAGTGGCAGTGGCCGTGGACAGTGGGCAGCAGTGGCAGCAACAGTGGCCTGGTGGCAGTAGTGGAGGAGGTGGTGGTGGTGGCGGCTAGAGGAGCCTTGGCCGCAGCCCTGCTGCCACAACCATCTCAGCCAGTATGACCCCTGCCACCAGCACAGCAATTGCAACCATGGAGAAATGCAGGTCTCTTCCTAGTCTGAAGGAGCCCTGGAGCAATTGGGTCAATGTTGCTAAATTTTATGGGAATGATAGAGCTACCTTGAAAGAAAGTTTCAAGGAATACAAGAAAAACCAAGAAGAAATGTGAGGAAGGGGAGAGAAATAACTGCAGAGGCAGAGGCAAAAGGAACAATAGATGTCTGCTGCAATATATGTGCAATGTTTGTCTTCTTGCCAGGAAGCATCACAAGCTACCCCTGCAGCAAGTGTAAACTGGTAGTAATCTTGGAAGAAAGTCAGTGTACTACATCTATGTCTTGAGTCCCTTCAACGCATTAGAGAACACAAGGAATCCTTGGATAGAACACAGGGAGAATCAGTCACACAGAATGATGTGAAAGAAATGGTCAAGGAAAGTGAAGAGGCCAGTACCAGTGAGGAAGCACTTTGGAGAAAAGGCACGGTCAGGAGCAGACTGTACAGAAGGGATTCAGAATCTCCCCAGCTAAATCACTTCCTACGTTTTCAGATCAGAAGCAGCAAAGATGCTCAAACAGGAAATCAGCAAGAAAGGATACCACATGCCAATGAAAAAGTCAATATAACTGCCAACTGCAACAAGAAAGATGCTGGTGATTGAGGACTCATTGCTCAGGGGTATGGAGGCATCTGTGTGCCCATCCAACAAGATGAATTGGGAAGTGTGCTGTCTTCCTGCAAATGTATCTGGGATGTCACTGACAACTTCCTAAGGCACATCAAAGAAACAGATCAGTACACCTTTCTTCTCACTCACATGGGTACCACCAATGTGGCCAAGAACATCTTTGAGATCACCTCTTGACTGTGAAACTTTGGGCAGGAAGCTGAAGATGTTTGAAGCACAGGTGGCATTCTCATCAATTCTGCCAGTGAAGGATAGAGGCCTATACAGAGACATGCAGAAAGTAAAAGTGAATGGGTGGCTACATAAATGGTCTAGATGGGAGAAGTTTGCTTCTGTGACTACAGTCTTCAATTCTTAGAGGACTACTAGCTACAGAAGGGCTGCACCTCACAAAGACTGGTAATAATATCTTTCTTAGTAGTGTGGCAAGTCTGATCAAGAGGGCTTTAAAGTAAATCTTTGGGTCAGGGGCTTGGAGATGATGGTTCAAACATCAGTCCAAAGGCAAGCTCTAAACACAAGGATGTAAATTCTAGAGAAGATGAGGGATAGAATGGGATCCACAGAAAAACTGACAGTAAATTAATAGATGCAAACAAAGATTCAAATGTCTTTACATCAACACACAGAGTTTGGAAAACAAACATGATGAGCTTGAGTTTTTGGACAGGAAGGTCCAAAATTTTATAGGCATAACGGAGACCTGTGGGATGAGTCTCATGACTGGAGTATTACAATTTAGGGATATAACCTATTCAAAAAGAATACATGTGGCAGAATGTATTGTTGTATGCCTTCAAGTCATTTAAGGGTTGTGGCAATGCTAAGGCAAACCTATCACAGGATTTTCTTGGTAAAATTTATTCTGAGGAGACTTGCCATTGCCTTCTTCTTAGGCTGAAGAATGTCACTTGTCCAGTGAGTTTCCATGGATGAACAGGGACTTGAAGATTGGTCTCCCAGAGTCCTAGTCCATCATTCAATCCACTGTACCATGCTAGTTGTCTACACAATTATATCATTGTGGTCCCACTTTAACTTCTCTGGTTCCATCCTAAGAAATCTTGGGATTAGCAGTTTTAGGAGGTACATTTAAAATTCTCAGACAGAGAGCTGTAGTGCTTCACCAAACAGGAAACCTCAGAATTCCACAAGAATTTTTGCACAATGGAAAAACAAGAAGCAAGCATATATTCTGTGATGTCAAAACATGAAAAGGTAACAGGAATCATGATGATTATGAGGATATCCAAAACAAAGAAGAATGTCTCTGTTTCAAAAATGATGAGATAAACCAAGCCATCCACATATTGGAGAGCAAAGGCTGAAGCTTTCCTTCAAGAACCAGGAAAATGCCACTTCCTAACTGTGACAACTTAAGATAAGACAGAATAAACACAGCTGTATATCCATTCTTCTTTATCATTCAGTGGCATTACATGCTGACAGACCTGCATATAAAATAACAGAAGAGAGAAAATAACTATTTTTGTCTTCCATAATTCTTGTAGAATGTGAATGACTTAGCCCTTCAAACTGGCATATATTAACTGTAAAATTCTTTTGTCCTTCCAGATTTCAGATACTATTCTACACTCTTCCTTAGACTCAGGCTAGTCATAATACTTTTAAACAAGTCAAACTATAAATAAATCTATATAGATATATAAAAACTTAGTATTAGTTAACGAAGCAAAATGACAACAAAACAGTGTCATTGTGAAAGAGAGAGCAGGAAAGAAGCTTCCTTTGCAGTCCCCTCACATTTACCTTTGAGTTTGTTGGGAGAGTTTAATAACACACCTTACAATATTTCGTAGTTGAAAATAAGGATGTAAGAACATTCTAATTCTTAAACATACTGAAGATTACCACCAGGCTCAGAAGAAAAAGGGAAAGAAAGCAGAGCCACCATCAGCCTTCCAGAGAAGCCAACAACAGTGGGCTTCGTTTTCTCCCCAGCTGTCATCTTTTCAACATCCCACCTGGCTGAGGAACTTCCTCAGAATAAACGCAGGGGCAGCCATGTTGACTCTACAACAAATTCCAAAGCTTATACTCTGACAATGTTTTTATTAGCCCAACCAAAATAGACCCAGAAATCTCTGTGCGAGCTTCTGGAACCAAAGTTTTGTAATCAGGCAAACTTGTTCTTTAAAAAAGCATGTAAGGGAAAAGGTGTGGGGTGGTGGTAATGTTGACGTTGTTAGAGTCACGTAGCCAGATGTTTTGGGCAGGAAGGGACTGTAGACTATCAAATGAGGATTGTCAAGTTATACCTCCAGTGGCCTTGGGCTTCTGGATACAAGAAAGGCAATAAAAGAAGAACCATAAAATTTGGTTATCTATTTGAGCATGCAGAGAACCCCCTTGAAACCTCAAACCTGTCTCTGGAGAATCAAATTTTACTGCTTTGCTTTTATTGCCTTTCTTTTCCTGGAGGGGCCAGGGCTGTGCCCTAATTTTATAGTTTGGAGTCCTTTCCTCCCAAACCAGCTGAACTACATGACTCTTATATGGTCATCACCTTCCCCCATGATTTTTTTTTTAATTTTTTGCTGATGAAAAAACATTGATTTCAAAAACTTGCACAGAGATTTTTGTGCCTTTTTGCTTGTCCTGATGAAGATACTTCCATAGTATGGATACTGGAACCTATATCTTTTAGACTGTAAATCAGAAAGTGAGTGGGTGAAGGGGTCTGTCTGCCCCGCCACCATATTAGTCAGTTTAGGAGTGGGATATAAATGCTACAAATAAATGAATAATGATGGGCCAAACACCACTGATCTGCATACAGCCTTTCCCTACAAAAACAACTTGATGAATTGGTTCAGAAATCCTTTCCATCACTACTCCACATTACTTTTTCCCACTGCCTGTATGCTGTATTGGTTTACTCTCTCACCTACTGCTCTCTCACTGATTTATTCCTTGGGTTAATGACATAATAGGAAAACATAATTGTTCTCCAACATGGGATGAACAGTTCAGTATCTGGTGCTGGGGAAGGGTTCTACTGATACCACGGACTGCCAAAACGATCAACAAATGGGTCTTAAAGCAAATCAAACCTAAACTCTCCCTCGAAGCCAAAATGATGAAACTGAGGCTATCATACTTTGGCATATCTTGAGATGACATGATTCATTAGAAAAGAGATTAATGCTTGGCAAAGTGGGAGGCAATGGGAAAAGAAGAAGACTGCATTATAGATGGACAGACTCAATCAAGGACCCCTCAACCCTGAGTTCACTGGACCTGAGCAGGGTGATGACTGAGGTCTCTCATTTGTATCGCTAAAGCATCTTGAAGTTGACTTGATGACAACAACAATCTTCCATATGTAGAATGGCAAGCTGTGAGTTGCATGGCACGCTACTGTAATATGCATACATTTAAATCAATGTGCTTTACAGACAAGATTAATTCATTGTCACAAAACAATTTAAATTCTAGAGACATTGTGAAAAACCTAAGCTCTAAAGAAATGACAGGTTTAGCAACTTGTACTAATAACATTTCAAAAAAGGATCCACCAAATGTAAAGAAGAGAAGAAATGTTTTCTATCTACCTCTCTCATCCTGTCTGTGTGTATATTTACTCTCTATGGTGACTAGGGACTCCTTGTTTAGATCTTATATTTCATAGCTTTTAAAAGCAATAATTTATTTTTTAAGTATAAATATTAATATTTTAAACAAATAAATACAATTACCATCATGGATTTGGGCGCCACTTCAACAGCAAAAGTATTGAGTCCTCTATTATTTATGCAGTTCTTACTTTGCTCACTGTTTACGTGAATGATTGCTTTGCTTTCAGACTGTTAAGAGAAAAGCAATATTACCATCAAGATATTTATAAATAGCTCTTAGTGTAATGTTCGATACATTTAATAACAGCACATGAAAAAGTGAGACCAATAAAGAAAGACTATCTTTTGGGAAGATCATAAACCTAGCATTAATTATGGGAGTTCTGCTATAGAACAGTAAGATTTGTATCCCTGCTAGAGAAGATAAGTCTGAGCTGCCTGGTGTAGGGATACCAAAGGATCAGATATTCCCATATACCTCAGAGGTAAAGGTAGAAGCTGTTGTATCCTACAAAGGAGGAATCTCTTACTAGCCTAAAAACACACTTGAGACTGCTAGCTATCTCATGGAGCACTCATCTGCCATGAAGTCTCTCAAGAGTAGGGCCTTCTCCCTTAAGAGACCTTTTAATATATTACCTATAGCTGAGCCTTGGGTGGGTCCAGAGAATTCTGTTTTATAAGTCTCATAGTGCTGGGCAGGGAAGGTAGCTAGAAACAAGAGTTATTTCAAGCTCCTGTCATGAAGGCCTACTGAACCTCAGGCATTCTGTCTTGCCAGATCCTGCTTGGTGCCTTGACTCAAACTACCTTGTACCCTGCCTGTGGGCTACCTTTGATGGTTCTCCTTGGCCCCAGTGATGTTCAGTAATGTCCTGAGCTTGGGCTGCTTTGTGTTCTGCCTCTGGATGTTCTTATCTGACTTACTTACTTTTGGAATGCATTGGTCTGAACTGTAAAGGTCTTGAACCCCGCCTCTGAATATCCCTAATAAAACAGAGCTTCTCTGTGTATTGCTTCTGGAGCCCTCATGGCCTGAAGCAGCACATTGGCTTACAACCCAATAGGTAAAGAACAGCATTGTCAAGGATTGGTTTGGAGTTAAATGTCCAAGGAATACGTGAATGTGAAAAAAGTTCATGTCTACTTTTTCCAGTTATCACACAATAGCCCAACTAACTGTCCCCACTGCAGTTCAAAGTTCTGGGCCCCTCAGAAGACATGTGAGTTTTCAGCACAACTGTGGTTGTATTGGAAAAGGCAAACAAATGCTGGAGTAGTTCTTCTAGACTGCACTACATTAGGACTTTTGAGGGGCCAGCATAGTGACTGTAAATGTAAGCAATGGTTGTAAATCATGTGCTGACTCGGAAGCATCTTACTTGTTCTGTAGCAACAGTTCCACTTTTCCTTCATCAAACACCTCCTTCTTGGATCTAAACAATGCAGCTACATTAAAGTGAAAATGGAACTGAGCTTTAGTTTGGAATGCTTTTAGTTGGATCCCCACACAGCAGCCAAAAGAGAACAAACCAACTGTTCCGCAATACATTGCTTACTGTATGTATAGGACTGCTGCCTTAAATGCTTTTTTTTAAAAAAAGAGTAGTGAGCCAGATTATATCCTAAGAGGATAGTAAGTACAGAAATTAATGGTGTATAAGCTTTCTAAGTGAAAATACTGAGGTTTCTCATGGCTGAGGGTTTAAATAGATTTTATTTACACACTCCCGCAATGTTTCATAATTATTTAATGAATAATATAAATAATATTATTTTAAAAAAATTCTACCTTTCACACAAATTTGTTTTGTAAACAACAGAATTTGTCTAATTATTTTTCTTTCTTAATCAGCTATTGTACTTCGACAACATGATATTGATTAGCATGAACATAAACTCAAGTACAGACTATTACTTGCTCTTTTTTGGTCTTTAATAATTCTTTGTTCATTAGTATGGAATTTGTTTCACTAATATGAATTCTGAAATTTGGTAATAATCAGAAAGAAAAAACGGAGAGTTTTCATTAGGTTGATTCATGTGATCCTGTCCAGTATTCACATTCAAAAGGATACCCTTTATTTTCTGCCAACTTGGCTTGAATTTGCATGTGAACAGACTGACTGGTCACAATTATTAATGCTGGGAAAGAGTAGATTCTTGTAGGTTTCTTGGCATCTGCACTGTTGATCACAACTCACACAACAGTGTGTTATGAAGAAAAACATATGGAAGTTACTACTAAATGTATAAGGGAAAGGCTAATCTACCTTTTAAAAAAAGAGAGGAAGAAGAAGAAAGAGAAAGCCAAAACCAGATTTATTGACCAGATTTCTACACAGAAACGTTATGTTCAGCAAAAGAAAGTGATTTTGCAGTTGGAGCGATACTCAAGTTCTGTAGCTGAAGCCTACTGTACAAAACTACCATGTACTGACCTTCAGGTTCAGAAGGGAACAGAAGAATGATATATGTATGGGGAGTACTGGCATCAAGAATGGTCACAACTTTTTTTGTCTATTACATTTGAGTTGTTTGCTTCTGCATAGTCTACAGGATCTGCTGGCTGCAAACAGCAGTTCAAGCCACTGACATCAGTGACTGCAAACTGTGTGTTGCCTGCCGGACAGTGACAGTTTGAGTGACAGGAAAAAATACCAAATATGTATATATGTGTGTGTGTGTGTGTGTGTGCGTGCATGTGCGTGTATCTATCTATCTATCTATCTGTCTATCTATCTATCTATCTATCTATCTATCTATCTATCTGTATATGTATGTATGCATGTGTGTGTGTATAAAATAAGAAAAAGCTTTGGCAAAGACTGATCCCATTATACATATCACACAATACCTTGTTTTCAATAACAGCGGTGATCCGTGTATCACTTTTGCATGTGTGGATAATTATATTTTCACTGCAATCCATTGGCTTGGCATCTCCTTTATTAACCACACTCAGACAGATGGCATTCTTAAGCTGTTCTCCACCTTTTTCCAAACAAACTGGCTTCATATGGGGCTTGCATTTTTCTGCATAGATGTGAATAGAAAGAGGGCATGCCTACCGGAAAGAAGAAGAAAAAATAATTCCTTCTATCCATCATCACTTTATTATTGGTGTTGTTCAGTAATTATCAACTGCCTTCCAATATCTTTGTCTACTACTCCAAAAAATATTTATAAATATTTAGAGCCATCTAATGAAACTAAATAAATATTTTGGAGAAAAAATGGAAAATGACAATAGTGGTTGATCTGGCGAAGCCCAACTGCAATATAGTCACAAGCCTATCTTTCTTTCCCTGAGTGATGTTAACCACGGTTAATATGATGAAGATGCAATGCTAAACCACAATTAATACTAGTCAACAGTGGAAGAAGCAGGTTGTTAGATGGTACTGACTACAGAAGCATGGTTAGAGGGCTGGGTACTATTTGGTCTGAGAGAGACCCATGCTTCATTTCCAAGTTATAATTGGGCTTAATCAGAGTTTCAAACGCTACTTGAAAAATTAAATAGCTACTGTGACAGCCACAGTGGTTAGTTACCATTATTGTTTCAATTTTTTAAGTGTAACTTTTTATCTTCTCATTTCTCAAAGGGAACTAAAATGGCTACTTTTAATAAAAATATTTGAATGCTATCAACTCTGGCAAAGCACTCTCCTCCCATCCGCTTTGTAATCACCCAACACCTACAAAACAGCATGAGGCTCAGCTTCAGCAGTTTTTGAATCATGTAATACTTCTCCTCTCTCTTTATTTGAAGCTACACACCCGGTTATATTACAAAACATGTGACATTATCCTTCATTAAAATTACAATTGTTCTGTAATATTCTTTTATATTATATGTTCCCTTTACTTACTAAGCAAAAGAATTGATTACAAGTAGCTAATTATTTGAAATGAATTACTTCCAAACTCTACTTATCTTAATTAGCTTCTGGACAAGATTTTAAGAGGTGATCTGTGCATGCAGAAAAACCTGTGTATATGTTCAGATCTTTATGTTTTGCCTCAGCTGAACAGCTGGTCATCTCTTGGCTAAGGGAATGGCTGCCGCAGAAAGAAGAACAGAACACCAGTTGCACCGACAGTTCTTTTCTACAAGCACAGAATGGAGTTTGTGGATGTCATCCCACACTGGCAATCCTGTTAAGGCTTTTTTCTCCTACTGCTTTCCCTTTGTACAACAGATGTGATGCCTTTATACTTCAGGCACAAATACATATGACAAATATATTACCCACCAAACTGTGATAGAATAATTTGCTCAGAAACAGGAGTTATCTTCTAAAGTGCACACAGAGTGGCATGCTCTTTTGTTGTTACGCTTTGACTACATACTGAGTCACTAAATCAAAAGAAAGATCAACTTAAATAATACAGGAATAATATTACAACTGAAATTCTGGCAATTGTTTTTCTCAGTTTTCTGTCATACCTCAGTCAACTCCAATGTTCTGCTGTAGCCCATTGACAGCAAAGTCTTCCAGAGACTACAAGGTTCCCTTCCTTGTTCACTGGCTTCCATGAGATTCAGATCCATAAATCCTTGTTTTGTGAGTTCATTGTTCTTCATTTCAAAATTCTCTGTTTAATTTAAAACACACACACACAAAGTAGCTACTTCGTGGCAACAGTAGAAATGAACAGAAGTGTCCTTTACAAAAAAACAAATATTAGAGACTAGATATTACCCCTTAAGAGTTACACTGAACAGCACTAAGGGCCCATCTAGTGCTGCAGCTTGTTTTCACAGTGGTCAGTCAGTTGCCCATGGAAGCCTGTTAACAGGATATAACTACAGGTGCATCCTCCATCTCAGGCTCTCCAGCAACTGATATACAGAGGAACATTCTTCTGCTATTAGGAATGATATACAGCCTTTTGATCAGCAGCCACTGATAGCCCTAACTTCCACAGATTTATCTAGACTGCTTTTAAAACTGGCAAACTAGCAGCTATCACAACATCTTGTGACAGTGAATTCCACAGTTTAACCATGTGCTGCATGTACAAGTACTCCTTTTTATCCATCTTGAACCTCGTATCATTCAGCTTCAGTTGATAACCCTGGATTCTAGTATTACAACAGTGGAAGAAAAGTTTCTCACCACTCTCCTCCCCACTCCCTCTCCCAACACCTTTCTTCCAATTTTTCCACTCCATGTATAATTTTATACACCTTTGTCATGTGTCCCCATACTCGCCTTTCTTCTAGTCTAAACAGCCGTTCCTGTTCCGCTTTCCTTCCTTGTCTTTGCCACCCTTATCCTTTCCTTATTGCTACATCAAAATTTAGATCTTAAGTACCTTGAAACAGGGCCTTGTTCTTTTGATATGTGAAGTGCCAAAAAGCATCTGTACCTTGACTGTAGTATATAAATAATATTAATTTTCACAATGAGAACAAGATCAGATCTATTTTCAGGCTTCAGAGATTCTATTATGAAAGTTAAGCCTTGCTGATGGCAGTAGGGTCTCCCATGTCAGACAGGCTTTTGCTGAGGAGCCAGACTAAATATACCAAACTACTGGGCAGTAGCAGTAGTGAGGGAGCAACACTGGTGGAGGATCTCTCAGAGTCCATGGCAGCAGCTCCATACTAACTCTTATTAATACTGTGCAGAGGGAGATGTGGTAAACCTCCTTTTGTAGATCTTTTATCAGGAAAACTGTATGATAAGACAATCCAAAATGAAAGAAGAAACAGGGACAGAAGATGAGACTCCCATGTTGGATGTCACTCAATGAGCTACTGGGGTAAAGCATAGGACAGTTATGAGTAGCAGTGTGGTTGATCATGCAACTGGACTCAAGCTGAAAGGATGTTCTCAGATGTGCCCAGAAGCTACAAGAAAGTCTGAAGCTGCACAACACACAGTAGGGGACCATGGAAGGTGAGAAACATGAATCAGGGAAAGACAGACATAGTAATACAAAAAATGGAACTTATAAACATTGCAATACTTGGGGTGAGTGAGCTAAAGTGGACAGGAATGAGACATTTTGAGTAGGATAATTTCACAGTGCTTTACTCATGATATGAAAATCTATGAAGATATGAGGTGGTATTAATAATAAGGAGGGATGTAGCAAAAGCAGTCAAAGTGTATAATGCAAAGTCTGACCAGATAACACAAGAAGACTTCAGGAAAAACCCATCAATGTAACCATAATCCAAGTTTATGCTGCAAGTACAGAAGCAGAAAAAGAAAAAAATTGAAAGAGTTTATGACGGGGTCCAGAAGAAATTGGATCACATACCAAAACAGAAGTTCATATTAATCACAGGCCTTTTGAATACAAAGTAGGAAACAGAAGAACCAAAGATTGTAAGAGAATTTGGTCTAAGTCAAGAAATGAAGCAGAAGAGTGGCTGATTGAATTTCGCAAGCCCAACAGTTTATTCACCACAAATACATTCTTCAGGCAACTTTTAAGCCTAATTGATTGGGAGCCAGAAGAACTCTAGTCTGAAACCAGGGACATTGTGCAAAAGGCACTATTTGCAGCCAAAAAGAAAAAAAAGCATCAATAAATAACAGATAAAACTCTTTATCAAGCAGTTAAAGAGATTCGAGAAGCAAAAAGAAGAGGTGAAAGAGTCAGACTCCTGAATGCAAGGTTGAATGATGTGTGCAGGGGCAAAGA